>OZ020492.1:18158278-18680278 GCA_963971405.1 Psococerastis gibbosa | reverse complement strand
AGTCTAGAAAAAAAATACCTGCTGTCTCAATAATATGTCCTTGGTGATGGATACTGAACGCAATTAAATAATACCACACATCCAAAAATAATGGTATGGAATGCAATGCAATGGGGGTAGGTATATTCATAATAACTTCAAAAATAAATTTATTCAAGGCCATAACCTTGCTTCAGAAGGCACCTTGTTTCCTTTTGTTACCCTATTTAGCACCTAAATGCTAAAACATCCCTGAAGTTAGAAAGTATCGATCATTGAGAAGAAAAAAAACAACAACAATGTAATAGGTACTGACCGCGTACGGGCTGCCAAAGCCCAGCGATAACATTTCAATTGTAATGTGCATGTAAAAAATATAAAAAATATAAAAAATCTATCATCGACTATCAAGCAGGATGCGACCTAGTGGGTATTTTTTATATTAATAAGTACTTCAAAATATGTGAATTTAATAGAAATCACGTTTTAAAAAAAACGTTTTTAGCCATTTTGGGGGGCTTGAATTTTGAATTTTGAATAGCACTTTCCATTATAAAATTAACTTGCTTACATTTTAAATCCCAGGTTAAGATTAAAATTAATCGCATAGTAGCCTCGAAGGTGCCTTAAAACGTGTAAATCAGTTGGAGTATCGATTTGAAATCTATCATTTCAACGATCACAAACTTTTCCTTATACTAACGTAGAAATAGGAAAGCAATAATGCAAACACTTATTGTCGGCAAAGCTCTGAATAAGTGCTTGTATATAAATAACGGATTCGGTCTTATAAATAAACTGAAAGTATTCCATGGAACGATAGGTAAATACATTCGTTTCCCAGAAAATAACTCTACATATACTCGCATGTATTGGTTTGTCAAGGAAATCAATCACTCTTGGAAATAAATCTACTTCCTCAACTACCCTCGCATGTCCAGGCTACCCCCCCCCCCCCCCATTACGGTACAGTAGATACCTTCAGGCAAATCAGTCACTTGCGTATTTGTTTTCAACTTTTTAATGTTTTCTAGTGATAAATACTTCATTTTATTAATTGCTCCTGTCTTGTTCCGTTTTCCGCTGCCGTTGTAAATTGGGGGTGGTTTTTTTCAGTATGATACAATCAGCACCATGGACGTTTAGTAAATCTGTAAGTTAATTTATTATGCTCTAATTTCATCGATATTACAAATGTTTGTTCTATTTTGACCCACAACTACAGAACTACTCCCCCCCCCCCCCCCAAATCGGCTGGACCCGTCCATAATCAGCACGGTCCGCGGAATAGGCCATTGGTAGGGAGTTTGAGTACTAAAAGATCGTAATTCCGCTGTCGGATCCTCGACCGAAGGCCGGTACTTGGTGCAGGGGTTCACATTGAAATGCAAAAATTTGTATTTGCATTTGTATTTTATAAATTGTAATAAATAATTTACTTAGGTCTACTTACTGTTTAAGTCGAGACTCAAACCCTTTTCACAGTCCAGTTCCCTTCCAACGGCATTATCCCGTTGATACTCTTTCTTAAACAAGTATCAATTTCAAGACATTTAGAGTAGTGGCACCGACTCCGACTTTCACCCAAAAGGTTGTTGGTTCCAGCCCCACACTTGCTACATTTTCTGGCTATGCTTCGGAGGGCATGTAAAGCAGGTGGTCCAGGGTCTTCCTAGTTGAGTGCAGGAGAGGGCTTTATAGCCCAAACTCCGCTAGGTTGGCTTAGGAATAGAACACATAATCAATATTTACTTATTTATTTAATTTTACAGGTTCAGTTGAGTCTGTTTTGTAGGGAACTTTTGGCTTTTGAACAGAAGGATGAGGCTAAAATGTATATTACATATATATATATAGCTAGGCTATCCATTTGAGGCACACAATTGTTATTGTTATTGAATTGAATAATTTAATCTAGTGTGGTATGTTCCAAGTTCAAGTTCAAAACAGGTTAGCCATTGTTAAGGCGCCCATTCCATTGACCGGCTAGGGCTATTTCCAACAACGATGACGTGATAGCAGACATTCAAGACTTAGGTAGCGTTTCCACCGACCTCGCATTGCAGATTGCAAATGACATTGACGGAAATGTTTTTTTTTTTTTTAATAGAATTCTATTAAAATGTTTGTAATCGACATATCTCATGAAGCCATTTTTTAATTTTAGTTTGTGATTTTACTGTATGATCATTGATCAATTTTAACTATGGCATAGAGGAAAATAAACATTTCCGTCAATTCTGCAATGCGAGGTCGGTGAAACGCCACCTAAGTCTTGAAAGTCTGCTACCACGTCACCGTTGTTGGAAATAGCCCTAGCCGGTCAATGGAATGGGCACCTAACTGAGATATAGGCTAGGCGAATAATCCCAGTTTTAGGCTTCGTCAAGTAGGATGCACCTAACATAAACAAACAAAAAGAACATAATTAGTTGGCAAGTTAGTGGGTTAGTAAGCAAGCGCATTCTTAGGAACATTTGGGGTTGGGAATCGTTCATTTGTGTCTTGTATTTTTGATGTAGAATTAAACACATTTGATTTGAATTAAAACATATATATATATATGATATATAATATCTATCACAGGAGAAATTCTTTTCCATCGGATCTGGTCTAGAAAGTTGGCTTCGAGCCAGCAACCATTCGGGCGACAGTATCCATTCCACTGTCTTAACCTCAGCCAGAAATTGACCTCGGCGTAGTAATTAATTATTTTGGTTTTTTTTTCAGGTTCATTGTCATAGTTTTTCCAATGAAAAGTAGAAGTTTATGCACAGTAACTAACATGGCTAAAGCTGTTCTGGCCGTCTGGTTGTCCGCGTTCGCGCTCGCCCTCCCCATAATTTTCAGCACGGTAAGTTAATTTATTTATTTATTTATGTACAAAGCAAGCAAGGACGTCCTTGAAAACGCTGGAAGGACGTGTTGGAAACTGACCTTCGCGAGTTGGGAGTCCGTAGATGGTGGAACGTTGTACAAAACCGAGATGACTGGAGGAGTGTTGTGAGCAGGCCAAAGCTCATTAAGGGCTGTAGAGCCAGAAGAAGAAGATGAAGAAGTTAATTTATTTACGTATAACTTATACGAGTTTGCAAATAGCCAAAACCTCATGCAAAAACAATACAAATAATGTCCGAAATCCATGGGACCTATGGGCCACTATAAGCAGATCTAGGTCCATGAAAAAGGTCCTTCAAAAAAAATTACTAAATTACTATAACCATCATTATTAATACATTTCAAATCCGAAATCACCGATACGAAACTTTGTATTGAGATTTGTAACAATATTAATTCACCCTGTCCTGGTCCCTGAAAATTGCACATAAGTGCTTACCATTTGCTCGAACTGCTTGTACCATTGAACAACTTGCATACCAAATTACCATGTTACCATATACAAAAAAAAGTAAAAAACTTAGTGTTTTATTAAAACTTGTTAGAACAATTAGAATTAGCAAAAACCAAATAATCGTTAAAAAATTAACTTTGTCTACGAAACCCACTAATGTCAGTACGAAACCCTGAGTGCGTTCGGCAAGAACTGCCTTCAACAGAGGGAAATCCAAGATAGTAGTTCTTGCCGAACGAATGATTGATTGATTGTTTGAAGTTTTTTTTTTTAAACGATTATTTGTGTTTCACAAATTCTAGTTGCTATACCAGGTTCTAATAAAACACCCAGTTTTTGTTTGTTCATTACAGTGAAATACCACGAAGTAACGAGTAATTTAATATTATCTACAGAATTACCTGTTGTGATGACTTGTCAACTCCCAATTATAGTTCCATTGTGACGAAGCAGTAGAATCCGGGATGATAGACCGTGGTCGTTCTGAGAGCGGACTTCCAAACGTTTCGTCAACATCAGTTGCTGCTGATACAATCTTAGAAATCTACGCAGTTCTATTGGAGATGTCGACCGCAGAATGCAGATGTTGACGAAACCTTTGGAAGTAGGTAGGCCTTCAGAACGATCACGGCCTATCATTCCGGATTCTACTGTTTCGTCAAGTAACTCCGGTCTCGAATGCCTTTGTAATTATATAGTTCCATGATTAACTTATGGAGAATCTTCGTTCTGATTGTTGATTGGTTGGCTTGGGTGGAGCATTCTTTCCCACCATAAATAATTTTTGAATGTATAGCTTCTTAACTGATAATCGACGCCCTAGTTGTAGGCTAATAGTCCAATAGTAGTTGTAAATTATAAAGATTACTTTTTTATAATTCGAATAACCAACAAAGCGAACAGCTATTTCGTCGTTCAATGAATGAAATAAAAAAAGTGATACGATGCGTCTTTCTCCATAAGTTAATCATGGGTGTTATTTTTTGAAATTGACAATTCAGAGGAGGGCAGTTTGCTGTATTGTTTTTTTTTTTTTTTTTTTTTAATTTGCAAAATGCAAGTTGTCCATTCCGAGATTACGGGCACGCTATGGCAGTGCCTATAATTTGATATCTATCCGAAGGAGCTTTTAACTAATTACTGTCCCGGAAAGCTGATCAGGCGAAGAAAATGACGAAATATGGAAATAATTAAAATCTATCATCAGTTGAGCGAGATATGAAATTAAAATAAAATTGTCAATTTGGGGAATAATAATTTTTTAGTGTATTTTGGGATTTGACGAAGCAGTAGAATCTGGGTTGATAAGCCAAACGTTTCGTCAACATCTGCGGTCCACATCGTCAGTGGAACTACGTAAGCTTCTAAGATTGTATCTCAGAGGCTCAGCAGCAGCGGTTCCCGGATTCTACTGTTTCGTCACGTAACTTTCCTAAGCTTCAAGAGTCCCACCAATGCAAAGTTTGGAAAGTTTGGTTAGGACCATAGGATGGCACAGCTATGCATTGGAACATGGGGTTGCCGAAATTAGAGGCTTTAAAAAAATCTGGACTTGGCGAGATTCGAACCCACGATCTATGCCCATCGTCTTAACCTTAAATCCTTAATCCTCTAATTTCGGTTATAACAAGGAGGTTGCCTCATCAACATAAGTTTGTCTAATGTCAGTATTATACTATTATTACTATACCATATAACAAGGCCGTAGGCAGGGGGGGGGCTTATTGGGCTGCAGCCCCCCCCCCCGAAATGAAATTTAAAAAAAAAAACATTTTCCGCCTATAAATTGACGTTTGGTGTGCCTATGCTATAATATATACTCAGTAACACCATAACCTCAAAAGAATACATTAGATACAATAGAATTCTCAAGAAAACAAAATTTTACACTGGATAGGATCACAGTTGCCGCAGCCACCCCCGAAAAAAAAATCCTGGCTACGGGCTTGCCATATAATACTTATGGGCTCTTTTCGATAATAATAGCGCAGTATAGAATTTGACGCCATTGTCATGGAGGGGGTGGCGCCCCCGTACATTAATAAATAATGACTTTTGTTCTATTACTAAGCCAACCTAGCGGGGTTAGGGCTATATAGGCCTCTCTTACACTCAACTATGAAGGCAGTATTATATGGCGTATAACACTGACATTTAACATACTAATGTTGAAGAGACAATCTCCTAATTGTTACCAATATTAGAAGATCAGTGGTTAAGACGATGCTCCGGATGGGCATATATTGTTGGTTCAAAACCCGGCAGCCCCAGATTTCTTACATCTTTTAATTTCGGCACTCTCATGTTCCAATACCTAGCTGTAGCTAGGTGCGAAGCCCCACCGTTTCGCAGTATGGTTTATTTGATGTCGTAACAGCACGTTATTTGTTATTTAATGTATTTTATTTATTTTCAGGGGACATATCAGTACCAATTCGCGAATAATAAAACAACGGTGACCTTGAATTACTGTGATTATTCGCTCAACTACCCAAACTTCGCTGTTTACGAATTCATTGTCATCTTCGTCATTCCCTGCATTCTGATGACTGTCAGCTATTCATTTGTAATTCGCGAGCTTTGGGCAAGTACAAGGCAAATTAGTATGCTCACCGACGGAAGTAGGTAAGAGTTAATCGTAGCTTTTGTAATTATACAAGTAGATGTGTGGTAAGTACTCAGACTTCCACCCGAAAGGTTGTTGGTTTGAGTCCCACACTTGCTACATTTTCTGGCCGTGCTTTGGAGGGCATCTAAAGCAGGTGGTCCAGGGTCTTCCTAGTTGAGTGTAGGAGAGGGCTTTATAGCCCTAACTCCGCTAGATTGGCTTAGGAATAGAACACATAATCAATATTCTTCGCTGTTTACGAATTCATTATCATCTTCGTCATTCCCTGCATTCTGATGACTGTCAGCTATTCATTTGTAATTCGCGAGCTTTGGGCAAGTACAAGGCAAATTAGTATGCTCACCGACGGAAGTAGGTAAGAGTTAATCGTAGCTTTTGTAATTATACAAGTAGATGAGTGGTAAGTACTCAGACTTCCACCCGAAAGGTTGTTGGTTCGAGTCCCACACTTGCTACATTTTCTGGCCGTGCTTTGGAGGGCATGTAAAGCAGGCGGTCCCGGGCTTTCCTAGTTGAGTGTAAGAGAGGGCTTTATAGGTCGGCTTAGTAATAGAACAAAAAAAAACAATATTTATTTATTTATAAAACTTTAAATTCGATACCATTACATTGGCAAATTCCTAAGCAATGGCAAAGAGCTGCCGCTATAATGTTATCTAACATGCAAAACAGCGGCAAATTAAAAAAAAAGAGAAATACCCTTAAGGGCTTCAGCCACTTTTTACCGCGGAGTATTCCCTTTTTTGAATTATAATTCTAATTAATTTGATCAATGGTATCATTTGGTTAAAATTATGCGACAAACCGAGCTGGTGGGTAATAAGGAGTAGTGTAGGTAATCATAATTTGTTGCAATAAATTGCCTCACTCAGTATCATTTATTACGTAGTTTTGAAAGAATTTTCGAAATTTTCCCTCCATCGCGACCCCCCTAGTTCTGCTTCCACGACCGAGCAGATTGTTTGGAACTAAAATAAATACGGCTTGTCAATTTTGTGATGAATGAATGGCCCTCGTTTTAATGCAATCGATTTCTGCGCTATTTATTTTGGAACGAACCAACCTGTTCCAAATATTTATATATGTATACTGTATATGTATGTGACAACCGTGAAAATGTATTTGTAATTTGCGTTTTTGTTTTAACAGAATCACAGCATTTCATTGGGAAATCGGCACTAGGAAATAAACCTTCATTTTTTATTGCTTTCCAATCTGTGCGTTAGTAATAATAGTAATCTAATGAGCTTCCAAGATACAATGTTAGAAGTCTATTTAGGGTCACTGAAGATGTCGACCGCAGATGTTGACGAAATGTTTGGAAGTACGGTTTCAAAACGACCATGGCCTATCATCCCAGATTCCGCTGTTTCGTTTCGTCAACATCTGCAGTTAACATCTTCAGTGGCACAGCGTAGACTTTAAGATGGAGGAGGCTCAGCAGCATGACCACGGCCTATTATCCCGGATTCTACTTCTTTATCACGTAACTCCGGCTGGAAAGTCATTGCAGTTGTATTACTCTTTTTTTTTAGATCGAAATCGGTCGTGGTAAGCCATTACTGCAGCCTTTGGTTTATTATAACATAGTACACCTCCTTTTTTGTACCCGAAGGTTTCACATTGTGATCCTGTGGTTGAACCTTTCCTTAACTCAGGTAGCTGTGTCCCTTTTTTTGCATCACTATTCTGACAGGTTTTTGAATGGTCTCAATCTCGTACACGGTCATTGAGCAGCAGCAAAAACCACGGTTTTCCGTTGTCAAACTTTGAAAAAACAAGCTATGCCGAACGGCGCCAAACCAAAATCACAAAAAACGTTCCTTAACGGAAAATACGTATTTTGTGTCGTATATAGAGAACTCTAGCTGTGTTGAGCTTGTTTGAAAAATAGCAGCGACGATGGTAAAATCCCCCCGGTTTACATGTCGCTGACTTTGATTTGTTACTCACCCTTTTTTCAGCTTTCGACGAAAGTCAAGTGAGCGGACACCCAGGTACAACGGGGTTGGGTTCAATACGTCTGTACAGTCTGTGTCCAGCACGCAGCCGCATTCTCCAGATTCTTCAAGGTACCCATATACTACTTTTCCTATTGTTTAAGAAACACCCCCAAAGTTTAAAAAGAATCCCGGAAATATCAGTTGTAGAGCCTTAAATGAGATATCATTTAGTAGAAGAAATGTCCCTCTACATTTATATGAGGCCGTCACTAAATCCGATAGGCTACAGTTTTCCACCTGGCACCCTCAGTATCGGTTATTTTTTACAAATGTTCATAAGTTATAATTCTGCGGCTGATCAGGGTTAGTTACGGCTACATAATGGACATCAAAATGTAGTCAGACACTTTATCTACATATTGGCATCTTGTCTATGGCTGTACGGTCAATTTTGCCTGTGAATTTAAAGATTTTACTCCAGTAAGGGTTGTCTCATTTTTGTAGCTGGCATGGATGAAGATGATCGTAGACATTAGTCACCCTAGTCGTAGATCGTAGGTTCGAATCCCGCCAAGCCCATGTTTTTCTATATCCTCTAATTTTTAGTTAGTCCCCCTTGGTTATACCCTAAAATAATTATTGTTGATTTATTATTGACTACAACGATTTTTTTTTTTAAAGATAGTAAGTAGAATAGAAGTATAGAATATTTATTTACAAAAACATACACTAATTAAATACACGATTACAATATACAATAAAATATCAAAACATAAATTATTCAGTCGTACTGAAGTATTGAAAATTAAAAAATTCTGAAATTTACTGTTCATTTATTTTAAACAATTGAAGTAATAACATCACGTGACATGGTATTATATTAACCCCGGTATTAAAATCGCCGTGATCAGGCTGCTGCACTCTAAAGGGTTAATTGTAAGAGTGGGCCGAAAGGCCCAAAATTCGCCCTTATGGAAAATAAAGACAATTTTCTTTCTTTCTTATTTCGGATACTGTGGTCAGAAACATGTCCGGCAGCCAACCACGATTTTCATGTACCGTCGATGATAAGATGTCGAGGTTCAAACCTTGACTCCCCGTTTTATAGTCTGGTTGTCTAAAACTGGACTAATGGAGAGCTTATTCCCTTCATAACCAGCCAGCGGCAGAGTTAGACGAAATTTTCGAGTAAATACTCCATTTCACAACAGCCCAACAGCATTTCTACTTCACTCCAATCGTGTAAAATCTTCGCTGCTATATACCGGCAATGTTCTTCCAGGAGTCGAAGATCTGTACGCAGCTTGAAGCGGCTTCTTAGCCTAAAAAAGACAAGCCAGCAAGACGTCGTTACGACGTCTTGTAGGCTGGGGTCCAGTAGAGATGAAGCCAACTCCTCTAGAAAGCAGGTAAGTCGTGTATATAACTAACAAACAACGCACAGAAAAAATGTAAAATTAAAATAAGTGTTAGAGCGAGGAGGCCATCCATTGGCATAGAGCACCGCCGGGTACAGTGGTGGACACAGTTTTTTATTTTTTTTGTTAGAGGAGGGTGGGTCCCTCATCAAAAAATCGCTCAGGTATAACCTGAGAATAAAAACAATACGGTATTTGATTTATAGTAACTGATTTAGTTTATAAGAACCAGTAGAATTCGAGCTGATTCAATTCGACCACGGCCCATCAGCCCGGATTCTATTGGTTCTTCATTTGACTCCGGCCGTGAAAGCCTTTGCAGTTACATTGATTTAGTTTTTCTGGACAACATTGGTTGGTACATACAGAACGGAACGAAACCATTTAAAGAAGTATTACAATAACCCCTTTTCATATTTCGTTTCACCTTTATGGCCCATTCGAGTAAACTGCGATAAACCATGAAATAGGCCAACTAGTAATTTCCTTAATGTGACACTCATTCGCGCTTGTATACCAAGTAGAAATCTGTTAATTATTTTAAAAAAGAAAACTTTAAATGAATTTTCTGTATGGATGTCGAATTCATCGCAAAATCTGCAGAAACAACCTAAAAAATTATCGAGTCAGGACTGTGATTCCTGACTGATATTGGGCCTTGTCTGAAAGAGTTTTTCTGAATCTATCAGTTATTCTATTAGAAAACTAATCAGATTTTATTTAAATGGTCCTTTACTAGCCAATTTTCTGCGTTGTAGGCCTATAGATTGCATTGAAAAAATACTGAAAAAAACAATCGAAACTTGACACCAATGCAAGAGATTGGGCATTGTCCGATGGGCTTTTTCCGAATGAAAAAATGTTGGTATAAACAGGAAAAAGCAAAAGAAAAGAGATGGGTAATAGCCTCATAATAAAAGATCGAATAGCTTAGCTTTCCGACTGCTTCCGTGGCCAAGATTAGAGAAAGCTTTGAAAAGTTCCAGACGTTTCTCCATTTCGACTTCTATTAGCTTCTCAATGCTATTCTGTACAATCTTAATTCGCGGGACTTTCTGATGTGTGTCCAAACTTCAACTCCGTGATCATGGGATATTCAATCCAGGTGCGAGGTCGTTAGTCAGGACATGCAGAGTAGTGGTACGGACTCTGACTTTCACCCGATATGTTGTTGGTTCTGGCCATGCTTCGGAGGGCATGTAAAGCAGGCGGTCCCGGGCTTTCCTAGTAGAGTGTAAGAGAGGGCTTTATAGCCCTAACTCCGCTAGGTTGGCTTAGTAATAGAACAAAAAAGTCCTTATTTATAAAGCTGTAGATCATGATCTGATAGTCTGAAACCGTACTTCTGAGATTTTTCGTCAACATCTGCGGTCCTCATCTTCAGTGGTACTACATAGACTTCTTTCATAGCATCTCGGAGACTTAGTTGGTACTAAGTAGTAAATACGGCTTGAGATCGATTGCTCCACCAATAAATAAAATAAATAAAAAATAATTTTTTTAGCGAACATGATTTAACCTAGGCCAATGAAGTCTAGATTACGATGCCTTACGACGATCATTGTGTGTAATTGTTTTTACGATACTGTCGGTTACCAGGCCGGATATTGAGTTTTGAACCCAAAACCACTATTATTATATGGCAGTCGTTTTCTTAAGAGCCCGTAGGAAATTGGCAACCCGAAATTTATTCCTTTTTATTTTTTATTTAATTAACTAAGCATGTTATTAAAGATTTGGCTCATCAAAGTTGTAGAAGACTACTTCATACATCATATTATAAGATATATTTAATTTTCGAAATTGTAGTTTTTTCATAAACATTCAGATATTTTATAAACAATAACTTTTCACGTAAAAGCGATTTTATAAAAAAAACTACAATTTCGAAAATTAAAAATACCTTATTATATGATATAATAATATAATAATAATAATATAATTCAATACAATAATGCCATGTTACAGCGTTTTCTTAAGTCCATATCGCAAGGCGAGGGCCCGTGTGCGACTTGTACTATCTGGCTATGGAGGGAGGATGCATGAAGTAGTCTTCTAAAACTTTGATGAGCCAAATCTTTAATAACATGATTAGTTAATTAAATAAAAAATAAAAAGTAATAAATTTCGGGTTGCCAATTTCCTACGGGCTTTACACTTTTAATATGCCATTTCAATGGTTTATTATATCTGATTCGTTGCCATTTTTTTTTAAATTTATAGATTGAGATGTGGTCAATTTAATTTGATATAAAAAAATCTCTTCAAGCCTGTCACATAAAGTTGCACATTTTTTTAGAATTTTTTTATTACTTAAATCTACTATTTTCAAAAATAGTCTAATTTTTAACTATTATAAAAAACAATCATACTTTGCCGGGGTTTCAGCTCGAGACTAGATGGTAAAGGTATGTGCCACGAAACAAAATTCTAATTTGTAACTGAATGAAACTGTTGTGTGCGTGTTGCTTGTGCCACCTTTCTCCTTAAAGCTTATTTATATGCAGAGTGAGACTGACCCTCTTCAAATAAAAGCCCTTTTCTAGTCTTGTCTCGTTTTATTGGCAATTCTGGAATTCTTGACCACAACTGTGTGGGTAATTATGCTTGAAAATCCATACACCCCTTTCATATTCAAGACATGTAGAAGAGTAGTGACCATCACCCGGAAAGGTTGTTGTTCAGGGGCGTAGCTACCGCCGTATCTGCAGTATGCAATTATACGGGGCCCCCGGGCAAGAATTAATTAAACATAAATAATTAGATTACTCGTGACTTCGTGGTATTTCATTTTAATAAACAAAAAATAACAAAAACTTAGAGTTTTAGAAAAACTTGTTATAACAACCCGAATTAGTAAAACCCAAATAATCGTTAAGAAATTAACTTTGTCTAAGAAACCCACTTGTGTTAGTATAAAACCCTGAGCGCTTTCGGCAAGAACTGCCATCTACAGAGGGAAACCCACTAGCACAGTTACACCTTATCTGCGATTTGAGACTTGCTCAACTCGAGGAGAAGATGCAAATGTTGTTGTTAGAATTGTTTTTGTTAGAATTAATTAAAATTAATATCATTAAACAAAAAGGCAAGGAGAGTGTATATTTAATTTGAATTGTTTGTAAATTTGTTGGAAAAAGTGACCGATAGATAATTATGATGAATAAAAATATTTCTTTTAATTTTATGGAAACATTTTTTTCTTTTGTGAGAAATCTTTACCATTCATAAGGACTAATTTCCTAAAAAAAAGTCTAATTAAGACATCTGTAAATGGATGTAAATCTAACCTGTGGAAAGTAGAAAATGGCGTACCTCAAGGTGGAGTTTTAAGTGCTACCCTCTTCAATATTGCGTTAAGGGATCTCGGAGACAACCTTCACTAAGATGTTGGCAAAATGATATATGCTGACGACATGACCATATGGGCCACTGACAAGTCTCCAATATTAGCAACGTCGAAAGTACAACAAGCACTACGTCAAATTGAAGAATGGTGCTCTAAATGGTCATTAAAAATGTCTAGATTGAAGACAGAATGCGCTTTCTTCTCCAGACGGTATTCTCATGCTGGTGGAAGAGAGGGCTTCACAGCCCTAACTCCAGTACAAGGCTTTCTTAGTAATGAAGCTAAAAGTCATTATTTATTTATTTATTATCTCGTATATGTAGCAGGGCTAGCTAAACAACACGGTTTAACCAACTCAGAAGTGCGTTTCGATAACACACTGGTTAGCTTGGTTATCGGGTTCCACGAGTGTTAACTTATCCTGATATAACACACTTAACAAGGGATAACTCAATAACACCGACATTGCGAAGACCCCCTAATGACTTAGAGATTAAAAAATTAATAATAAATATACTAGTATGTATAAAGCTTCTAAGAAAGAAAATCAAGAAATAAGCCTCAACAAAAATACTCGCAGTATCATACTTTATTACTATTACTTATTACTCTATTACTATACAAGTTATTGTATGCATTTTATTTCTCGTTTCTTTTAGTCTCCACATAACGATTTCATATTGAATGAACTATTTTTAACTTTGAAGTTTTTAATAATTAATCGTCAGGTTGATAGGTAAAGAACTAACCAATGTAACGGGCCAATGCCTTGCGACAGATCATGTAAATAGCTATATAACTCTTATTTTTTGTGTTGAAATTGTAATTGAATGTACAAAATTATTCATCAAAGGAATAATATGGAAGAAATTGTCCTCAACATTTTGACTACATTTATTTATATGTCGATATTAATATCGACATTAAACCCCGCCTGGGGTGGTGGGCAACAGCCAGCCGCCCTTACAGACGAGAGGAGATACTGCTGTCGCGCATGCGTCTGGGCCACTCCAGGCTTACCCACGGCCACCTTATGGCAGGTGAACCACCTCCGAACTGCCAGTTTTGTAGCGTACCACTGTCGGTGGAGCACATCATACTAGCCTGCCCGAGTTACGCTGGCCCCAAAGCCCTTCTGCCGCTCCCCCTCACTCTGCAACACCTGCTGGGAAATGACGAGAAGGTAACCTCTCTCGTCATAAAATTTCTAATGTCAACCCCCCTCTTCGGAACACTCTGAGAAGGGTTGGGTTTGGCGCGATAACAACATGAGCGCGGAAGCCCAAAACGGGCAAAGCGCCTAGCATATTATTAAAAAAAAAAAAAAAAAAAAAATACATTTATTTACTAACACAGTTTGGCGGCTGTCTTGGAAGACGAGATGTGCTCCGGCATCAGTATATTCACCGGTTTAATAATGATCACTTACTATCTCTCATCAAAATGTAGAGGAACATTTCTTCAAATGTAACCGAGTATATGACGATGGATTTTTTCTATGTAATTCCTCATAATGCAAATAACGGATGGGGATAACATATTCTTCCTTTAGGCAGAGATATTAAAATGTATTTTAAACGAAGATTAGCCGAGTCAATTTGACGAAATTAATTATTACTATTAATAATATAACAAATTAGCAAAATATTTGATATAATGTAATTTAATTATAAATAATTGTATAATTAATACTATATACTAATAGTATAATTAATTGGAAATTGAACATATTACTAAGGCGGGTATTCCATATACGTCAATCGTCAACGAAAAATTGAAAAATGACGTTTTAGCAGACATTAAAGACATACTAAAAATTCTGCTACCACGTCAATTTACGTCATTTTGACGTCATTTTTCAATTTTTCGTTGACGTTGTACGTATGTGGAATGGGCACCTAAATAGAATGCACCTTACCATATGGTAGTGTTTTCACATATTGGTTTGAACGATTTCAGAAAAGTCTACAATTATATTATTCTATAATAATATGTAATATATAATATTAATAATAATTAATTAAATAATATTAATGTAATATATTAATATAAATTAATATAATATAAATAATATAATATATTATATATACAATATTCTTTTAAAAAATTCATGCTTTCTCAAAAAGCAAACCATATATACTCGACTAATTTACTACTAATCTATAAAATGCGTTAAATGCACTTCAACAAGTCTTGTTGAATTAATCGCGTTTCAGGTGACAAATTCTAAATTTACTGTGAAAGGGAATTTTTATGAAAATTTTTCACCTCACCATCTTGTGGCGAGTAAATTATTTTCGTCGAAATAAATGTTTTTTTTTTTTTTACTAAATATTTAGAAATCTCTGCCTGAAAATACGATAAAGCCTCTATGCTATCATAACACAATTTTTTAAATACTTTCAGGTCATAAAAATGCTGATTTTGGTAGTGATCTTATTCTTCGTCTGTTGGGGACCAAGATTGACAATGGAAGTACTTCAGAAATTTCATCTTATCGCTTACAACAATACCATATACCGTTTAAAGATAACATTTAATTTAATGACCTTTATGCATGCTTGCATAAATCCTTTTATTTACTGTTTCATGAGTAAAAATTTCCGACTACGATTTTTTAAATTCTTGGAAGCTTGCGGTTGCCGATCGAGGGCTGACATGAGAACTTCTGATGTTTTGCTGGTACCGGTTTCTCAGAGACAAAATTCTAACCGCACAGGAAATGATCAGGGGGTACTTTTGGAAAACCTGGTTGGGGGAAATATAAACGAAACTACGAAACACACCGATATTGAGAGTGTCGTTTATACCACCTAGCAACAACGAATTCCTGAGCCCACGGGTTCCACAAAATGTTAACAAAATTTGGCATGCCGCAGCTTTTAAGTGGGATATGTTTTAGTACTTACCTTCTTCTTCAAATGTCCCTTCTATCGAAGATTGGCGATCATCATGGCAATCATAGACACGTAGATACCGAACTTCGGACTCCCCAAGAAGAAGTTAAGTATGTAGAGTATCTAATGTACATAGTCATGATGGCTGCACTAGGGAATAGTAATGCAGTGGTTTCCCGTTGCTTTCTGCATCCTTATGCCGTTGACTCTTCATTGAGTTCCTGCGGCTTCGGGGCCCAACCCCAGGACAAATAGTGCCCAAGTGATTACTTATTTAGTGGCAGCAACTATTCGCCCCGTCACATAGCCATCCTCTGGCTACCGTAGCTACCACCAGAATTGTCACCAGACCCTCCGATTATGCCGCTGCTTGGTTGGGGACTGGTTACTCGTTATATTCACAGCTTATGGTTAAGCCCAAAAAGGGCGAGTTAGGTCATTCCTAATTGCATAGGCCATAAACCAAAACCGCATAAGAGCAATGCAATTATGTTCGTGAAGCGAGGTGATTCAAGCAGAAGAACGAGAAACCATGCATTACGAATATTACGATAAATCAAAAATATATTTTGATGTCATGAATGTTATAACTGCCAAATTATTATATTTAGACTACTGTTTCCTAAATTAAAAAAATAGGCTCCTGTCCAATTAGCGCAGAAAATGCGCCACATCCTCTTCAGTTAGTACAGCAGATGACTCGTAGGCCTACCCCCCCCCTCCCTCCCCCCCCCCCCACGAAGGTTCACACGGTTTATTGGATACTTATCTAACCTTACCTAACAGATTGTATCAATGCAGACGATCCATAGGTTGTTCCTTTTTTTCAGAAAATTCTCTGGGTTTGTAATACCTATATTTTTTTCAAATTTATTGTGAAGTATCTATGAAAAAACAGCAATCCTAGCCTACGTTAACTGCTACTATATTTTATTTTTTGTACATAAAATTTTAGCTTTATCAAATGGTTGATTAAAACTATTTTTACCGCACATATTTTGTGAATTAAATAAATGTTTCTATTTTGTAAAAGACTTTTCATTTATACGTTTTTTTAACCTATAGTGTGTGTGCAGTAGTGTGCAGTCTACAAATATTGAAACATAAAATAGGCTAGGCCGGCCCCAGGACCATCATAGGTGTGTGACACGGTAGTAGTAGTAGTAGTAGTAGATTTTTGGCAGAGTCCCAGGCCACGGTGAGGGCCCATAGGACACACGCCCCATCTTGCTCACTCGTACAACCCGATTGCGGTCGCGAAGCGCGCCGCCTCCTTTGGGCGAAGCTGTTTCCCTGCCTGTAGTCCTCCCAAAGCAAAACCGACCGAGGAAAGACGTTTTCGCCAGACAGCCGGGCAGTCCATCAGCACGTGCCACCCGGTCTCAGCGCCAATCTCGCAGAAGCGGCAATCCTGCGTGGGAACCTGTACACCCAAGCGAGCAAGGTGAACCCGGAAGGGGCCGTGTCCCGTCAGCATAGCAGCAGCAGCGCGTACTGCTCGTCGACTGCTGGAGATGACATCTCGTTTTAGCCGCTCATCCGGTCCGAGCAAACATGCCTTGGAGTGATGCATTCCGCTTGCACTGGACCACACCGAGCTCCACTTGTCCCTCATGACGCAGTTCCCCTGGTTAAGGATAACCCTCCATGGGACCGGGAGAATAGGCTCCGGACCAACTGGAAAAACTGCTGATCCTGCACGAGCTAGTTCGTCCGCTTTTTCATTGCCAAGCACTCCACTGTGACCGGGAACCCACACCAGCGTTACGGAATTATGGTGTCTCAATGACATGTATGCAGCCTTACAATCCCGTACAACAGCAGAGGTAGCACAGCCCCGTTGAAGGGCTTGAATTGCGGATTTGCTATCGGAGCAAACTGCAATGGCCTTGCCACTAAAGTCTTCACAGCACTTTATCCCTTCATGTATAGCAAATAGCTCAGCTTGGAAGACCGACGCATAGTCACCGAGGGGGAGTGAGATAGCAATGGGAGGGTCCTCACAGAAGATACCTGCACCGGCTTTCCCGTTCATTTTCGAACCGTCTGTGTAGAGAACAATGTCGAACCCTGACACTATTTCTCCGAGATTTTCATCCCACTCTTCGCGGGTGGGAAAACGCGCCTGAGCCCCAGTGAAGTAGGTTTCTCTGACTATACGATCACATGGCATTTTCTGTTCGTTGGGCATCTTCAGATGGAATGTCTCTGCATGGCCGTTGCGAGGAGCTTTTCGGCAGAGCAACCCGGTAATTCTCAATCGATGAAGCGAGAGGGATGCTGTATGTTCCAGATACAGATACAGTGGTTGTAAGTCCAATAACACCTCTAGCGCGGATGTAGGAGTTGATCGCATTGCCCCAGATATTGAAATGCAAGCCAGTCTTTGTATTTTCGCCAGCTTCTGCTTTGATGTCTCCAACAACGCCCGTTTCCACCACACAACGCAACCATAACTTAGCGCCGGTCTCACAACAGCCACATAAAGCCACCTCATGACTTTGGTTGTAAGACCCCAGGTACTTCCAAAACCAACCCGCAGGCTCCAAAGAACCGAGCGCGCCTTTGCTATTGTTGAATCCAAGTGACTGTTCCATAGAAGCTTTGAATCGAGATGAACTCCTAAGAATTTAACACATTTTGAGGATGGAATTTCTTGATCATTAAGAAACAGAGTTGTGTTCTTTAGCTTCTTTCTCCTAGTAAAAAGAACCGACTGCGTCTTACTGACATTAATGTTAAGGCCTTTGGGGCGACACCACTGCGAGATTATATTGAGCGCGCGTTGCATTAGTTCGGTAATGACAGACAAATCCATTCCTTTCACAGCTACAACAAGGTCATCTGCATATGCTTGGACATACAGTCCGCTACACGACAGTATGTACAACAGCTCGTCCACGACAATGTCCCATACGATAGGCGAGGTCACTGCACCCTGTCCGCAGCCTCTAGCTACCCAGGCTCGAATCGTGCTCCCCCCTCGAGTGCAGACAACCAATCGTTGACGGAGCATACATAATAACCACTTCCTGATTTGTGGGTCAATCTTTCTTTTCTTTAATAACACGGAGTGACACGGTAGTTTTGTCGTTCAATACTCTAGTATTTTGGACTATACCTTGATCCCATCTGAATAACTTTTTTTTTCTCAGTTGAAAAGTCAAGTTGACGAAGTAGGCTACTATGCCAACAAGGTTGCATAATTACGTTTCTGCTGGCGCTTCCTGTAATACTACGCAATATGCACACAATGACACAACAGCACAATATATATTAAAAATTTTGTGCCTCTAAATGAAATGAAAAAAGTTCATTCATTACTGAGTAATCGCCTTCAAATCAGCCAATTCTCGCAATAGAGCATTGTAGAAGTTTTTTTTCCGGTGTTATTGGAAAATAAACTCAGCTCTCTAGGAATTATGATTGATAATGATGTATATATATAAACCAATGCTGCATCTGTCAGTTTTTCAGTGATTCATTATTTCTTTATTGTACAGCTTTGACAACCTTCCAAGATGTACTGCTATAATTTCATACACGTAATATAAGGCTCCCAGTCATCTATAGTGGAACAAGAGTTTTATATAGGAGAGATGGGGTATTCAAGCCGAAATTATTTTTTAATCCTTGGCCTTCTGAAGAACGTTTTTACATATAGTGGGCCCTTGTCCAATGCCAACGACCCTATGGATTTCGGACATTATTGCTTTCCAATTTATACTACGTATAAGGAAAGCTTTGTGATGGTCGAAATTTGCGATTCCGAGGTTTCAACGGATTTACACGTTTTCAAAAAAGTGGTTTTTACGAAATGTCTGCCTGTCTGTCACTATGTCTGTTTGTCTGTCTGTCTGTCGGTCTGTTCATCGATTTCCGGGCAAACTATTCGGTCAATTTTGAATAAATTTAGCATGTACGTTCACAAAAATCATACCTCGGGTCCTTTTTTTTTGCTAACTCAATTTGGGGGGGGGGTTTACTTCCAAAAAAAACTAAAAAAAAATATTGAAGAACCAGTAGAATCCGGGATGATGGGCCGTGGTCGAAATGAAAGTGAACTTACAAACGTTTCGTCAACATCTGCGGTCAACATCTTCAGTGGCGCTGCGCAGACTTCGAAGGTTGTGCCTCGGTGACTCCGTAGCGTGCTAGTAGAAAAGTTCACTTTCATTTCGACCACGGCCCATCAGCCCGGATTCTACTGGTTCTTCATTGGCCGTGAAAGCCTTTGCAGTTACATTTAAAAAAATATTTCTCAAAGACGGCTCCAACGATTTCTTTTAAATTCACATATATTGCAGTCGTCATTAATGTCAACAACAACAAAAACGCGGTGGGTCGCGTGCCCCTTGATAGTTTGCTTCTGGGGGTAAAAAAATTAAAATAACTAAATTTTCATGAAAAATGACTAAAAAATAATTTTTCTGAGGAACCTTTCTATCGATGATTTCTGTCTTCGGGTATGTTTTAGGGGTTTAATAGAATAACAAGACCAAACAGGTTGATTTCCCAAAATATATTTGGTTCTGGGCAAAGAATTCTTTTTTGAAGAAATTATGGAATATACATTGCCTGCACTGTCATTGTTACTACTGTTACAATATATTGGTCTGTTCTTTCCAGAATATGCCATTGAGTTTAAGGGGTTTTTAATATATTGAGGCGAAAAGGCTTAAGTCTATAAAGAGTCCTTCAAAATTAATATTAAAATAATACAATATTAAGGTATGGGTATATTAAGGGCATGAAAACAAGACTTTATAGTCTTATTGTTCGCCTTTTGTTTTATTTGCAATAAAGTCGTTTTTCATTTCATTGCATTTCATTTCATTTCAATATGAACCTGTCAACTATGCATTCAATTTTGTAGCTGAAGACGGGTGGTTACGTAAGCTAATATAACTTTGGTATTCGTCGACCTTCCATGGAATAGTCCATTCATCTATTTTGCAATCTTGTGTTTTGACTGTTGTCACATTATTGCATGCAGACTGAGAAATGACGGCTAGACTCGCATTCAAAAAACACATGAAATGATGTACATGTTACTGAAAACCCCTAGCCCTGTCATGTAATATTTTCAGAGAATGACCTTGCGATTGTGAACCCCTCCTAGTAGGGAGAAGTCAACTTATAGTGTAAAATTGGCCGGAGTTACGTGATGAAGCTGTAGAATCCGGGACAATAGGCCGTGGTCATTCTGAAAGAGTACTTACAAAAACGTTTCGTCAACATCTGCGGTCAACATCTTCAGTGGAACTGCGTAGACTTCTGTCTCGGAGGCTCAAGCGCAGGGTGATTCCAAATTTGCTTGACTCTCTAATCATCCACTTTTACATCGTTAGTTGACCTCTCATCACTAGGAGGGGTTTACAACGGCACAGCCTTTCTCTGAGAACGTTAGAAGACAGATTCGTGAGGCCTTCGTGGTCAGTATGAACTTGTCTACAATATTTCATGGATTGCTTTCTCCATGTGCTCGTAATAAGGGCATGCTAGGTGATTATTATTACTGAAAAATTGATAAACTAACTATATCGTTCCAGTGCTCATCAGCATTTTGCAATATGCAAGAAATAATTACATTTAACCTAGTATTTAAAAAGTATAAAGTTACCTCGACTTCAACAGCAAGGTGGTAGCGTGCTTGAACTTGTGCGAGTTTCTACACGCCATGCGATCGGAGACGTCTCGTAACTCAACACGGGCACTAACCATCAGGGATGATGGAAGAGGTCAATCGGATGCATTCATTGAATTGTTAACTTATTAAAAAAACTATAAAGGTGCCTTTTAAAAATGCGGTTGGTGTTGCCAGATTGGTTACACTTCACCTATAAATCTATATATAAAGACTATTTAATACAATAATTAAAGAAGTCAACGGATGCTTACAATTTATAAAAAAAACAAAGGAGGAGGGAAAACTGGCATACTAAAATTATAGTCAGCTTAGTTTAAAAACTGTACTTACTAACAATACGTTAAAAATATTTGTATTTACAATTTCACATTTCATTTTTCATCTCTGTAAATAGGCGTAGTTAAAATAGTGACAATTATTGTGCATAACAATAAAATTTATCATTTGTTCATAAATTACACAAAAATGCCTCATAAATAAATAAAAATTTCAACACACTTTTGACAATATTTAAAGTCTTTAGCATAGTATGCCAACAGCTAGCGAGCTAGCGTGTACGATGTAGGTGAATGACTGAAGAGGGCCTATAAAGCATATTAATTCATTTTTGTTACAAGAACATTCATATAAGTATTGTACTGAAATTAACAATTATATTATGTATTATTTAATTGAGACGTTCGGTCTACTTTGTGATTTCGTGGATCTTCTGACGCATACAGTATACTTGTAAAACATTTTACGAAAACAACTACAAAAGGTACTAATTTATTAGACTACAATTATACAGTACTTGTAATTTTTCATGAGAAAAATTGCGTTCGTGTTGAACTAACTTGGAAAGTTCTTTGAAAGATTATACAGCAATTATGTGAAGTGCTGCCTTCGACACATACTATGCTAGGAATTAGGAAAACTAATAAAATAAACTTATTTTACAATAAAGACTTTCAGTCCGTTAAATAAATATAAATAAAAACATATATAGGATCTAAAATTATCTTTTGCTCATGCAAACAACGTGGCTTTGGTTTTCTGGTCAGGATCTGACGACTGCCTATTGTTCGCTTTCAAGCCATCACGGTATATTTTCTGTGGCGGAAACGTCTACAAACATAATATTCCCCTCTTAAAAGAATCTATTATATTAATCCGTCTCGTGCTAAAGCGTTTAAATCTCGTAGTCAGATCTGACGAAAGAAACATTTTGGTAACGAGTTTTAATGATGGGAACAGTTTTGATAGTGAAGCCAGTGAAGGTACCTTGAGGTACACCTACAATGTTTAGTGAATTTATTTTAAAATAGCACTGTAGGTAATGCGTAGGTAATCAGTGCTGCAGGCGAATAAACGCTGTAAGTAATCAGCGCTGAACAACGGCCGTAGTGGGCTAGCCCAAAATTAAGCTGCAAGATTGGAGACGTATTGATTCCTCTTCAGGTAGTCATAAGAACTAGAAAAATAACTGCTGATGACTAGTGCTTCTTAGTTGCGGAAAAGTCATCCTTTGAGAAGATAGAGATCCAGAGTTTGGTAAGCTGTTAAGCACTACCTGAAGTTAAGCGGACTGAAATAGAAATACGTTTTTGGTTAGTTTTGAAGATGATTTTTAAATTTGGATGTGTAACATTAAAAAAACACTCGCTGACATCTTCCGGAGATTTGACGGTGAAATGGACATGGATTTCATAAACTCTTATACCTGTAGTTTTACTGCTGACTACCCTAAAGTCAGATGGGCGTAACCAACATTTTTGGTGAAAATTAAGTTATGATCTACTTTGGTGACTTTGCATATAAAATTCAAGCTTGAGAAATAAGGCTGAAATTTTCGATTGGGAGGGCGTATCTTACTGTTTGTAGCAAACTATACAGGCATAGAAACGCAATATCTTGAAGTGTTGTTGATGATGGTACGCTCTTATGACTGTAGGGTGACGAAATCTTTGAATGAACTTCTTTCGTACTGAAACCCTTTAAAATGATGTCAAATTGCAAAGATTCAATTGGTTGGGAACGTTTGGTTCCATGATCGGATTGGTTGGGCTTAAGCATATTCCAAAAGAACGAGGTTTATTGGAGGATAAGTGTTCTTACCATAACTTTATCAATCCAAGGAACAAATTTCTGTATATTTGTGTAAACTCCTGGTAAATGTTCTCGGCCGCAGCCTATACCCCATGAAACGAGGCCGACGAGTGTCTTCCGCCCCTCAATGGTCATCGTTAGAGGTCCTCCGGAATCACCCTGGGTTACAAAAATCATGAAGGTTATTAATGATTTGTTTGCAATCATGACAGGCTATGTCACGGCCAGCATAGATTTTGAGTCATTACGTCTCACACACACAGCACATCAGGTGCTATTGCTGAACTCAAATTTTGCATGAAGGTTTCAAATTACTATTCTTAATTATTCTGCAACATTAAACACTTATAAGCAAATTTTGGTAATTTAGAATCAAAGAGATACTATGGAATTTAAGAAAGATAAAAATTTTAAGACATAATAATAAAGTAATAATAAAGTTAGAAATTGCCTTCCGGAAGCTAAGTACGCCTAAATGTTATTTTCGACTTAGCTGCCGAGAAAGGCGGTTTTTTTTATTGCTAGAAACGTGCAGAGAATCAAATGTACTAATAAAAAAAGGCAACTGTATGTATCTTGGTTGGGAAAAATCGTGAAACCAGGCAAGCAGCTAGCAATCGATTCCTCTGAATTATTGTTAACTAGGGAATCGTCGCAGCCACCCCTAGTCTTTTTTTTATTTATGTGAAACAGTCAACCAGACACACTCAGTGGATGTAATACAAGCCCCCTTCCCCTGACAATGGGCTCCACCTGAATCGTTCGATGACTATGAGGCTCATGCCTCTAACGACTAATAACACAGCAATCCATGTAAGTCCAACTAACCCTTTGTTAAATTTAATAAAACAGATGACATACATTGTGTCGTGTTTAAGTGACCTTACTTTTACCCAACTAATGGCCTTAACCGAAGGAAGCTGTAGAAGTTACCCACAAATTTCACTTTTAGCCCACAACTGACCGCACCGGACGCGCTATTAACCTATAATCCTCACATCTACCCTACTAATCTTTTTACCCTGTAGAAGAGACCCACAGCCCTCACTTTCCCTCTACTAATGCTCTTACCCAACGTGCCCCACAAACGTGACTCCCAAGGCTCAATTTTGCAATTTTTACCCCACTAGTCCACTACTGGTCAGTCGTCTCACCAGGCGTGACTAGTTCAAGTGACCACAACATAATATATATTATCAAACATAATAACGGCTCTAGGCTATTTCCCCCTAGAAGTGACCCACAATCCTCACTTTTGCCCCACTACTGGTCATTCGTCTCACCAGACGTGTCAAGTTTAAATGACTTATAACCCTCATATTTGCCATAATAATGGCTTCGCCCTGAAGAAGTGACCCACTACCCTCACATTTACCCCACTACTGGTCAGTGATCACAACTGCCGTGTCCACTTTAAGTGATCCACAACCCTCATATCTACACTGCAAATGCCCTCGCCCTGTAGAAGTAACCCACAACCTTCACTTTTACACTACTAATAGTCTCACCTGACAACTGTCGCGGCCTCCCTCTTTGAACCCCGCACATAGGAAGACATCGTGGATGGTTTCTCTTCTGCCCGCGGCCCTGAACCAGCGCTGGCATCTTTCATTCGGAATGACTTCTACATCAACTTCTTGAAGCACCGTTGGCACGGTTGTGACTCCTGCAAGGTAAATTGTTACAAAAGGCCTAAACTCTGCTTTAGGAAAGCATAATACTTCTTATTTTTTATTTAATTAACCAAGCAAGTTATTAAAATATTGATTCATTTCTGTGGTAGTAGTAGTAGTGTTCGTCGGGTTAATAACGACTTAGGCCTCATATTTGGGCCCATAGAGCGACCCCGACTTGACTGTCCTATGCCAGCCCATAGGACAGTGGACCTCCTGATTATAGTGGATTCCGAACCACTTGGGAAACACTGTGAAGTCACACGATTAGTTCGGAGGTGACCAGGACAAGTCCTACCATGTTTTCCTACCGGCACTGTGCACACGACCAAGTTATCTGCAGCTTTGAACCTGCTCTGGTCCGATGGATTCAACTTGGTATGGCGGCCGGCTTCATTTATGTGGTACAAGACTACTTCATGCATCATAAAATCATAAAATAATAGGGTTTTATTATTTGGTATTTTTTATTGGTATCTATTTTAAATGAAATTTTAGCCCTCAATAATTTTTATGAAAAAGCTATGGTACAAAAAATCCTATTATATCATGCATGAACTTAAATGAGCGAAATCTTTAATATTTTGCTTTTTTAAATAAATAAAAAATAATAAGTCAGTATAAATAACGGATTTTGGGGTACTTATTTCGTACGGGACGTACACTCTTAATACTTGTGTGGCGTTACGACAAGTCTCCGAGCGCATGGTGGGTAGAGACTTGCACAGGTTCAAGTACGTTGCCACCTAGCCACCGAAGCTTTGACGCTTTGACACTGAACGACAAGATGCATATTAGAGAGGTTAGCACAGCTAAACAACTAACTTAATGAACAAGTCGGCGAGTTTCACTTTTTTGCATTAAGGCAAAGCTGTATATAATTATCAATTATGCCTCTAAATTGACTATAGATTGATTACATCCGAAATAGAGTATAAAAAAACATTTACAGTCACATTATACCTTCTTCTTCTCTCTCTTCTTCCCTACAAAGAAGAAGAAGGTATAATGCGACTGTAAACTGTTTTTTTTGGCATTATACGTGATTGTGAAAAATATCCCTAATTTATGAGCATTACTTGCTAAAATTCCATATTTTTACAGTGTAAAGAAAACAGTTTACTGTCCCATTATAACTTCTTTTTCTTCCTCTTCCCTCTAAAGAAAAAAAAGGTATAATGGGACTGTAAACGGCGTTTTCTCGCATTATACCGGATTGTGAAAAATATCCCTAATTTATAAGTATTACTTGGTAAAATCCCATATTTTTACAGTGTAAAGAAAACCGAAACCCTTCAGCACTGAAAGAGCAAATAATTTTCACGTATGAAGGCTTTAAGAAGGGATTTACTCCCTTAATCCGATACCCCACCTAATCCCGCCAGCTTCATACTGGTAAAGAGGAAAGTATTGGAATGTAATATACTAGGCCACTCAATGTTATATAGAGCAAATTTAGTACCGTGTCGTGTGCGACCCCATCCAGCCACTGTCGCAGTCTTTCCAATAAGCTTAACACTCAGCTCGGGCAAACAAACTGGAATAATATGGTGTTTAAACGTGACTTTTCTGTCAAGTTTAACTAATGCCACGTCGTTCTTGAAGTCTGTTGGGCTATACTGCGGATGCACCTGTAATTAGAGGGGTAGATTTCAATGTAATTGTAAATATTTTGAAACTTTTTATGGACCCAGGCCTACTGAGAATGAGATCACTATGAAAGATAGGATAATAATAGTAATGGGGCCATCCATAAATTACGTGACACAAAAACTGGGGATTTTAAACCCCTCCCTCCCCCCTTGTAACGGGACCGTAACGATAGTAGCCACCCCCCTTAATAATTATGTAACGCTACCTGAACCCCCCCCCCCCTTTCTTCATTCTCCTGCCAATTCTTTGCTCAGAGGGGCCATTCTCTCTTCTACGCGATTAAATGCACTCCTACCAGGGAATTGGTAGCTATAAATAAGGCATCCAAGTTTTGTACTATGAAGTTACGGAGGGTGAGAAAACTCCCGTTATAACCCCTCCACCCCCACCCACCCGGGTATGCGCTTCCTCTAAACCGTTTCCTGTTGGGTGATCTCTTACCTTTTCTTAGTTAAAAACCTCACCTCTTTCCTTTCCACCCCATATTCTTCGTGTCCTAATTTTTCTGCTTGATCCCGGACGTCCCATTCTCCCAGCCGAACTCGCAGATTTGAATTTCCGGTTCTGAAAATTATATCAAAAATTGTCTGCTGTAGTCTATTGACACGTTGACTGACATGTTGTATTTTTTCCGTGCACCATGATTTCAGGATTTCATACCATCTCGCAATATTCATGTAAGGTAGCATAAATAATATGCACCGTATTTACATTGTACATACTGTTGCTATGATCATTGGACTCAATAGTGGGCAAGAGTGTGTGCATGGATACAGGGAGGGGGCAGGGGGAGTAGCTTCCCCCCCCCAAATATTTATTACATCTGTTGTAAGTTAAATTTATTATGCTCCAGTTTAATCGATACTACATATGTTTGTTCTATTTTGAACAGTAACTACCCCCCCCCCCCAATGGGCTGGATCCGTCCCTGAGTGTGTGGGGCTGTTATTGAGTAGCTACGGTTCGGCAATAAATTAAATCAAGTAATGAGGCATAGTCGGTAGCGTGCTCGTACTTGTGCTCGTTTCTACACACCATGTGATCGGAGACCTGTCGAAACTCAAAACCAATACTATCTACAGAGGCGGCTGCTGTAGAGGTAATTCGGATACATTCATGAAATTACTTATATGTGATCTGTCTCTTTTCAAGTTAGTGTCAAGCGTTAAAAAACGTTATTATGATACGATATATTCTACCGCAGACTCCCCCTTGCCCCCTTCTCACTTTAGAAGCAATAAATTATTATATGTTAATATTTATTTACTTATCTACATGCCCGAAAGGTTAGTGAGTCATATATTACTGTGCCTTATGTCTACATCAATATCTCATTGGGTATCACAGAGGTACTAAACTATGAGACTTCAGGACTTCTACTTGTTGATTACTTGATTGTAAAATTTAACAGAAACCCCATATTTATTTATTTATTTATTTATTTAAAGGCTCGACGTAAATGGAAAAATATTCCACCTTACCTACCTATCCACCCAACCCTAATCGGTACCTTACCCTCAACAGCAGGGAAAAATACGGTTGTCTGGTTGCTAACCACAACTTCCCAAATAGAGCAGTGGGCAAGAGGGAGGATCCTCTACCAATCCAAAGGCCTGGACTAGAGTGCTATGGATGAGTGATGGGACATTCAAGCACTCCAATTTTTTTTAGAAAAATTTCTGGGCCCACCTAATGCCACGTTTTCTATGACCAGCCATGGAAAAAACGTACCAGGTCAAGCATTCAAAAAAAAGAACCGGTCCGAGTTTACTCGAACATGCTTTCTAATTTATCGATTAGTAGAGAGAGAAAATGATTAATTTCATGGTAAATAATTTTCCTATGGTTAAATTTCGGATAACACGGGGGGGGGGGGGGGGGGAGTCGTCCACCTGACGTCACTGAAGGTGACGTAAATTCTACATAGGTTAGACCAACATATTCCCACACAGCAATAACGGCAGGGCACGCAATGCATTTGAGCGTGAATTTGCTTTCATTTTATCAAAAAAAAAAATTTTTGCACAAAACCCAACAGTTTCTTGGATAAGCCAACTGTCCGGTTTCGTTACTCAATTTAACACCTAAAACATGTCTAAAGTTAGAAATCATCAATGGAAAGGTTTCGCAAAAAAATTATTTTTTATTCATTTTTCATTAAAATTTAGTTATTTTTATTTTCTTACCCCCCGAAGCAAACTATCAAGGGGCAAGCGACCCTCCGCATTTTATAAACATTAACAACGACTACAATATATGTGAATTTAAAAGAAATCGTTGGAGCCGTTTTTGAGAAATAATTTTTTTTTTGACGTTTTTTGGGAGTTTTTTGAGAATAAAACCCCCCCAAATAAAAAAAATGGTCCCGAGGCATGATTTTTATAAACCTACATGCCAAATGTCATCGAAATCCATCGAGTAGTTTGCCCGGAAATCAATGAACAGACAGACAGAGCGACAGATAGACAGACAGACAGACAGACATTTCGTAAAAACCACTTTTTTGGGTTCCTGGGACCTCAAAACGTGTAAATCCGTTGAATTCTCGGAATCGAAAATTTCGTACGTCACAAAGCTTCCCTTATACTACGTATAAATTGGAAAGCAAAATTTGGCGTGCTCGAAGGTCCCATCTCTAATATATCGAAGTCTAGCCCAATCTAAGGCGGGGTTTCCACATACGTCAATGGTCAATGAGAAATATGAAATTGACGTTTTAGCAGACATTAAAGACATACTAAAAATGTCTGCTACCACGTCAAAACCATATTTACCATTAACCATTGACCATTGACGTATGCGGAAACCCCGCCTTAGTAATAACTTACAGGTACGTCGCAACGCAATGAGCCGCTGTTACAACCCAGCGATTATTTAGAAGAGCACCTCCGCAGGAAAGTTTCTCAGCTAAAAAGGCGGCTTTGCCTAGCCTAGCCTAGACCCTCTTGGATTGTAGTGCCCCTGTGTTTTTTTTAGATAGATATTCGTCGTAGGTAATTTAATTATGATTCACATGTAACGTATTTAAAATGTAATAACTTAGTAATAACTTACGTCGCGACGCAATGACCCGTGTTACAACCCAGCGATTATTTAGAAGAGCACCTCCGCAGGAAAGTTTTTCCGTTAAAAAGGCGGCTTTGCCTAGTCTAGCCTAGACCCTCTTGGATTGTAGTGCCCCTGTGTTTTCTTTAGAGAAATATTCGTCGTAGGTAATTTAATTATGATTCATATGTAACGTATTTAAAATGTAATAACTTAGTAATAACTTACGTCGCGACGCAATGAGCCGCTGTTACAACCCAGCGATTATTTAGAAGAGCACCTCCGCAGGAAAGTTTCTTCGCTAAAAAGGCGGCTTTGATAATGGCCGCTTGCCAAGGATGTGTCCCAAAAGTTGTTGAGTGCCCTCCAACTATTCGATTACTTCTTGTATAAAGCTCCCCGCAACCTAAAAGTAAACAAAAATAGTTAGGGGATCCTGGATACCAATGTGATAAATCAGGAAAGGAAAGTGTAGCCTACCATACATGTTACAATATGTATCCTACGCTTTGAACGCGGTAGAATTCATTTACACCCGCTTTTAATTTCCCCTAATGATTTAGCCCTTTATCACCTATATTAAACAGAAACATTGTATAGAAATCACATAGCATACCTTTGCGTAAATCAACTGCAGGTTAAATGAGAAAATAGTAGTTACATTTACAGCCTAATTTATAGCTTATTTTCGCCAGACCAGCCGAGCTTTATGCTTGGTCTCCTGGCACTGTAATATAAAATGTCTGTGAAACTATTAACTGCTTCTGTAAGAACAGCTGAGGTAATACTGAAGTGGAAACTTCTTTAGAAGCGTCTTATCTGGGGAGTAGGCTTAAATGAAGAGTCAGAGGTAGCATCAGATAAAATATAAATGAATGCTGCATCGTGAGTTGGGGTCTGCCTTCATAGCGCGCTCCCATTTCCTCGAATCTTCTTACAGTTAGGAATTATAGAATATAAAACATTATATATATATATATGTTATACAATATATAACATTTTAATCCTATATAGGTATACATATTAAATTCAATACACGTTTCATTCATTCATTCATTCGTTCGTCCATTCATTTTGGGTGCACCAACATTTTTTGAAAACGTGAATAGGTATTTAAAATAAAATTGTGCTGAGTGCAAAAAGAATGCTTGTTGAGTGGTGCTAGTCATGTATATTGAAGTGTAGTGAATAGGTAGGGGAGCCGAATTTTTAGATGCAACGAAGAATGGTGGAAATTCCTGAAAACGTGCCAAGCGAGATGCAGAAGTGAAGGTGCTTAAGATAGAACATTCAAAAAAATTTAAATTCAACATCGTGGGCGAATTAAATTAACGAAATCAATTTCTTCTTCCACGGATGCAAACTATTTAAAATATTAAAATGAAAAAAGTACCGTAAATATAGACAATACTATAAACAATAGTCTGAAAAGCCCTATTTGCTCGCATAGTTCACTAACTTCTAAACACAGAATAGACACATTAAGTTAAAAAAAATCTAGCAAACCTAGCAAACTGTACTGTACTTCATTCTGCCTATAGTATACAACTTGATTCAGATTAACGTGTTTTCAAGACTGTAAAAATTTAATAATTTAATTAAATTTCTGTTTGTAGTTGTTGATGTGCCCACTCATTGGCTTGAGGGGGCACAGCTTTGTAATTCATGTTGTACCTAATTTTGATAAATACACGGATTTTCTATCAATCTACCTACATAAATAGTTAATAATTATTTTATTTCGTAATAAACTTATGATGAAATTAAATAGCTGAACTACAATATCATAACTTGTCACAAAATAATAATTCGATAAAAACTTGGACATGATTTTTTTTTTGTTGCAAAAAATGGTATTATTGCATCAAAGCGTCATGGAATGAGGAATTAATTTCGCTGGAATAATTCGTCAACATACATTTTAATTTTTTTTAATATTCTCCCTTAAATGATGTTAAATTTATTAAACATTACCCCGAAATCCGAGATCATAGGGCTGTTCCATTACATCCATCTGCTGCGAAGGCCTAACAATGATTTCAGGTTGAGGTCTGTAAGTGGTGGTATGATACGAATAAGGTTTATAGGTATACGAATACTGGTTTTGATTGGAAGGTTGGGGGATATAATTCGAGGTGTAGCTGTTATAATCAGGTTTGTACGTAGTAGACGGCTTCTGATAATAGTAATAAGGTCGTTTTGTAACAGAATTAGGACTATGGTAATAAAAATTATTACCACTATGCCCATTACTGTAGCCATAACCTGCAAAATTTTGGTTTCTATCGTAGAATGCGTTAGGATCGTCTTTAATCGGGTTCGGAAGCACATCGATGGGTTTGTTGTTAACTAGAATGGAGAGCTTAGAGGGTCTTTTTTTGATTGCCTGGCTAGGATCCAAAAATTGGGGGGATGGATGCGAAGGGCTTTGAATTTGATTAGTGTAATGATTAAATGGATGGTAACCATTGTTAATGGTGAATTTGTTAATATGATGTTGATTGCTGATCAGAAAGTCCATAGCTGTTAAATAAAAACATTCAATTAATTAATTACTAAGTTAATATTATTATTAATATTGCCTAAATGATATCAGGACATTTAGAACGGGCTCTGACTTTCACCCGAAATGATGAGGCAATCAGATCCGGACTGATAGGCCGTGGTCGTTCTAATAAATAAAGACTTTTTGTTCTATTACTAAGCCAACCTAGCGGAGTTAGGGCTATAAAGCCCTTTCTTACTCTCAACTAGGAACGCGTACTCTCAAACGTTTCGTCAACATCATCGACATCATCAGTGGTTCTGCGTAGACTTCTATGGTTGAACCTCTTTGGCTCTGCTGCAACTCCCAAATCAGCAAATCAGCCCGGATTCAACTGCCTCATAATGTATCATCGGCCTTGAAAACCTTGGCAATTATATTTCAACCGAAATTTTTTTGGTTTGAGTCTCACAATTGCTGCATTTTCTGTAATGCTTCGGAGGACAAGTAAAGCTGGCGGTTCCTAGTTGAAGGTAAGAGAGAGCTTTATAACCCTAACTACGCTAGGTTAGTAATAGAACAAAAGTTATTTGTAGGCCTATTTTTATTGACAAGAATACAGTTTTTTACTGTCTTAGTCCATTATTTCACCCCCTTATAAACGGGGGTTGTGTGTCCTTGGTTGGCGCGTGTATTGTGTGCATACGGCACAATATTATTAGTAATGTGTTATGCTCTAGCACCAACGCAAAAGAATTATTTTAATCGCCACAATTAAGAACAAATATTATTAGATTTTTAATTGTTTTATCATGAAAAAGGCCAAAAACAACGTCTCGGCACCGCTTGCCACCAATGAACGAATAAATGAAAACCGTCTTTGTATTAGGCGAGCTTTAGCCCCGAAGGACTACTCCACCAGCTGAACATCTCTGTTAACAAACCATTTTTTATTTCAATTGTTCTTCGCTCTCATTCCCTTAAATCAATTAACATTTACTCAGTATAGGTAAAAGACACTTTGTAACATTTCAACATAAAAGGAAAATTAAATTAAAAAATTGCAATGCTTGGCTGATTTTATATAATACAGTTACGTCTAATTAAAATTTTATGCAACGTCTAATATAACTTAGTTTAAACTTGTCCTTTGTTGTTTGTGTGTATGTTTTATTTAGTTTTACCTGACGATGCCAAGAGGGTAAAACAAGTTTTGTATGTAACGTTTTAGTTATATTTAACATCAGAACATGTAGAGTAGTGGTGTGGACTCTGATTTTCACCCGAAAGGTTTTTGGTTCAAGTCCCACACTATCTAAATATTCTGGCCATGCTTCCGAGGGTATGTAAAGCAGGCGGTCCCGGGCCTTCCTAGTTGAATGTAAGAGAGGCCTTTAACTCCGCTAGGTTGGCTTAGTAATAGAACGAAAAGTTTTTGTTTATTTATTTATTTAACAATGATTGAAAAATTTAGTTTTATTTCATTACTTAACTTAAATTCATTGGGGTTTATTCAGAATAATTTACACTCATTTCCGGACAAGTAATTCTTTATCATTGGTACTAGGTACACAGGTCTCAAACGCAGGTTGTCGGACAGCTGGGGCGATCTAGTAAAAAACTCACAGTTAGAACGATGGCAGGATTGAGCCTCTCCGTAGCTACGGAGTTTTTTAAAAATTAATTAATTTGTGGCCTTGCCCTACTATGTTTCTACCCTCACATCTTGTTATAGCCCCAAACACCTCTCAGAAATTTTCTAAACAGGGGGCTTGACTTAAGGAACCCATTTTTTTCACTTTTTTCACAATTTTTTTTTCCCCCAGCTCTTGGAGTATATGAGATATATATAGCATAGGTTAATACAATATAATAATGCGTGTATTTATCAAGAAAACATTACAATATTTTCTAAAAACCGGTGCCATAAAGCCAAAAAGTTCAGCATAAAATTATAGTATTTAATTTTTATCAATTATAATATTTTCTACTACTATTGGGTCTACTTATTGGGTATTAAGGTCTTAAACCCAGGGCCCCAACCATGAATTTATTTACTGTAGAATTATTATTTGGTTTATACAAAACCAAAAACTTTTAGTGTTTGCGAAGACTGAATCGAAAAGATCAGATTGCAGATGCAGGGGCCTGAAGGTCTCTTCAGGTGAAAATTTAAAAAAAAGGACTCGAAGTGATGGGGTTTTAAGAATTTTGACAGTAGTTAAGATTCGATTTTACAGACCGAAACTTATTTCTCCATCAGGGGAATCCGGGGGCTTCCTACGCCTCACTATGGGTTGATTGTAAGATTGAAAGGCCCAAAATTCGCCCACATGGAAAATAGAGACAATTTTCTTTATTTCTTTCTTTCCTTCTTAAAAAAATAGGTGCAAACTAGTGGGGTTTCACCCAAACAAAAAACTACTTAAAAAAGTTTCACATCCAACCTTTGTATACTAAATTAGTTACAAGTAAATCAGGACATGTAGAGTAGTGGTACAGACTCCAACTTTCACCCGAAAGGTTGTTGGTTCGAGTCCTACACTTGCTACATTTTCTGGCCATGCCTTGGAGGGCATGTAAAGCAGGCGGTCCTGAGCCTTTTATTTATTTATAAAAGCCTTATATTTATTTTATAAATTTAAATTATATTTCTGTTAAATTATACAATGCAGTAATCAACAAGTAATCAGGAAAGTATAAAGGGAAATCGTCAAACATTCCTTGCGAATGAAATTGATTTTGAAGATAGGGGGGTTCTTCCTCCTCCCCCCCCCTCCTCCGCGCTTTGCTATTACCTTCTTCAAACCCACTGCCCATGCCCATTTCTCTACAATCTGAGCAGTCATTCAGAGTGAGAAAGTAAACTGAGTTTTAATAGGCTAGTTAAGGTGACTGTAAAATGGCCTTAAGTCGGCAGTGTGAAAGTGACGACCGTAGGAAATTTCGTTGGCCCAGAGGAAAGTAAAGGCGGAAATGGAGTTAGCTGTGTGTGACTCCGATGTTATCTTCGAACTTAAGTCAACTAAAAGTTATTGCGCGTAAGAGAACCTGTTAAAGGCGTGTCTAGACTCTAAGGCCATAACAGCCACTTAAGAGACAATCAGACACCCCACTCAGTGGCGGACTGTAGTGGGCAGACGGGCATTTGCCCGGTGGGCCGGACGTCCAAAGGAAAAATATCGTAGCATATTTCAAACTAAAATAAAATAAAATGTGGGTTAATATTTTAATATTATTTATATATTTATATATTGGGAAAAAAAATTATTATTATAACAAGCATTACAACAGCATTTTGATCTGAGGAAGGGGCCGCAAAATCCAAAAATGCCAGCTGATTTCCCCGGATTATCTCCAAGATAAAAGGGCTTTACACAAATTTAAATTTAATTTTATATTTTAATGATACAATTTATTACATGTAAACCTGTAATGTTTGAAGAATTGGAATAAATTTATTTGAATTTGAACACTGGACAGAATGGACTTACATTAATAAAATACTTTAAAAAAAATGGACCCCCCCCCCCCAAACAAAACCTGGGTACGGCCTTGAGCTAAACTATTGTCCCGCGAATGGGACGAATCGCCACGTAGGATATTATATAGTGTGGCAGGCGCACGGTTACGCATGCTTGCCGACCCTTCTGCACAAAAACTTGTCTTCCATAACAACACACGTACATACATGTGTATTGTATAATAATTTCGGCAGATAAAACTTAAACTTACTACCACTATACGCCAGAATGTGCTGTTGTGCTGTCAATTGTCCTCAATCGCATAGTATTGATTCACTCTGAACAGCTGGGTCTAAAGGTAAGACACGTGTGTACCATGTGTACCTATAGCCTACTGTCAACAATGTGCGTCATTATTAGCCAATCAGAGCGCCAGTTACATGTTTTTTAGACTACTGATGGTAGTAGAATGGTTGGACACAGTCCCAGGCCACGGTGTGGGCCCATAGGACAGTGGACCTCCTGATTATAGTGGATTCCGAACCACTTGGGAAACACAGTGAAGTCACACGATTAGTTCGGAGGTGACCAAGACAAGTCCTACCATGTTTCCCTACCGGCACGGTGCACACAACCAAGTTATCTGCATCTTTGAACCTTCTCTGGTCCACTGGATTCAACTACTGATGGTAGGCTCCCTGAAGTTATAAAAGACTTGTAACAGCGACTTAGAGGGCATTTTCCAGGCAAAGAGACAACTTCCGAATGTTAGTAAGAGAGAAAGAGAGCTCGTCATGTGATTAGGGTCTATGTATATATTGTATTATATTTTATACATATTAATCATAAGTTCATTATTGGGTTTAGCCTAATATACGGTCAAAGAAACCACACTAATGCAATCCGAATGGCAATTCAGTCCATAATCATGTTTTACACTATTCCAATGCATTTGGGAATGCTGCAGACTGTAGTCGTTGGATGGCGGACCCCCCTCTGGCTACGGCCTTAGTTAAACCTCAGGTTATGACAGGAGGCTACGAAAAATCCGACCGATTTCGTCTTAAGATGAAAAAAAAATTAAAGTAAACTATATTGGGGGCATTACATCCGATATTAGACTCAAAAAAACTGTTCACTGCGTAAATCGAGTCCACGATGTATGTCTGTCCGGGGCAGCTTGTTATCACTATACTACAACCCCCCAAAAGGGATAGATTGTGGGTTTGTGTCCCGAAGGGTCCTGTTTTTTCATTGATTACCTATTTTTGTATAAAAAGCTGATCACGTAGAACTTACTTGCATTATGAAGAGCACCCAAGTTGGGGTCCTTGTGCGCAACCTTTTCGTGCGACACACAGCAGGACCAAATCATGCCCCCCGAACACAGGTCCAGAGGTTTTCCACCCGCCAAAACGCAGGATATCGAAAGTCCACAGTCGAATTTGGCACCTTTATACCAGCAAGCGTTTGGAATCACTGGAAATAATAAACTCAAATTTAGATTCACAATAGTCTGCAATAATGAAACAATTAGTAATAGTGCAATCGTGCTGTGGCGTTGTAAGAATAACTTGTTCTGGGGTTAAAAATGTAAACAAAACAATTTTGAGTAGCTCATTGCATTCTAAAATCAATTTTTTTTACATTTTTAACAGTGGAATAAGTTATTTTTAACGCCATAGTACGCCTGCAGGTGAAATCGGTTCGGAAAATCTCGGATCAGATAGACTAACGGATATTAGAGAAATTTCTTTTAGTTCGGTTTAGGGTTCATAACGTGAAATGAAATGAAAAGTGAGAAATGAAAGTCCCACCAGGAAATGTTTTTGTGAGGAATAGTAGGTAGGCTATGCATTGGAACATGGGCGTGCCGCCATACTGTAAACAATGACATCAAGCTCCTTTACCGAGCCATTGTTATGAAGTATGGCGGCACCCCCATATTTCAATGCATAGCGTGCTTCCAGTACTCCTCACAATAACATTTCTAACCTTATAAAAATACACTTCGTCGGTAATATAGGTAATATATATATAATATATAATAGAGGTAATATAGACATAACATAGAGGGAACCCTTTGTCGAGTTTAAGGGGTAGGAATTCAATTCTTCTTAGTCAATAACCTCGGGCCGGTTACAAGACAATGTCTGATTAGATAGGACAGGTGAATCCCGGCCGAAGGGCTTTGGTCGATCTGAAAAGAAGGGGAGTTCCTTTAGTTAATAACATGGGCTACTAGAGAAGTATGTCGGATTAGATACAGTACAATCTAGACTGAGGTTGATCTGAAAAGGGCAGTGATATTATTAATATTATTATTATGTCTATGAGTCAAACAGATGCCGCAAGCGGCCAGAGACGTAGGCTCGGGAAAACCCTTTGAACACCCTGTATCACTTCTGCACTAAAATAGTTGCATTGTTCTTATGAAGCCCGCCGATCTGGTAGGATGGCTCATGACGTCTTCCGGGGAGATGAAAGCAGCCCCAAAGTAGTCTTTTCGTGAACGCCACTTCGCTAGACAGTCGCACAGGAGGTGTTTTGCCGTTTCCTCCTCCTCACCGCAGTGTCGACAACTGATGTCGCCAGGAGGGATGGCCTTTATTTGCTGCAGGTGTTTGCGGAATGGGCCGTGTCCTGTGAGTGCTGCTACAACAATTCTCAAGCAGTTCCTTCGGAGGCCCAGTGGAAGGGCAGTGATATAAAAGTAATGATTCACAATAACACAGTTAACATTTATACAGTAACGCATAATATTTATTGCAGTAATACAATCCTAAAAATGTATCCCTCCACCCAACTGCGGCAATCATGTGTTTGGGTGGAGAGCAAACAGTACGCTTTCATATTGACCACGGCCCATTAGCCCGCATTTTACAGTGCCATCATCGGACTTTCATCGGAGTTTTTTTTATTTTTATAAAAGGTTAATCGCATACAAACAATTGAATGAATGCATCCGATTGACCTCTTCAGTCGCCTCTGTAGGTTAATACCCGTGTTGAGTTACGGCACGTCTCCGATTGGATGGCGTGTAGAGACTCGCACAAGTACAAGCACGCTACCACCTTGCCATCGAAGTTGAAGTTTCTATCGTAATCCCATTTTATATCATCAAAATGCTCATCTGAGGGAGACGGCTTTGACTGCTTAGTTGAGGAGCAGAGAGAGGGGGGGGGGAGCAACACTCGTAGTCCGTCAGCGCCCCCCCCCCCCCCCGCCCAACGAAATAAACCCCTGTTATTATTTATCCAATCACGAATTACGTGTGAAATAGTGAGCCTTTTCTGCTATATCCCATATTTTTGGTACCCCCAAGTAAATAATGGTTCGTATCGTTCAGTGGTAATCAATTATGTATTCATTTTTTTTTCTTTATGCAATGACTTAACTCGAGATCAAGGGGCGTTAATCTTTACATTATTAATTATTTTATAAAGTAATATTTAACATTATAATATTAAACATTTATAATATTAAACATTAAAGTTATAAGGATACGATGTTCAGTAAAAATTATGGCTTTATTTGGGGTATTACGGTTTGCTACATGTCCGAAAGACTCGTTTCCCAATACTATTGCATATAAAGTAGTCATTACGCACGGCCGTAGCCAGGATGTATGGGGAGGGGGTGGGGGTATTAAAATATAGACGAGAAAAAGTGGGTTTCTACGCATTTCTACAATTTTCTTAAAGTTAAGATTTCACAGACAAAGACGGATCGATATTACTACAAAAGCGGGGAGGGGGGGGGGGTCCATTTAATTAAAATATTAAAATATTAAAATAAAATTTAGGGAGAAATGATAAAATAGTGTGATTTTACGCGTCGAGAATACCGAGTGATTCGATTCAAGTTATTATTGGGAAAATTTGGCGCCTATTTTTCCATGTTTTCCTTTCTCTAATTCCCCCGCTTGCAGGCCTTCCTGCAAATTTAAATGAGGAGCATGCATACAAAAAGCGATTTTATACAAAAAAATAATTTTGGAGCTGGTGGTATCACTGTCGCGTCACGTCGCATTGGCTGCAACAAAATAAGAACAAACGTTTGTTTGGTGCAAAACGCGTATACTATCAAAGAATATTAATACAAATGATGCAAAAGTATTTAGATTTTATAAGCTTGTATCTCCTGCATTTACAGTTTCATGGGACACATCGCCTTTTGCATAATTGCTCTTCAAAAAGGTAAAATGGTTTTGTGTAAATTTTAACCCCATAATAACTCATACTTTAAACGACCAGTTGGACTGAGAAATTAATTAATTAATTCTCAATCCATGTTGTTTAAAACCATTTGGAAACCCTAAACACATCATGAGTAGAGGTCACTATTAAAGTATTTTACTGTGGATCATTGCGTTCTTCTTCCTCTACTCATGATGTTCTCCAAGTTCCACGAAGTCACCAAGGAAACTCTCACAAGGAACCCTAAACACCGTATTAAAAGACAAATAATTCTCCGGGCTCGTCTTCTTTTGGCTCTACAGCCCTTGATGCAAGGGCGGATTTTAGGGAGGGGTCAGGGGGTCTGGATCCCCCCCCCCCTCCAAAAAATTAAATGAACTTACACTAGATAATATGGGTTTACAGTGGGAATTAAAAATAATAATGATGTTTTTTAATGTTATAATCCACTGAATCTGCCCGCTGACCCCCCCCCCCTAAATTGGAGACAAAATACGCCTCTGCCTTGATGAGCTTTGGCCAGCTCGACAACACTCCTCCATCCAGTCATCTCGGTTTTGTACAACGCTCCACCATCTACGGATTTCCAACTCAACAAATAGGTACACAGTCCCTCTAATTGTCTAATTGTTATATGATAACATACGGTAACATCCTGAACTTCATAACGTTCAAAACACAAAATAATTCAGCCGCTATTATATAATACATTTGGGGGGCTTTGCCTTAATGAAAGACAAGAAAAGGGGAGAGGAAAAATATGTAGTGACACCCTAAAAACCACATTTCACCCCCGAAAACCGTAAATTTTATTTAGTTTGAATCGTAAATGCAATTATAAAGGGCTTATGTCTAAATCCGGTCTCGGCTTTTATTCGTCAGGGACCGCAACCCCCATGTACAGTACTTAATTTTAACTACATCTTATTCTTATAGGTTTGTGTCACTGGGGAAATTTAAGAATTCTCTACTGAAGGGAATTTTGGTAATTAATAATAAATTTACTCGTACCTACTAATATTAACCGTTTTTCAATCTAAAAAATATGACCATCTGAAGTAGTATAATTGGTAAGCATTAACGAGAAATCTGTATTACGCGTTTGTCAAGTGACGAAACTTCTTAATTGTCAGGTATAGAACCGGCTCATAATCCAGGTCTCTACCCACTGGACTGTCTATGCAAGGCTGTAGCCAAGGGGGGGGGGGTTCATGGGGTTCAACCCCCCCCCCCCCCCCACAAATGAAATGGCTTGATACTCGATAGAATCGGATTTTGAGAGGAAAAAAACCACTATGTAATATCCAATGAAATTTCTAAAACTCCCCCCCCCCCGCGAAAAAACTCCTGGCTACGGCCTTGTGTCTATGAAGTCATTCTATACAGTCATTCTAAAAAGAACCACCCAATTTGTGTCTTGCCCAGGATACTACGCAATACTGCGCCTGCTGGAAAGACCGGTAGATCGTTTTATTGTACCTCTGTTTTTCAACAAGAAATCTGTATTATATTTCTCAAATGACAAAATTAGTGTTACGTTAAATTTCCGGGCTAAGCGACGGTGGCGGCAGCTAGCGTGAAGACTAATTATTTTTTAACGCCCCAATTGTACCAGCCTTGGCCCAACGGATTCTGCAAGAAGTCTCCTCAACATCTCAAACGCAACAGAGATTAATATTTCAAAACTATTTAGAACGTAGACACAGTAATGCAACCTTAATTACTCTATAAATTAGCAACTAATGAGGAACCCGTGTGCAAGGGCAGCATCTTATATATATCAAATTCTATTGCTTCAGAGTGTACAAGCCTTACCATTTTTTTTTTCAAAATCAAATTTTGCAGGAAATGTCAATCGTTTAATTATCTTTGACGACATAGTGAGCAGAAAGGTCAAAGGTTTCTCTATAAATGTTACAGAAGTACCATCGTCTTCTTATTGTTCTGCAGCTCTACAGCCCCTGATGGGTTTTGATAAACTGGAACACGTTTCTACTTTATCCAGTCGGTTTTTTACAGCGCCCTACCACAGCTGGCAGCTGTAGCGCCTTCTGCACATAATAATAAAGGGGAGATGGAAGGACTTAGGGCTCCAGGCAAAAGAAGAACATCCTGGTTGAAAAACCTGAGGCAGTGTTTTGGCAAGAGCACGGCTTCCCTTTTCTGAACAGTAGTCTCCAAAGTCCTAATTGCCATGATGACCGCCAATCTCCGATAGCAGATAATTTAAATAAGAAGAAGATGAAGGCAGGATCAGCACAGCAACACAACTGTCTATCGCAACTAAGCAGGTTCCGTAGCAACATATTTGCATAATACGCTGTCATTTTTTAACGTTAACTAGACTGAAGAGGCAACCTAAGTCTCTTCAGGAGTAAAATGTCAAAATAGTAGAGCTAAAACTGTTATTCAGGCGCTTCGTTCCAGAAAGACAAGTTAAAAAATTGATATTAATTAATAATAAATTAATATATTAAGTTCTCAAAAAACTCGTCGTTAATTATTATGATATAATATAAATAGTCTGACTCAACGCGAGGGATGATATCGTGCTGGATTAATTTAATTATTTGTTTTACTGTTGCAAAAAAGTTAACTTATGCAATATGCAATATGGCTTCAGACAGACCGAATCGTTTTAATATCAGTCTAATTAGTTATAGTACTACAATTAATGTCATTATATCTTATTTACAGTCTATACCTCTTTTATTTCATTATACGCATTATACAATTTTCTTTTATTTCGTAATAGCTAGAGATTAATCATATAGAAAATTATAAATTGAGGCGAATTTTTACTAGGTATACCTGTAGCCCTAGTATGTTAAGAAGAAAGAACTAATTCAATAAGCAGTTACATCGAGAATAAAATGCAAAATTAATTATCAGTGAAATTCCAGGAGCGACAATTTTTTTACGAATAAAAGGGAAATCACAATTTCTATACTCTTCCTGATTTTTCGCTTTTTATTTGTATTGATTTCTTTTTTAGTCACCGAATACTTTCCTCATTGGTTTGTTTATAATGCCTGAGATGAAAATCTAAGCATAAATAAATCTGAGGACGGTACTATTTTTTTTGAAAAATTACCTATTATAGAAATCAATAACTACATTATACTAAACATACTAGTATTTTTATACATAATAATTTTACAGCATTATATCAGGGCATATTACATTAATTATTGGTGGAAGGGGGACCCTAATGGATTAACCCGTGTTGGGGCCCCCTATTAATTTAGAGCAGTTTAGAATGTTATAGTATATAATAATATAATACATTATTACATATTACATATTATGTAAGTACAACTCAGTTGTAAGAGACGTTTTTACTAACCCCCCAATTTATGACACCTTAATAAAGCTTTAAAAAAAAAATTGATATGATCTGTTTTGCTGACGATATAGCATTAACTGCTGATAGTGAAGAAGAACTCACCGAAGCACTGACTACAATGAAGGCCGTACTAAGTACCTTTAACATGAAGTTAAACGTAAGCAAAACCAAAATTATGGTGATCACCAAGGAGGGGGCTCAAGCAAACGTAACTATCGACGGTGCTGCAATAAATAGCGTAAAATGCTTTTCATACCTAGGTAGCAAAATAACACAAGGAGGGAAGTCATCCCAGGAAATATCCAGTCGAATACACTTAGCCAGACTAGCTTTTAACATAAAGTCAAAGATATTCGAATCTAACAACATCGACTTGGAAATAAGGAAAATACTTCTCAAGACTCTAGTGTGGAGTGTGCTCCTGTACGGAAGTGAGACATGGTGCATTTACGAACATGACAAAAAAAAACTGGAAGCCTTTGAGTTGTGGTGCTACAGAAGTATCATGAAAATCCCATGGAGAGACCACATAACCAACGAAGAAGTGTTCCATAGAATAAACAAAAAAAGAGCTATTATGGCCACCATTTCAGCAAGAAGAGGCAAATAAATGGGGCATATTCTGAGACACAAAGGGCTCCTCAAGAACATAATTGAGGGTATGGTTGGGCACCAACTCAAGAGGACGGGAGAGGAAGGAGTACTTAGAAGATGTCATGAAGGACCTACAAAGAACTGAAAATTACCGCACAAACCAGACAAGAGTGGAGGAGAAAAATACAACCAATCCTTAGATTGCAACTCAAGAAGAATAAATCTTCGGCTGGACAAGGAATATTTTCTTTAATTGACTGAGAAAAAATGGGCTGAATCCGTCCCTGGCCCTATACTGTATTATCAAAGTACATAAGAGAGAGAACCAATGTTTGGTGTATATTTTGGTGGAAAATATGAGACAGAGGCGGACTGGGCCTGCGGATAGACGGGCATTTACCAAAAATATTTGTTTGGGGGCCAGATGTCCAAAGGAAAAAACCGTAGCATATTTAAAAATAAAATAATGTAAAATTTGTGTTAATAACAAGTATTACAACAGCATTTTGAATTTCAAATGTAAGCGCGCGACCTGACCTGAGGAAGGAGCCGCGGTATCCGTAAATGCCAGGGCCAATTTCCAGTCCCAGTCCGCCACTGATATGAGATATTTTAATTCTACACTTATATAGCTTTTCCCCCCATCGTTTGCCACTTACTCTATTTCATATACTACCCATAAAAAACATTAATTTTGTCGCCCCTCTAAATCTGCCGCTCTAAGCTACAGCCTTTTGAATAACAGCTGTAGCTTCGACTTCGATGGCAAGGTGGTAGCGTGCTTATACATGCTATACACCATGCCATCGGAGATGTGTCGTAACTCAACACGGGTACTAACCTACAAAGTCTACTTAAGCGGTTTTTTTGATATAAATAGGTTAATCGCATACAAGCAATTTAATGAATGTATCCGATTAACCTCTTCAGCCGCCTCTGTAGGTTAGTACCCGTGTTGAGTTACGACACGTCTCCGATCGCATGGCGTGTAAAGACTCGCAATTACGTTACCACCTGCCCATGGAAGTCGATTAGGTTAATCGGACACATTCATTAAATTGTTTGTATATTAAACGAAACGAAAAAAAAAATCTAGGGCCCTGGAAGTGACTTAAGTACGAAAACCAAATTGAAAACTTACTATTTCCAAGCATTTCGATGAACTGATCCTGAACTCCACGGTTCGTGTTAACATCTGAATGCCGCTTAGGGCCAAACCTTTGGAGCTTTTCCAAAATTTGAATATCAGTCAGTCGAGTGTTTGATTCATGGGACCTGCCCAATTTATCTTCGTTTCCTTCACTAAAGACGCTCCTTTTACCGTCAATGTCGTCACGAGAGCGGCCCGTTCTACCTTCATTATTATCACTAAAAAGGCCCATTTTTTCATTAGTATCATCATTAAAACGGCCATTTCTATCATCATTATTGTCATTGAAACGATCCCTATTACTTTCATTATTTTCACTAAAAAGGCCCATTTTGTCATTAGTATCATCATAATTGTCATTGAAACGGCCCCTATTACTTTCATTACTATCACTAAACCGGACCATTTTACTGCCATAATCATCACTAACTCTAGTCAAATTACTATGATTACTATCACTAAATCTCACTCTACTAGACACATTCTCCAATCGTTTCACTCTTTCGTTTACCGAAGAATCCTCTAAAAACGGCACTTGCACTAAATTATCCATAGTTATTAACGTACTAGTGTTATGGGCGAGATCATTTGGTAATACTGGTGGGTCACTGAAAGCAGGGTAAGGGGAGCACACCACTAAAAACAGAAGAATCGCGGACATTTTTAGGCTATTATTTTTAGTAATGGGATTCGGGTGGTGCGCATGGTGGCGGGCGCACATACACTGGTTTGAAGTTGGTAGGCTCGCGTTCGGTTATGCCCCCTCCACAGTCCTTTCTCTTTCAGGCCGAAGACGGAACAGGCGTAAATACGTTAATATTAAGAGGGGGTTTTACTCCTAACGATTGTAAATATTCTAATTTTACGGGGAACATCAATCATAGAGCTATGAAAAATATCAAACCCCATAGAAGAAACGTTCCTCTACATTTTGATGTACAGTATGCGGCCGTCACTATCAACGAACTATGACATAAATAAGTGAACTAAATTTTGTTTAAAATAATGGACAGTGAGGATGTCAGGCCGAATGAATTCCAAAACAATGGCTAATTGGGCAGACTGCCACATATTGGGTACTTCAAAATCTAAAGGAACTTTTCTCCTGTTATTATTATAATTATTGTTTTCATCTCTAAGATCGCTCGATAAGCGGAAGCTTAAGCGTGATAGTTGTATGTTTTAAATATTTTTCAATACATTGCACCTTGTCCGGGTTACTGGATAAGGAAGAAAGTGAAAGTGATTATTAGTATTATTATTGTTATTACAAAAAAACATTGCTTGCATTGCTTGGTAGATACTATGCTGTAAGGTGGAATCTAGGGGACTAGCTAAACAATAGTCTGATGCTATATTTTCTCTTTTTTTTCATTTACATTTCACCTTGATCTTTTGCAAAATTTATTTATTTTTCATGTAAGATATGCAAGCCTTGCAGCATGTTACAATTTTAATTGTAAAAATAAAGTTATGTTATGTTATATTAATGGGCCACTTTTATATATTCAAATCAGCCGTTTTTTAAACTGTAGGCCTATCGTAACTTGATTCTGTGTTTAATTTGAATGTGTATATAAATGTTTACTGTATTATGTGAATGTAGCTTAAATTTACATTCATGTAAGTGCTATTATTTTATTTATATACTGCATATAACTAACTATATTATTTTATTTATATACTGCGTATAACTAACTATACGCATGCATACGATTTTGTTTTAATGTAAGTGCTATCGATTTCTGGACTCATATTTGTTGATGGTACAATACATGATCTATTTATTTATTATTGTTATTATTATAAAAGCCTCTCCAATATTTTTTAATTTAAAAAAACATTTGTTCAACCTCCATGTCATATTCTTGTGAATTGTTCCCCTCTAACATCGAGCGACAAATTTGAACTGCCTACAAAGGCGAGAGGTAAAAAAACGAAATAAGCGATACACCAACAGTGACTAAAACCGTTTCCATCGCCGAAAGGATAGGTAAACACAAAAAGGTTTATAATATGACTGAAATAACAGAACAAACACAGGCGCGAAGGATGACAAAGAAATTATTTTAACAACCAATGAAAATGTAATGAAGAAGTATAGGAGAAAGGGGAAAATACGCATTTTAATGATTGGATTGAAATTGGCTCGAAGAAAAGCTGGCGAACTCTAAGAAGAAAAAAGAAGTTTGTTCAAATATTTACCGGGTACGACCACTGCGCAACTTTTTACGAGGGAAAATGAATTGAGTTCGATGCTTTCTTCTCAAGTTGTAATCTATGGATTGGTTTGCAGCGTATGTTGTATTCTTCTCCTCCACTCTTGTCTGTTTTGTGCGGTCCTTTTCAGTCCTTTAGAGGTGTCGCACCCTAGGTCCTTCATGACATCCTCTAGGTACTCCTTCCTCTGTCGCCCTCTTGCGTTGGTGCCTTCAACCATACCCTCAATGATGTTCTTGGGGAGCCCTTCGTGTCTCAGAATATGCCCCATCCATTTGCCTCTACTTTAAGAACATTTAAATTCTTAAATACTAACTTATTGATTGGCTCTGAATTTGTCGGTCAAGTCTATGGCGATTATTTTTAATCTCAACCTGGGATTAAAAATGTAAACAAGGTAACAGATAACAAGACAGACAGACAGACATTTTGTAAAAACTACTTTTTTGGTTCCTGGGACCTCAAAACGTGTAAATCCGTTGATACTCGTAGCCGGAAATTTTGATCATCACAAAGCTTTCCTTATACTCCGCAAGGTTGGCTTAGTAATAGAACAACAAAAAGTCAAGATTATTATTATTATTATTATTATTATTAATATAAATTGGAAAGCAATAAATCGCCCATGCACGAGAAAAGTGACACATTTCTAAATATTGACTTTTGAGATAATTCAAATTTTAGTTCTTACCATTTTTTATTTTTTACTTGTAGTACTATCAAGGCACTTAATACTTTTGAGATGTGACAGTTTACTTGAAAGAGAAGTGTAATTACCACGTCAACGCCTGGAGCACATTCCGAATTATATCAGTATTGCCAAACCCGAAGTAGTCAAACTTCACAATGGATCAGTGACAAAACGCAATCTTATAGAAACAAATTAAACTAGATATATGACACTGCATTCATAAAATTCGCTATATTTTCCTCGACATTTTTGTATAAATAACTCAATTTTGCAATTTTTTGAAATGTGTCACTTTTCTCGTGCATAAGCGAAATGTGGAAAGTGGTTCAATCCTATTAGTTCAAAGTTCGTTTTCAATTGAAGGTGAAAGTCGTGAGGGGGTTAAAAAGACACGTGCAAATAATACAAAATGCCACTCAAATTTATTTGCAACGATATTTCATTGTAGCCTAGAAGGTGATAAAATTATGGAAAATTTATTCATAAATCATAATAAAAAGAAAAATTTTGCAGCATTATTGTTTCCACCACTTTTCCCCTTTTAAATGGAGGTTGCATAATTTTGAGTTTCATCGCGAGATATAATAAGTTACTTTAATCTAAATCTGGCGATCCTATTAATATAATCTTAAATAATATAATATAATCTTATACAATAGAAATATGTACTATAGCAGATAGGGCCAATTACAGTATTTGCGGTAAGAATGAGGGACAGAAAGGAATTTTGAAGTCGATGATGAAGCAGTAGAATCCAGGCCGTGGTTGATCTGCTTACGTACGTAAAGTTTCGGGGGGGAGGACTGTCCACTGACCTACAACAGACTACCATCTCCCTTTTCCGTTCTATACGGCTGTAGCCAGTCGGGGGGGGGGGGGGGGGGGGGGGTTCTACCTAAACAAATAGTCAAAGCCCCCCGAAAATAGTTCTGGGGCAGAATCCGCTGCTTCCAAACGTTTTAACGTGTTAACGCCTAATAATTTTTTACTGGTATAAGAATGTTTAGAAAGAGGATCTTTTGGATTCCACTTTCCGTAGCTTCACCAACGATGATAAGAGCCGCCCTCAATTTGGGGTTAAAGAGGAGTCTTCTAGATGCACCTCTACATCACAGTATAGGCCTTACCGAGAAGCTTAAGATATCCCATAGTTCGGTCTCTCATGGTACTGCAAGTTGAAGCGTATTGTAGTGGATCCAGCATAAGAGGCATATTCCAGCGTACACTCAGTTACCTATTTATCACTGCAGCATTTAATGTTATTGTAGTTTGAATTTAAATGGGAGAAAGGCAAAAGCTTTGATATGCTTGTTTTGAATTCATGGGGTTTCCATTACATGAAATTTAAGACAAAGAAAAGCTTGATTGCCGTGTAATGAATAAATGGGAGACGAAAAATGAAAAAGGCGCAGTAAGAATTTTAAAGGAGTGAAACCTTTTATTGTTGTGTTTAACCACCTAGAAAACACTTCGCAAGTACAGCGTCTTTGAAATCCTTTTGTAAGCGCTTGAAAAGTATACCAAGTGGAAATACAATTAGTGAAGGTTACTCATAATTATAAAGACATTGCAAGACAGAAACAAAGTAATTACTATTTGAACCTTCAAAGAGGTTTGAGCTTCAAATCAAAGTAAGTTTATGATATAATTTAATTGTTCTGAAGTTTTAACTTTGAAACAATTTCCCACGATGATGGTCCACTAAATATAAAACAGAATGCTTTAGACAGCCCTCGGGTGCCATTCATTCGCAGTGATCTGCGATTTGTAAGTGCTGAAATTGGGCTTATGAACCTTTAACGGGACGATGTTTTGCGCTCTATGGACTCACCAGTCTGCGGACACCACATCGCTAATAAGAACCGGTACAAGTGAACCGGTACAAGTGAACCGGTACAAGTGAACCGGTACATTCTTTCCTACTAATCAATCAGTGTAGGTACCGTAATAGATATTTATAGAACTGTAGTTCCATGATAAATAATTGTCATAGTGTTAAATTTTGGCTGTCTCGATTTCCATATTCTAAAGCCTATAATGGAAGAATGGCGCTTAAATGAAATGAAATGAAAATCGTTTATTTATTGAAGTGTACAATTAATAAGGCAGTTTTACATTTGTGAAGGGGATCCAAAAGAACTGGTTCCCGTGCTGGGCCCCCTTCAAATTCAGCAAACTTAACTTAAATGAAACCGAACCTTATAAAAAAAGAAAAAATAGCTTTAAAAAAAAAGGCCTAAATAGTATCCAATAGTAATACTAATAATAATAATAAATGGTATGCAATGCATTTCGGAATGGATTATACATTATATAAGGCCGTGCCCAGGTTTTGATTTCGGGGGGAGGGGGGGGGGTCCACGGGTTTTTCACGTAATTTATTATTAAAAGTCCACTTTCTCCAGTTTTCAAACTCAAATAAATTTATTCCAATTCTTCAAACAATACAGGTTTACATTAAAAGAATGTTTTTTTTTTTTTGTTTTTTTTTTAAATATTGTCCATTCTAGAGTATACAATTGTTTAATCGATCTATACAGTTGAGGCAGTCAAAAAGTAACATAAGGACAATTATTTACCATAAAATCAATCGTTATCGAGCTGAAGTATTTCGGGACCTATACTAATAGATAATTAGGAAAGCATGTCCGGGTGCACTCGCACCACATCTTTTGAATTGAAATAGAAGCATTTGTTGTTGAGAATATATTAAAAGGTTAAAAGATTGAAGATGCATATTTAACTGGTAAAGGTACGCTAAATCATATAGAACCCATGAAGTCTGAGAAATATGAATCTTTGACATCCGGCATTGAGAAAAGTCTTTTTCACAATAACCTTTCTTTGGAGTGTTGTTCAATAACAAAGGAGAATGAAATCAAAATGTATACCAAAAATTCAAAACCACCGCTACATGATAAAAGAGTCGGATTCAATAGGGGCGGTTTTTGGATTTTCATGGGGGAGGGGGGCCTCTCCACAGATTTGAGTTGGCTTGCAGTCAATGATAAATTTAGTTTTTTTTTTAAATTATCAAAAGATGTTTCTCGGGCCAACTTTCTGTCTTTCGATTATTCTGTGACCACAAAAACAGAAATAGTGAGAAAAATACGACGAAACTTCCAAAATTCCGCTTTTCATGTTTCCTTGTGGAAATTATGCTTTTTTTCTTATCAATAAACCATCCTGGGACCACTTTCCGGCATTCCTGCAGGATGGCAGTGGCGGCGCTAGAAATTTTAAGGCGGTGGGGCCAAGGGGGGGCATGACTTCTATCTAGGGGGGCCAATGAAAAAACAAAACATTTTTCATTGGGAGTAGGTATACCGTTCAATAATTCTGCAATTTAACAACATGTAAAATATCTCAAAAGTGGGGGGGCCCCGGAGGGGCCGGAGAAACTGTTGGGGGGGCCAGGCCCCCTCGGGCACCCCCGTAGCGCCGCCACTGCAGGATGGTCGTGTCTCTTACGGTTGCTTTTATTTTTATTACCTTCCTATTTACACGTTGGTTTAAGGAAGGCGTTGTGAAGGTCGAAATTTTCGATTTTGAGATTTCCGTAGATTTACACGTTTTGAGGTCCCAGGAGCCTAAACAAAGTATTTTCACGAAATGTCTGTCTGTTCTCCGATTTGTGGGCAAATTAACCAGAAGATTTTGATGAAATTGGGAACAAAAATTCACAAAAATCATATCTTGTGATAATTTTTTATCTTGCTGATTCAATTCCTGTGAGTTCCGCCGTGCAAAAACTAAAAAAAAAAAACTAAAAACAATTTAAATCTCAAAAACGGCTCCAACTTTTTTTTTAAATTCAAATTTATTTTAGTCGTTGCTAATTTTATCAAAACCCAATAATTTTGATAGTTTGTTTCGGTGGGACAAAAAAATAACAATACTCAATTTTCATGACCAATAAAATTTCTGTGGAACCTTTCTATCAATGCTTTCTAACTTCAGGTTAGTTTTAGCTGTTAAATCATAAATGGAGTAACAAGCCGAAACAGATTACCATCCTTTCATTTTGAATCAAAAAAGATTTTTTGAAGAAATTATAGGTAATTCGTGCCCCAATGCATAACATCCCCTCCCAATGTAAATAATTAGATAACTCGTGACTTCGTGGTATTTCATTTTAATAAACAAAAAATAACAAAAACTTAGAGTTTTAGAAAAACTTGTTACAACAACCCGAATTAGTAAAACCCAAATAATCGTTAAGAAATTAACTTTGTCTAAGAAACCCACTTGTGCTAGTATAAAACCCTGAGCGCTTTCGGCAAGAACTGCCATCTACATATGCATCTTCCCCTCGAGTTGAGCAAGTCTCAAATCGCAGATAAGGTGTAACTGTGCTAGTGGGTTTCCCTCTGTAGATGGCAGTTCTTACCGAAAGCGCTCAGGGTTTTATACTAACACAAGTGGGTTTTTTAGACAAAGTTAATTTCTTAACGATTACTTGGGTTTTACTAATTCGGGTTGTTATAACAAGTTTTTCTAAAACTTTTCTAAAAGTTTTTGTTATTTTTTGTTTATCCCCTCCCACTATTACTGTGAGGCATTATATTGGCCGGCCCGTTCTAGAATATTCAATCGACCCATCTATCAATTCAGTGCTTTCGGATAGGGTCAGGGAAACTCGAGGCATGCAAAAATCATTTTAAAGAAAATGGTAAGTGAATGTAGTGACAGTTGCCCCGTGCGGGTCGAGAAAGTTGGGGTTCGTTAGATTTGAAAGCAAGGGAGGCATTTTCATTGTGAAATTACAGGCCCGCAAGCATACATAATATTTTTATATACTGACGTTATATTTAATTAAGGTAAGTTACTAAAGTTAAGATGTTTAGATAAGTTTTGTTAAAATTAGTACGAAGGCTAGCTTGTGAATTTTTTAAATAATATAGGGTAGCGATTCACTAGTGAGCAAAAAAGTTTCGATTTTTAGACAAAACACATTCTTCTAAAAAAAGGAGAAAATATTTCAAACATAGACACGAATCTTACGTTTTCCCGGATTTTCAGTCCATTCATTTCACATAGATAAAAGCAATAGGGAATTGTGCCTCTGAATCGGCGCCGCCTTAGGCTGAAGCCTAATGATCTTGTTGGATAACAGAACCCCGTCTACTATACCCATTTACGAAGAGCAGTTTACCCAACGTTTTGAAAATGAGCGACAAAAACCTATAATGAAGAGATTTTTTAATGAACGGATGGGAAAAGGTAATTTTTCATTCTTGCAGTAACTTTTTACTGTAAACAGCTTTATTAACGATAAATTATCGCTATTCTTTCTTTTATCTCACGCAGACTTAAGTTCTACTTAAACAGTAAAAATACCAATTCCATTAGAGTTAGGAATGTAATTATTTTTAGGTGGCCTTAAACCTTTTTCGCACTTAAAGTAAATTCTCGTTAATACTTATTAATTTGTCAAAATAAAGTTGTAAACTGTGCTGTTGCTTCATTTACTATTTGATTTGATTTAGGGTTGGGTGTACACTGTACACTAGTAGTATGTATAGTAGTAGTCGTAGTGGTGGTTGTATTAGCAGCAGCAGTAGCAGAAGTAGTACTATGTTAACCCACACCTGCTACAAGTGGCAATGGACAAGCTGAGACGAGCGCAGGCGTCTCAAAACAAAACTAGCGTGAGACTGATTTAGGGTAAGTTCGAATATATTTAGCTAACAAGTCTGATGCAATGGCTGGATTGATATATGGATTGATATATTTTCTGGACAAGTATTGGCCCGTTGAACCCTGATCTGCGCCAATGAGCCCACTGAATTTTCTAGCATTATTGGTAGCCCATTGGTTCCACTTAATTGGCAAACGGGCACAAGTTTTAAAAGCCAGCCCACAACCATTGCATCAAACATTAGACACACTTCTTCTTCTTCTTCTTGTTCTTCTTTTTCTTCTTTTTCTTCTTTTTCTTCTTCTTCTTCTTCTTCTTCTTCTTCTTCTTCTTCTTCTTTTTCTTCTTCTTCTTCTTCTTCTTCTTCTTCTTTTTCTTCTTTTTCTTCTTCTTCTTCTTCTTCTTCTTCTTCTTCTTCTTTGACGCCGTGCTGCATAGCAGAGCTGGGCCAATCCCTCCTGTGTCTCAGTTCGGTTTTCTACCTCAATGTCAGTGCAGCTGAATAGGGGATCGGCATTCCCCTCCCCTTGGAAGCAGAGGGGGCATTCGGATGATTCAGCGATACCTATTCTTGGCTCTTCATTTTCATTCAGACAATAAAAAAATACAAAATAAATAAAAATAATGCCTGATTTAGTTTAGTGGTTTTAACTTAAATATAATTTTTACTTACGCATTTCGTCGAAAAAACGACCAGTTTCCTCGTACTGTTGCAGTTTTTGGTTTTTAGCCATTTCATCATCACCATAATCGATGTCATTGAGTACGATATCATCTGAAAAAGCCAAAATTCAGTAATATGAAGAAGAATAGGAAGAAGTGGTCATAAGTAATTATGGAAAAGCCTGAGAACTGGTAAGGATCCCCAGAATTTACCACTGCTCTATTAGAGTTGTTATGGTAAGCAAAATGCCCGGAAGTTGACTATTCCCCTGTCGGTGAAAAAGAGCTAAGGGGCCGTCCATTAATCACGTGATGTTTTTTTAAACATTTTTTAACCCCCTCCCCCTAGGTTATACGTGGTGAGGTTTAAGACTACCCCCCCCCCCCACCCAAAATCACGTGTATTTTTTAGTACCTACAAAGAATCTTAAAAATTTTATAATATTATTTTTAAATGCAGGTATAAAGTATAATCTAATTTCATTCTATTGTAGAAAATTAAGGACCTTGATAAAAATGCCAGGTTGCAGGTTGTCTTTGACTGGCATAAAAACAATATTAAAGGAAGGTGCAATCACGCGTTTGACGAAAAAATAAATACACGTGATATCTTAATATACTGCCCTCTCTCTTGTGATATTTCGTGATTTTTTCCGAACCCCCCCCCCCTCCCCTTTCGAACCTCACGAGATTAATGGAGGGCCCCTAACGAATAGGGTTGGGTGGACAGGAAGCCAAAAGGACATTTTTCATTTCATTATCGTTGTCTCGATTCTCGACCTTCCAGACTGCACTAAACTAAACTGAAACATAATGAACCATTGACATTCAATTGACTCGCTGATCTATAACGAATTTACTTTTCCACGAGTCTTCTTAGGTTTCCTAGTCGTTTTAGGTGGTTAAGGGGAATATCAGAATTGGAAATGCTCTGTCAAGATAGACGCAAACTTCATTCAGCTCGACGTGAGACGTTTCGCTTAAAGTCAACCCATCCCCTCCCAGGAAAAATAACTGTAACGCTATGTTTTCATTTCTAAAAAAATTAATGGCCTAGTGGTAGCGTGCAAGTGCGAGTCTCTTTTCGTCATGCGATCGGAGACCTATCGAAACTCAACACAGGTATTACCTAAAGAAGCTAATGAATAGGTTATTCGGGTAAAACAATTCACTTGCTTGGCAGGGGAACATGGTGGGACATGGTAACGCACTAAGACTTTACCAGTCTGTCTACGTGCGTGTCGAGACCTGGTCACCTCCGATTTAATCGTGTTCCCCAAGTGGTTCGGAATCCACTATAATCAGGAGGTCCACCCTGTCAGTCAACAACTCCCCTTCTCCCCGAGGTGAAGTTAACAAACAGTCTCACGTCTCACTCCTCCCCCCCCCCCCCCCCCCCGCCAGGCTGACAGGGACACATTTTGTCCGTATCAAGGAATATGAAATACTGTAGCCCATCCATTTGAGTCGGAATGGAACATATTTTAGCACAATGCCCCGGTAACGCATAGATCGTGGGTTCAAGTCCCACCAGATTCAGTTTTTTCTTTATAATTCGGATATAAACCAGCACTGCGAAGTCACAGTCAAGCTCTATATCATCTCAAATGCGCCACACCGGACAATAATGTAAAATTAAATATCTTCAAACTGTTCTTGACTTCTTCTAAAGTTAAGGCTCGCTATACACGATTCGAATTCAGCGATTGGCAGACGATTTCTCATGGCCCGTAGGAACCAATTGGTTGGTGCAAAATAAAATAATAATAAACTTCTGAACGCACATCTGAAGATTTTAAACGCTCACGCGTGTTTTGGGCCGAGGTTACGGAAGAAACTGTGCACCGATTTGGGGGCGGCTTCACGCCAGTCTCAGAATTCTTCTGAAATTGACTCTGTGGTTTTCCAACCACCCATTTAGGCGCAGATTCCACCAACGTCAATAGTGATATTAAATGTTTTTTGACGTAGTAGCAGACATTTTTAGACAGTTTTAGCCATACAAAAAATGTCTGCTAACACGTCAAAAAACATTTTATATCACTATTGACGTTGGTGCAATCAGCGCCTTACTACAATGACCAATTTCTCAGCGAGTCACCCGCGTGCGAATAGTCATTGTGTATAGGGCCTTAAAAGCATTTCGTAAAAATGCCTGAAATCCAAATGTGCGAAAGTCATGAGTGATGGATGAGCTGAATTAGTAAAAAATGTGTATGTATTGTAAAAGATACCAAAAAAAAACCACAAGAGCTTCTACAAAAATTACTGTGTCAACCAACATATTACTTTTACTCAACCAGCGTAAAATCTAACTTTTTCTTGTAAATCGGCTGTAGGCTATTTCGACTTTCGAGTTCAAACTATGGCTCATTCGGTTTTTTAAAACCAGTTTTCGATTTCCATTAATTATTTAAATATTTAAATGTTTACTATGCCTACGCCTATCATCATGATATTCTTCACTCCTGGCATTTTGTTTAGGGGGGTATTCCATATACTTCAATCGTCAACGAAAAATTGAAAAATGACGTTTTAGCAGACATTAAAGACATACTAAAAATTCTGCTACCACGTCAATTTACGTCATTTTGACGTCATTTTTCAATTTTTCGTTGACGTTGTACGTATGTGGAATGGGCACCTTAGTTGAAAATAAAAACATTATAGTCAATTATTTCTAACTACTTTATGGGTGTATATGGTGTATAAATGGTGTTTAAATGGTCAGTTAGTTTTAATTTTTTTAATATTTTACTTTTTTCTTCAGTTAAATTGTAATTTAATTTGTAAATTGCATTAATTATTATTATAATTATAATAATAAAATATTAATATAATATTATAATTATTATTATGGGTTTACCCCATTGACGAAGTAAAAAACAATTTACAGTTCATTGTTCCAAAATCCGAGTAGATAGTTGTTCCGTATTGTACTTCAATATTTAGTTGTGCTTAGGCCTAGTTGTAAATTGTAAGGTGGCAATTTTTTTTTTTTTGTTCTGTTTCTCATGACGCAATTTTACATAAGGTGTTTGGTTATATTAAATGTCTTAATAAAGGAATATTTATTAATTATTTATTTATGTATTATTTAGATATTATAAAAATTATTGATATAATATTATAAAATTATATTAAAACCTTAATGCCCCTTGCGCAGAAACATGTACGACTTCACTCGTACCGGTTCTTTTCCGCTAGCAGTACATGCTAATTTTGAAAGTTTTTGAAATTTAATTTAATTATAATGCTTTAACAACGCTCTAGTGCTTTTAACTGTCTCACCTTGCTCCTTAAACCGCATAATGTTTTATTATTTTTACTAATGGTGATTCAGTTGACCTAGGTAATTAAGTGTTCCCAAACATACCTGCATAGTTCATGATATCTGTATCTTGCAGAGATACCTTCGGTAACAAATTGGTACTTGTGTGGCAGAGAAGTGACGTATAAACTATGACGAAACAACTCCACCTATTCATCGTCTACTGCGACCCCCTAAAAATGAAAACAAAAAATTATATCAATGGAGGCAATTTAACCTCTCAAAGTCCTATATAGCCCAAGGAAATTATTGGAATATCTTGTGCCACCTGCCACGTATTTTTGACCAATCAGAGCACGCCTTGCACACATTCAAACAGCAAATCTTGTCGTGGATACAAGGCGTACTCTGATTGGTTGAAAGAAAGCGTGTCAATTATCTAAAAAAAAAAATTGGTCACCAGAAATTAAAAAAAATATCCTTGGCGGGAATAAATGGCCCATCTTTCCTGTATACGATAGAAATCTACATCAATAAACATTAACTCACTCACAGCCTACTCACTTACAGCCTACTATTAATATAGTAGTATAAAAATAAAAATTACATTAAAATAAACAATAACGTCATTATTTTACTTATATCATTAAATATCCTGTCCAATGATGGGTGAATAAACATTGGAGCAATCCAACAGGTACATAGTAACTTATACCATTTATATGAAATAAAAATAGTACTGAGAAAAACGTTAATAAACGTAATTGAGATTGTATTACAAATAATAACGAGATAATAATAATAATGAAACTTCGAGTGATGAATCAATAAGCAATGAACTAATACCAAACAACTTTTAGCTTACTATAATTATGACAAGACAATGACAAAATGACACTGAGATCAACATGAATAAATTTACTATTGAAACTGTATTAGGCTACAAGCAATAACGAAAAAAAATAATAATAATGAAACTTCTAGTGATGAATCAATAAACAATGAGCTAATACTAAACGATATGTAGCTTCCTATTGGCTATTAATATGAGAAGACAATGAAAAAATGACAATGAGATAAACATGAATACATAATATGTAATTGAGACTGTATTACAAGTAGTAACGAAATAATAATAATAATGAAACTTCGAGTGACGAATCAATAAAGAATGAGTTAATACTTAACAATATGTGGCTTACTATTAATATGACAATTGACAAGACAATGAAAGAATGACACTGAGATAAGCATGAATAAATATGTAATTGAGACTTGAGAGTGTATTACAAAGAACAACGATGTAACGAAGCTGCTTTGAAGTGATGAGTCGATAAACACTATGGTAAACAAAATGTTAATAAATCCGGTTGGTGATGATACCGCATGGCGTTGTGAGGCACGTGGTTTGATAGGCGAAGTAATAGTGAAAGGGGTTTCACTGTATAGCCTACCACTTTCACTCTCAATACTATTACCGAGTGCCGCGACTCTGGCTCACTTGTCCAAGACCTCGCTGTGTATTGTTCTTCACTTCCTGAGCTTCATTGTCGCGTTTAGAGTCGTTACCGAATTGGATAATATAATAATGTCGGCTCGATTACTGAGCCCAGTCTGGCGCAGTTAATTCTGTAATTTTTGTCGCAGGAGTGGGGGAGTTCGTTGTTCGATGTTTTTTTTCTCGATTATTATAATATCGCTCTTTGATTTACCAACTGTTCTAACTGCAAAATGGTAACTTTTCAGGAAAACGGTCCAAAGTTTTTTCCGGTGGTTTTAATTTGTTATCTCCTACACTTCAGCCAAATATGTTAATTTTTCATTTTTGCCTTAAACTTCACGGTTTCCCTTTAATTACATTTTTAAAGCAGTTAGGACAGATTGACCGCAAAAGCGGCGTAGATCTGGCAGTCCTATCGCCTTGACCGTCAATGCAGTCAGAAAAGGCATAGATTTGGCAGTTTTATGGGGCATTAGAACGCTTTGACCTACTCAAGAGAGACAACTTGTTGATCGATTATTGAACGGAGACTGACTTATTGGGCACAATGTCTGTCTTCTGCGCAAACCCGCTCATTTTTCTGACAGATGGCAATAGTTACAATGTGTTCTAGAAGGTTTGCAGATTGGTCGTAAGAAAAGAGGGGGGGGGGAAATAAAAAAAATTATTTTTTGCAGTTAAACCGGTTAGCTAATCATGGAGCGTTATGTTTTTCAGGGTATTTAATTTAGCTCCATAGCTATTAGAAATATTTAGGTCGGAGAGAGAGAGGTGGTACGAAAGACCAAAGCCCACCCGAGGTGTAACACTAATAGAAGAGAAAAAGAGGAAGAGTGAGAACAAGAAGCACTAGAAGGTAAGCATGCCTAATATGCATTTCAATGACTTTTACCAATAATTACAAGCTGAAAAACTTTAAAAGTAAAATATCTCCTTTGCCACCTATCCAGCTCATTTTTAAGCTCTGATACCCTTGGATCTCGGAAATTGATGGGAAATTGATATTGGGACATTTTAGTAAGCTAACAAGGGAGCATACTGACGCGGTAGAGTCATTACAATTTCTGAGAAAAATGACATTTGAACCCCTTCCCACCCTTTTCAATCTCCCTTCTCCCTTTTTTTCCCCTTCATTTCACTCAGTAATGGTAAAAATGCTTCAGTCAAAGAATGTGTTCAGCATAAATTAATCCCGGGGGTGTAAAAATGAATGAAATGGGGAATATTCAGAATTCGGTATTAGGTACCTATCCGAGTTCTGATGTGATATACGGTAATCGGTCAAATTCTTCCCAAAATTTTGATCTTAATAATAATAATAAGAAATGTCCTATATTTACGGGGGGAGACTATAGATTAGAAAGTCTTTTTCTGCCTAACCCAGGTCTAAAAAAGAACAATAAAATTTCCAAAATACAGTGCATAGTAAAAAAAAACAGTTAACTTAGTTTAAATAATCTTATTCTAAATGTATTTATAAAAAAATGGCCTATGGTCAACAAAACAAAAATCCACAGTTAGCTTAATTTAATTTAAAATAATAATTCGTATTCTACCGGAGAGATTGGCCCAGCTTTACTATGCGGCACAGCGTCAAATGGCCTACCAGCCAAGGACGGGCGTTGGCTGAAGAAAAAAGGAGGAAGAAGAAGAAGTATTGTAAAACTAAGAGCGTGCAGGAAACAACTGACATTTGTTCTGATTTCAGTTTCAAGCAATCTTCGAGACATAATTAAAATGTTTATTTAATTATTTATTTAGTTATTTAAGAAAAAGGTTAAAGGTTAAAAACAATTCAATGAATGTATCCGATTAACCTCTTCAATCGCCTCACTAAGTCACCTAATAGGTTCTTGTGTCGAGTTGCGACACGTCTCCGAGCGCAAGGTGTGTAGATACTCGCACAAGTACTAGCACGCTACCACCTTGCCACCGAAGTCGCTTAAAGTAGAAGATGAAATATTCCTCCGCATTTTGATAAGTATTGTATGGCCACCAATAATACTAATTGGTCTCATACCATGTAAGTTTTTCACGCCTGCAAAAATTGTGGCGGTTACATACTATGCCTTACACGGGCGTCGTGTTACATCTTGTGGATCATGGGTTCAAGCCCCACCAAGTCCAGATTTTTATTAAAATGTAGAGGAATGTAACTTACTTTACGGGCTTAGAGAAATTCGTCTTTGTACAAAAATAATAGAGTGGGGGTGGGGGATTTAAGATCGTTAAAATTTTCAAAAATCAGCCGATGTCAATAATTCTTGACTATAATAATTTCACATAAATAATTTCTTATAGAGAGCTGTAATTGAATCTTTCTTCAGCCGAGATTGGATCTTGATGGTATTTACCATTACTCGGAATCACTAGGCAAGTTGAATTTTCTACCGGGTATTGGAAAGGAAATATACTATTTGGTGGATTTTACCTTAAGAAAATAATTATAACTTCGCATTTGATGGAGCTTCAGCATTCCGACGAATTCAAATTGACAAGTTTTGTAAATTTTGAAAAATATGTTGCTAGATAAATAACTATTGCCCTCAGAAGGTATTTTTATTCAATCATATTCATTGTGTATGACGTTTTAATTATAGTCTAGTCTAGTCATTAATTCATTTATTAGACTACGAGGCTGGTATGTTATATTTATATTTGCTCGAATTCCCCTTTTAGCGTTTATTAAAAAATATATAAAGCCTACTGATATATTTCGAAGATACAATCAAAATTTCCCTTTCCCCATCAAGGATCAAAGAAGATGTTTCATTCTCAATTTTGAGCTTCATTAGTCAAAGAATGAAATAAAAATAGAGCCAAAGCAAAAACTTGCAGGATTCGTATTAAAATTGAAAAAATTGAACATTATTTTTGGTGGATTTTTTACTAATTTTTTTTATTGTCATTATTTCCCTTCAACATTTTGTTATCTGCAACTGCATACATGCTACTGACTAGAACATCTCATATAATGTACGTATGTTCAATAAAATATAGGATGCTTTATTTGGGAAATTAACTAATAGCTATGTAATAATTTCTTTGGCTGTTATACCGTACTGAATAAATTATTTATTTTAAATATGTATTCAAAATGTTACAAAGTTGAAAAGGAGACGATGTTATTTATTCACTCATACCAGTTTTTTCTATAGTTTCGTATTAATTTTTGGCCATTGGCATACTGGTATAAGTCCTCAATGTCAACCTACAAGCGTTCATAGGCAGTCTGAGGCAAGCTTACTATTGACGCAATGTTACAGGCGAAAGCATGACCAGGCACAGATATCACTCTCTGAAAAATATAATTGTGTGTTAAGAGGACATACTACGTGGAAAATGAGCACCCCAAATTTGTTGTTTTTATTATTTATTTAATTAATAAAGCAATTTATTAAAGATTTGGCTCATGCAAGTTGTAGAAGACTACTTCAGACATCATATAATAGGAAATTCTACATTTTCGGTACTTGTGTTCTTAGAACTACATGAGTTCTTCCATAAATACCAGTGGGGACTAAAATTTCGCCTAATCTCGGATTTTAGGAAAAACCGAAAATTAAAAATAACCGAATATATGATGATATGATTGAACAACTTAAATTAGGCTAATTTTTAATAAATAAGTTAATGAAATAAAAATTAAAAACATTTAATTTTGTGGTGCCAATTTTTTACGTAGTATATCCTCTTAAAGAAATAGAAACTACGCCCCAGAATGACGATGAAAAGGGTTAAAAACTCCTCATTACAAGTGCGGAAAAATTATCCCATCGTGACGCAGAGATGTCTGTAATGTATGGTACCTTCACATTCTCAAAGGTAAAGGTTATCAATTTTGTAGGCGGAACAGAAGGGAGAAGTTGTGCTGATCTCGACAAAATTCCCCCCAGTTTCCTTACTCTTCCCCTTTCCCATCCAATTCACCCTTTTCCTAAATTGTATTTGCTCATTAATTTACTTACGTTTGCTTTAGTTTCTGGCGTAATTTAAACCGATTCTCATTCATGTTTATATGTATACATGTGTATCACGGAGAATTTAGAACATCTTTAAGTGGTTTTGCTTGGAACCAGTCACTATGCCATCACACGGCTTTCATTTGCAATTAGATAATGTTAAACATTTTTGGAACCAGGTGTTTCATTTTTTTAATTTTAAACTCATCGAGGAATAAGGAAAAATCATTCTTAATAAACCCCTGCGAATGTAAATTTATTCGCGACAATTATAAATAAATAAATAAATAAATAAATATTATAATAAACGGAAACACTCCAATTTCGACAAAGTTGCTGCAAGTGGAATAATAACGGTACATAGGGTATTATAACGCATGTTGTAAAGCTTTCCTCCTAATGCTATTTACTGATTCGTGGAATACATCTATGTCACACTTCAAATAGGAATATTACACTTGGTTAGCACTCTGTTGAGACCAAGTTCTTGTAGGAAGTTGGTACTGTACTTACAAATTCATATAAATATTGATAGCAGAGATACAGAAGCCGAGTTGCTGCTGACTGCTAAGAAACGGAAACTAATATATATGTTGACCATGTGAAGAGGAACGAAAATTATCACTTTTTTTTTTAAAAAATTGGGGTACAGGTGTTACCTGTGTGCCCTTAAGCCTATTGGCCTATTGTGCCCCCTACAACAAAGTATCTACATCACTTCTACATCACTTTCTCGAGGCCTATCTCCCTCAGGAGACAGGAATTATCACCTTCTGCACATAATAATCCAAGGGAAGATGGAAAGACTTAGGGCTCCGGGGAAAAGAGGAACATCCTGGTTGAAAAATCTGAGGCAGTGGTTTGGCAAGAACACGGCTTCCCTTTTTAGAACAGTAGAACAGTAGCCTCATGATGATGGTATATCGCCAAATAGAGGAGGCATTTAAATAAGAAGAAGACAGGATTAGCACAGCTACACAACTATCTATCGCAACTAAGCAGATTTGCGAGTTACTTAATAAAGTGTTGTCATTTTTTATTATTAAATAGACTTAGGCGGAAGAGGCAATCTAGTAGTAGTAGTGTTCGTGGGGTTAATAACGACTTAGGCCTCATATTTGGGCCCATAGAGCGAACCCGACTGGACTGTCCTACGCCAGCCCATAGGACAGTGCAGTGGACCTCCTGATTATAGTGGATTCCGAACCACTTGGGAAACACAGTGAAGTCACACGATGAGTTCGGAGGTGACCAGGACAAGTCCTACCATGTTTCCCTACCGGCACTGTGCACACGACCAAGTTATCTGCAGCTTTGAACCTGCTCTGGTCCACTGGATTCTACTTGGTATGGCGGCCAGTTATGAGGCAATCTAAGTATATTTAAAATTTATAGTTAATGAATAGTACAGCTGAAACTTTTATTCAGCAGACGCCTTTCGCCTCGCGGGTTAGCAAGACAAGTGCAATGTGCGCCAAAGGTAGCAATGGCGGATCCACGGGGGGGGGGGGGGGGGGTCATGACCCCCCTCCTAAAAGAGTAAATTCATAAGATAACTATTTAAAAAAAAATTGAATACAACTCAATTTTTCAACAAAAAATTACATTTTAAACGTACAAAAACTTGTAACCCCCCCCCCCCCTAAATTTTCCGCTGGATCCACCCTTGAAAGGAAGTTCTCACTTTGAAACGTTGAAGAAGTTTAAAAGCAAGTTTCATTTAAAATAATTACACCTCAATAACATCTCGAAGTTAAACTTCTTGTAAAATGTTTTTCAAACCCAATAGTTCCACTCCGAAAGCGGAGAAAAACAGCCAATTTTGACCGACTTACCATTCTTTAACCACTAGGATACGCTTTACAAACTTTCCAGAATTTCGCAAGGGAAAAACATTTTCTACGTGCAACAGAAATTTAATAAAGCTCATCTTAAAGCTCGTCTTATTTAATTTGCATACAAAATTTAAATGGTCGTTAAAACCGTCAATAATAGATGTAGAAGGATAACAGTTTGAAATTTCTATTGCTTGGTTATTTGGCATTAAATGTACAGTAAATTAAAAAAAAAATCCCTTTCGGCTCAGGATGATCAGGGGTAGGGAGATTCCGCAGACCCTGCTTTTCCTCTACGCTACCTACGCTATATACTGTATGTAAGAAAAAAAAATTGGTTGTCTGTAAGTCGGTTGTAAAGTCGGTTTACGGACAATAGTTTAACGTGACAACGCCTAAATTAAATCAAACTTAATTAACTACTACTAATAATAATAATAATTACTACTAGTAATTATCTTAAATAATATATAACTGGAAATAGAAAGAAATGTGGAAAATCCATAAAAGCCCTTAAGTAGATTGAATTTTTTATATAGATAATAACGCGGCCGAAAGAAGCCTATTTTTGTTGAAAATCGTGCGCACCCCCTGACGTTTGAGACCCCCAAAGCCAAACCCCTTGCTTGATAACCACAAATATAGCATGGCCTAAAAGAGGATGAATAAACGAAGACATGGGTATAATTTAAATTAAGATAGGTCCTTCACATCAGCCCAAAAAATTTCTTTAAACCCGCCCATTCAATTCAAATGGGATTGCTGGAAATGCGTCATTTTTTTTTTACAAATTTTGTGTTCCACTCGTGTTTAAGGGGAAAAGGGGTGAATTTGAAAATATGTATTTATACTCGTTTGAAGCCTTAATTCATACTTCTTCTAATGAGACAATAAAAATTCATTTCGGTTGAAAATTGCAGGCTGTGGGAAGTTTTTACTCTATGCATGAAAATTCAGAAGTACCCTTTGAACCTGTTTTCCGCCGAAACAGTGATGGCTTACCAACTCACCTGAGCCTGAACGAAGAGACGGATAGTAAAACTGAATATATGTCTAGAAAGAGTAAGAAAGGTGGAAAAGAACTAAAGTAGTTTCAAGCTTTCAAATTTATATTAGCACCCCCAAAAACGTGGCCGAAAAATTCGGGCCAAATTTGAGCGCACCTCCTCACGTTTCACACCCCCAAAGACAACCCCCTTGCGCTATCACAACAAATATAGCATGGCCTGAAAGGAGAAGAAGAGACGAAGACATGGGTGTAATTTAAATTGAGATAGACCTTCTACATCTGCTTTAAACCCGCGTTACGGATGAACATCATTCACCAACATCACCCACGAACATCACGCATGACGTCACACTTTTCTTACATGCACCTAGTATTCCAGCCAGCGCTCATCGATTGATTAGACGCTGTCACGTCAAAAAAATATACTTCATTATTTTCCCGACCACAATATCACAAAACACTTGCGTTCCATACAATGACGACTATGAACTTTTACTTTTTTAATTATTTTTACTTTGACTGGACGCCATCTTGAAATCGTTGATTTGTCGTATAAAGTGTTGATTACTATTATCGTAGATAATAATAATACGTGCTTTCAGTCAAATTTTAATTCATTCCTCTGCGACCAATATTAACTGGGGCGGCAACATTTTGTGAATAAATATTAATTTTGGTGTGGGGCTCACAAAAATAGAAGTTTATTAAATAATTTCTAATTATGAAAACGGCCACTACGAAGCTGAAAGTCCACCTGATTGCCATTAATGTCGGCATTGTCTTGTGTAGTTGTCAATCTTATCACAGAGATAAAGTAAATTATAGAGTGCGCATCGAGTATGAGGTTAAAAACCAATATTGACATTATCAATAAGGGGGGGGGGGGGAAGCGACAGATACTTAGACCCTGCATACATTGTATACCGGTATCCGTATGTATAATTAATATTTGCACTTGACCAGCGGGTAATAGGTATTGAGAAAAAAGGCTTATTGGTCCCTTTCCCGCCATAAATAGGGACTACTTCTCTAAACGATACAGAACTGAAAAATTACAAAACTTTCCATTTATTTTTTGCAATCCTTTAATTATTGCAACCTATCCAGTTCATTTTTTCAGAACTTACAGAAGCACCACTGCTGAAAAATTAAAAGTTAACCTTTCAAAGAGGTAAATTTTCCTTTTATTTCCCAGCCGTTGTATTAATCTTCTCCACATAATTCGTGTTGACACATAGCACAGATAAAAGACCAAAAAATGCCTTGTGGCGTTCCCATGAATTTAAAATTTCTCTTCACCTTATCATTTTCCCTCTTCGAAAATTCTATTTAACTTCTTTATAGTAATATAATAAGATTTCCTCTGGTTAGGTATGCACCGCATAGTACCTGGAGGGCTTATGAAGATATACGGCTCGAGCCTTGAGTTCATAATGGAAATAACAATGATGAATACAATGAATACCGTATTAGTGTAATTATAAAAATTTCTTCAAAACTTTTCCCCTGTTGCCTATTTAATTCGGGTATGATTTATGTAGCAAAACTCCTTAAGCTACTTTCTCACTCAATTTTTTGTTTTTTAAAAGAAATTTTTTATGGAAAATTTTGGGAAGAAAAAAGAGTAACCGAAATTAGTGGATATAGAAAAAACTGGACTTGGCGGGATTTAAACCCACGATCTACGCCTACGTCGTGGTCTTAACCACTAATTTCGGTTATAACGAGAAGGTTACCCCTTGAACCAATGTTAATTTATAGTCAGTGTTATATATACCATGCAATACTGCATATAGGCTACTGCAATATAACTATAGGGAAAATTGTCGATATTTTTACAACGGGCGAACTACAACTGATAACTGGCTTTCATATAAATTTTTTATTATATGTCAAATTGTCGCGGTCTATTGAAAATTGCCCGAAACCCAACGTCCCAAGGATTTACGGTTATAATTGGTATTTTTTCCACGTGAATATTGGCCGTTGGCAAACTAACTCACATCCTCGGTGTCAGCCTACACGGGCTACTAGCGATAATCGACAAGCTGGGACAAGCTTACTATTGACACAATTTAACAGGCGGGGGCGCCTTCACCAAGCTCGGATATGAGGCATTATTAATTAATAAATAAATTCTGTGTGACTTATTGCAGTTAATCAACTTAGTGGAGTCACGCAAAATAACGTCTGCTTTGCATACCCTCCAAACATGTTCAGGAAATGCAGCGTAGACTACCTAGAACCTGAATGCTCTGTTAGTTTTAATTTTTTCAGTTAAATCTTATTTTAATGGAGTCTATAGCTTTTAGCCTACCCCTAATAAGAATAAAGAATAAATTTATATTTGATTCCCAAAGCTTTAGGTGGACCTTCTATCCTTTTTAGGATCCCCCTCCCCCAACGTACACCCCTGCACATATGTCTCACAGGCAGTGAGAAGCCGGGATAAATTAAAACACGTACTCCCTAATCCATTACACATACATACATAACTAACATAACTACTAACAGAACCCATCTTAACTAATGTGAACTACATATCTCATAAACTATCAATATACAATTATTGACATATGACGCTCCCTGTAATTAAGTCACACACAAGAAATGTAGCAAATTGAAGAAAATATTTTTTTTTTTTTTTTTTGTAAACGGTAGGGAAATATATTATACAATATAATTATAGTACATTTATATTATTATTTTCATTTATAAATATGCAATTTTCATGCAATTGACAGCACGCAGTAGAAAAAAATGTAGTAAACAAAAATAGGGCTTTAATCTTTTTATAAAAAAATAATAATAATAATATAAAAAAATAAAAAAATAGAATGTGTCGATTGCAATCGTTTCTTTCTTCTTTCTATCTAACTCCTGCTTTCAGCATTTCTGCTTTAAGCAACCCTGTCAGCCTGGAGGAGTTTATTTACTTGAGGCACCCTAAGGGCAGACTCCTTCACCTCGGGGAGAAGGAGAGTTGACTGACAGGGTGGACCTCCTGATTATAGTGGATTCCGAACCACTTGGGGAACATAGTAAAGTCACACGATTAATTCGGAGGTGACCAGGACTCGGCACGCACGTAGACTGACTGGTATAGTCTCAGCACGTTATCATGTCCCACCATGTTCCCCTAACGGATTGCAATCGTGGTATTCTATTATAGTCGTAATAATTTATCATCTAGCTTCCATGCGATATGTTGCCATTATATTTATAAATTAAAAAAATATTTTTTTTTATAATATTAAATATTAAAATATTTATAATATATAATAATATTAAGTATTAAAATATTTACATTAGCGGAAAGAAGGTAATAAAAGTAGTGAACAAGAACATGGTTATAAGAGATGTAGCCTAAACATCGTGGTTCACCTCATTTAATTGTAATAATTACCTTATAGATTCCATCTCGTGCAATATTTTATTTTTTCAGCTTAAAAATAGACGGGTCATAATTACCTACATAGGCAGAAAGAAGTTTAAAAAAAAATTCGTTAACAAAAACATGGTTATAAGTGAAGTAGCCCATATATCGTGGTTTACTTCTTTTAGTCGTAATGATTATTATCTAGTTACCAACTCGTGGGATAGTATGTTAACCAGTTTTTCTACTTGAAAAATTCCCCTATATTGGATGAGAAATTGCATGGCCACTGCCAAAAACCTTGGCACGCAATGCTACAATCTCATTTCACTTAATTGACCTATCCAAAGTTGGCACACATTACTGACATTTTTGGGTAATTTAGGGTATGAATTTTTCACTCAGAAATTTCATTATTCTTTTTAATTTACCCTTAATAGCCATTATGATTATGAACATTGAGGAATTATCCCAAAATTGACTCGTTCCCATACTTGGTTAAGTTGCAATTTACAATGTCAATATTTAACATGTCTGACCTTGTCCATTGGTTCTTATAGTCGGTGTGGGTTGACATCGTGGAGTAAACCAGTTTGGCAATGTCCACTTGTTACACTGCGCCAATGTAACTGCAAAGGCTTTTTCGAATGAAGAACCAGTAGAATCCGGGCTGATGGGCCGTGGTCGAAATGAATGTGAACTTTTAAACGTTTCGTCAACATCTGCGGTCGATATCTTCGTCGCAACGGAGCCACCGAGGTACAACCTTCGAAGTCTACGCAGCGCCACTGAAGATGTCGACCGCAGATGTTGACGAAACGTTTGGAAGTTCACTTTCAATTCGACCACGGCCCATCAACCCGGATTCTACTGGTTCTTCACTGCGCCAATGGTTAGCTTGTCACAGCTTGACCATTATCTCTTGTAGTCGGTGTAGGTTGACATCGTGGACTTATACTAGTTTGCCAATGGCCAAAAATTAATACGGAAACAATATAAATAATGTCCGAAATCCATAGGGTCGTTGGCATTGGACAAGGGACCAATGGGCCACTATAAGTAGGCCTGGGTCCATAAAAACGTCCTTCAGGACTTTATTACCTATTATTGTCATTAGATATTATTAGAGAGACATTAAAGAACCACTCATAAATCTTATGAAAACGAGTTTCCCCAGAAAAGTTACTTGCGTAAACTTATGTAAAAAGATTTGAAAAGCAATTTAAAAGCAGAACATTCAATTTTTACTAGACCAACCAAGGGGCGACAACGGTTGCGTCGTATATAATTTCTGACGTCCTTGCTTCTTACCTTCCTACCAGTGAGCCTACTAGGCGATTAGGATTACCTTATTGTTAGGGTGAAAAATGTAAAAAAAAACATTTTAAATAACCCTTTGCATTAGAAAATTATCTTGTTTACATTTTTAATCCCAGGTTAAGGTTAAATTAATCGCCCTAATAGGCCCACAGATGGAAATCACTGCGCGAGAACAAGGCTCCAGCAGTAGAGATTTTTTTTGGATGGAAAGAAGACAAGCCACCGTTACTTAGGTTATCCACCTCGCTGGTTCGTGGGATCTCTGGTAATAAAATGTAAGCCTATTTGAACCTTTTTTTCCTTCTTTCATCGTAACACCCCCCTGAAACCCTTCAGATTGTCCGGGGCCCGAAAGGCTAAGGCTTAGAAAGGTCGCCCATAAAGATGTGATAGTTGATAGAAAACCTGACCCCCCTCCTCCCTAACTCGCGATTGGACTTATTTCTTTTTCTTTCTTTCTTTCTTCATATTCACCTATTCATCACAATACCTCGTGTGTTTGTTTTAAGAATAACATATTACGTATAATGTTATACAATGGACATCTAGGTCTATAGGTCTACGATAGCATGAAGTTTACGATGCAGAACAGTATATTATTTTATCTACGCTACGTAAATCAGTAACACAGTCAGTGACATATAAATAAATAAATAAAATTCGGGGGGGGGGGGGGGTGGGGGGAGGCAAGACCAGATCGCCTCTAGCTTCTAGCTTCTTGCCGGGGGCAGAGGCTTGAGACGACGTTGAATTCAACCGCTCACTGTTGACCCCGACATCTATTAGAACGACAAATTATGCGTTACAGCAAGTCAAATTAGTTAATTTTGTCTTACATTGCCCCATTTCGGGCGGGGGGGGGGGCAAGACCAGATCGCCTCTAGCTTCTAGCTTCTTGCCGGGGGCAGAGGCTTGAGACGACGTTGAATTCAACCGCTCACTGTTGACCCCAACATCTATTAGAACGACAAATTATGCGTTACAGCAACTCAAATTAGTTAATTTTGTCTTACATTGCCCCATTTCGAGCGGGGGGGGGGGGGGGGCAAGACCAGATCGCCTCTAGCTTCTAGCTTCTTGCCGGGGGCAGAGGCTTGAGACGACGTTGAATTCAACCGCTCACTGTTGACCCCAACATCTATTAGAACGACAACTCAAATTAGTTAATTTTGTCTTACATTGCCCCATTTCGGGAGGGGGGGGGGCTTATATACGCCACTGAAATCAGTAAATCTCAGTAAATTACGGAATTCTATTAAAAAATTGCATATTTCAAAAGGTTCAGAAAGTCCCATGCCTGTTGCGAAATAATTAGTTACTTGGTTTGTATACAAATAAACATCGAGAACGTATACCAGTTTGCCAGTGGCCAAAAATTCATACGGAAACAATGCAAATAATGTCCGAAATCCATGGGGTCGTTAGCAATGGATAAGGGACCTATGAACCTGGGTCCATAAAAATTCCTTAAATAAATAAATAAACAATTAACTATATAAACTAATTTGTCACTAAAAAAGGAGCATAAACTAGTTCGTAGTCCCATTATTTTTTTAATTCAGTACTGTATTACAATCCAAGTAAGTAAATATTTCAGACCGGTAATAGAAAACATAACGATGGGCGGAAAAAACCGACATACTTTGGTGGGATCCTGAAGAGTTGTGGCTGGGAAAATAACTCGCGACCTTCACTTATTAGTCTTATTCCGCGAGTAGTTCACTGCCGGTACCGATTTCATACTGAATCTCGGGGACCTCATCTAAGTAACTAAAGATACGTCTGGGAGAGAAAGTCACAGCGCTCGCTTTCATGTGGACAAACAACCTACTACTATTTGATTGCTTTTATCATAGATTTGTTGTATTTTAGGTGTGTAAACAAAACAACTCGATCCGGAATAGTCCAATCGGTAGAGAACTGGACAATGAAATGGAAGGTTAGGATTCGAAACACCACATGAATGAAAAATATTTCCGCCGGACCTGAGTTCACCTAACTTTGATGGGTACCTTATCTTCATTCTATTCATGCTGCAGCTTTTAAGTGGGACATTTTTCAGTGCTTATCTCCTCCTTCGAATGCCTCTTCTTATGATGATTGACAATCATCATCGCAATAGCAAACACGTAGATACCGTACTCCCCAAAAGGAAGTCAAGTATGTTAGTATGTAGAGTATCGAATGTACTTTGTGATTATGACTGTACCAGGGAATTGTAATGCAGTGGTTTCCGTTGCCTTCAGCATCCTTATGCCGTTGACTCTTCATTGAGTTCCTCCACCTTCGGGGCCAGTTACCCAACCCCAGAACAAAAGAGTGTCCTAGTAGTGGTTGCTTATTTAGTGACAGCAACTCAACTACTCGCCCCGTCACACAGCCATCCTTGGGCTACTGTCTATTTTTCTAGACATGTCTTGTCACTACACCCTCCAATTATGCCGCTGCTTGGACGGGGCCAAGCTTATTCGCTATATTCGCAGCTGGCCACCAAGGCCGTAGCCAGGATTTTTTTCGGGGGGGGGGGGGGGGTTTAGAAATTTCATTGGATATTGCATAGTGGTTTTTATGGTTTTTACATTACCTCTCAAAATTCAATTCTATCTAGTATCAAGCCTTTTCATTTCGGGGGGGGGGGGGGTTGAACCCCCCCCCCTTGGCTACGGCCTTGCTGGCCACCATATCTAGTGGACTTTTCGCTATCCGCCACCTGTGACCCTACTAATAGCCTGCAGCTTCATTGGTATGGGCTTGTTGCTCACCACAACATCCCAAAATTAGGGCAGCGGCAAAGAGAGAGGATTCCCTACCAGTTCTCAGGACTAGACGCTCAATGGGCTGTCGTACTATGGCGTTAACCCACAAATAGGTATTATTATTAGTGTCTGAAGGCGTAGACTATGAGGGTAGGCTTATAGTAAAGTAAACATACACAGTGCATTCTTTTTATTTCATTCCTATTTGGGGCTTCAATTGACATGCACATGTAATTGGTTAATACCGGCTTACAGCTAGCTGTTGGAATGAATCATTTTCTTCATCTTCTGCGGCGGTACAGCTCGGGATGAACTTTTCCCTCTCGCACCAATCCTCTGCAGACATCCAGCTCTTTTGTCTTCCTCTGGCCAGCCGCCACTGGCAACTAACGCATATTACATTCCATTTTGCCTCTCCATCGGATCCGCAGCCTGCCGCCATCCTCGCAGTTTGAATGGGTAGAATATTTCCAATATCCAATAAAAAAATATTCCAATTCTGTACAATCCTACCTAAGGTTCACAAGCAAGCATGCCATTACTAAATCCTAACTATTGCAAATAGCTGGGCAAAGCGCATGGGCGTAGCCAGAAGTTCAGGGGAGGAATGCGGTCCCCCCTAAAGTTAATACTAGATAGAATTGTGTTCATTGATGTATTTAGACAATGTAAAAAAATGTGGGGAATTTTAACTAGATAATTATAATGAGCACGATTTCAATGTTTATATTCCAAAAAATTTCAAATGAACCAGCGAGAGCCAATCGATTTAATGGAACTATTGCACTTGTCCCCCTCTGGATCTAATCCTGGCTACGTCCATGGCAATGCCAACAGTGACTGTCTAGACTCTAGACTCAAGAGCGAGGAACCCTTGAACGTTTAATTTTGGAAAGCACACAATACCCAATACTGTTCTACTCGTCTAAAGGATTTGTGAAGAAGGTACGTTTGTAAGAAGACGATATCGTAGCCAAACACGAAGCACGAAAGCGAGTGCAATTTACTGGAGAGAGTGTCAAGGATCCCAGAACCGTAAGTTGCGGCGGTTACGGTCGTGCTTGTTAGTTTTCCAAGATGTGGTCTTGTTATAATTCTACTTCACAACTAATACTAGGCCTATCGATTAGTATATTACCATTCAGGCCATGGAGAGTAGTTGAGGACACCCGGAAGGTTGTAGGTTCGAGTCCCACACATTGTCACAACATGCTTCGGAGGGCATATAAAGCAGGCGATTTTCAAATTAATTGACAGCAATAGACGGATTTTCATGCTTGACTCGACTAAGTTGCTCGTTTGGGGACACATAATTTATTGATTAATCACACTTGTTAACATCTACTGGTCATGCTTCAGAGGGTATGCAAAGCAGGCGGCCCCAGTTCTTCGCAGTTGCGCGTAAGAGAGGGCTTTATTGCTCTGTCTCCGCTAGGTTGGCTAGCAATAAAAATTCATTATTTATTTTATTTATTTATCCAACCCGCTGGTTTCATTATAACCTGCTTCCCAAACAGTTCACATTCTTCTTCTTTAAATTCCTCTTCTATCGAATATTGGCGATCATCACGGCAATTTGGACCTTGAAGAATGCCGCTCTGAAAAGGGAAGTCGTGTTCTTGTCATACCACTGCCTCAGTTTTATCAACCAGAATGTTCTTCTTCTGTCTTCTATCTCCGCTTCTATTGGATTATTAAATGCAGACGGCGACACTTTTCGTACCTCATCACGTGGCGGAAGTATGTTAGTTTCCGTTGCTTAACCGTCAGCAGTAAATCAGCTTCTGTATCCATTCGCCTCAGGACCTCAGCATTGGGGACACGAGCTCTCTCGGGTAAGCGCAGCATTCGACTGTGAACCTACATTCAAAATGCACTGCTTATGTTCTCCATAGCTTTTGTCAACGTTCATCCCTCCTTGCCATATAGCCCAATTAAACTTCCTTTTTGTGTTCTGTTCAGAACAAGGCCGTAGCCAAGGGGGGGGGGGGGGGTTCATGGGGGGTTCATGGGGGGTTCATGGGGGGGTTCAAACCCCCCTCCCCGAAATGAAAAGGCTTGATACTAGATAGACTAGATAGAATTGGATTTTGAGAGGAAAAATAAAAACCACTATGTAATATCTAATGAAATTTCTAACCCCCCCCCCCCCCCCCCCCGAATCAAAATCCTGGCTACGGCCTTGGTTCATAACTATATAATATAATAGAAGTAACTTAATTTTTCTATCTAACGAACTTAACTAAAGATATTTCTTAATGCCAAAGTCCCTCTCTTTGCGTCTCTCGGTTTATTCCCGCTGCGGCACTTGTTCTTATACAAGACATTGCGAATTTTTTACTCTATCAGTGGGGACATGGTACAGAGACCCAGACCAGCAAATACTAGAAGAATTGAGCACCTTGTAGTACCAAGGGCATATATAGCAAATTTTACCAAATCCTACCAATATATAGCACCAAAATTATTTAACTTACTTAATATTTGTCCTGGGTCGCTGTCAATAAATAAATTTTCCAAATTCGTCCGGGAATGGCTGATGAGACGGGAAGTGGTGGAATCTTTATTTGAAATAGTGGACTAGACTGTTATGTGTTTACGAGAGATCTGTTATTAATATGTAAGTGTAGTTTAATAAGTTAAATTAAGTCTTATTGATTTTTTTTCTTTTTCTTTAGTTTTAGAGTAGGGTAAATTGTTATAGGTCTCCATGTGGGGCTTTACAATTATTGTATTTAAATTGTTCTATATTTAATACATTCATTCATTCATTCATTCATTCAGTTATTAAAAAGTGTAAAACCGAGTTCTGTGCTATTAGAATTCAGTATGCTCTATCGCTTTGCCAGTGGCGTATGCATAAAATATTTTTGGGGTCAGATCAGATCGCCTGTAGCTATCAACTTTTTACCGCGGGCTGAGTCCCGAGACGACGTTGAATTCTACGTACTTAGACTTCCACTAGTTTACGCCTTTAAAGCTGTAGACAAACATTGTTAATGGTAGCCACATCCTACATATACGCGTATATTGGAGAATATGTATTCTAATGTCCAATTTATAACATTTCTCCAGTTTTATGTGACATTTGAATTTGCGCGGAAAAACGGATATACCGTGGAGATAAAAATTAAATAATACTCAAAGCCTTTCAGTTTAATAACTAGGCCACAGACCTTATGAATTAGAAAGTTTGGTTAAACTCGCCCGCATTGTCATTTTGGAAAGGGAAAGGGTTTTTGGAGGAAAGAGGGAGGAGTTAGAGGGCCCGTCTGTTGTACTCTATAATTTTGGAATTCCCAAATTGTTATGTCAGCACAAGACCACTCTGAATCCTTTTCTCCATTCACCAAACATGGAAGTCCTAGTGTTATTATTATTATTATTATTTTTATATAATCATTCTTAACGGATTTGAATGAACGAATGAATAGTTAATTTCCATCTTTAAAAGAATAATATACAATATATTGTATATATATATATATATATAAAGGGTCCCCTCCTACTGATATTGTACTTCTAAAATCATTGTGAAACTAAAATTTGAAGGAAATAAATTCATTTTTATTTTTTACTTACTTTTACTTTATACTATATATATATTGGAACTTAATTATTGACTATTATTGTAACAATAACTACCATCAACCGGGCCACGGCCTACCGGATCCACGGTATTTTTGTATCACAAATGTATTGCATATTGTATGATTATATTGATTGATTGATTGATTGATATAAAAAATAGTTTTGCCCTATCGCAATGAATTCATGTTTTATTTAATAAATATTAATAAATTTTTGGTCATTGGCGAACTTGTGCAAGTACTCAGTGTCAACCTATACTGGCTACATGCGATGATGGTAAAGCTGAGCAAAGTCATTGGTAAGGGTGTATTCAAAAAGTTCGGGTACATATCATGGACGGATACGGGGGGGGGCAGGGGGGTGTAAGTATTGTAAGTTAATTTATTACGCTGTGATTTAATCGATCCTACATAGATTTTTCCTATTTTGACCCCCAATTCCCCCCCCCCCAAATGGGCTGGATTCGTCCCTGCTACATCTTTAAAAACTCCTTACTTACTGGAAGGGAACAAAATATCGTATATCTAGTGATATATTTCCTAATAGGCGGACTACGCGCGCGTTTGGGTGGCAAATGTTAGTAGTGTTCGCCCGGGACCGGGACCGGTACGGTACTGGGGTGGTACCGGGCCCGGTACCGGTCCCGAAAAAATGCCTCGGTCCCGGTCTCGATCCCGGTCCCGGTCCCGAAAGTACCGAAAGTCCCGAAAAATATTGTTAACGAATCATTATCAATTTTTTTTAAGTACTGTATTCTACTGAAAACTGCAAGGAAAGACTGGAAAACAGAAAACTATTTCGCGTGGAATAAAATACTGTAGGTACCTGTTATTTATCGTAAAAATATCATTTTCACACAGTAGACCCTACCTAAAAACCGAAAAGAAAGGATAACCCTCTCCCACAAAATAATAGGTAAACATCCCCAATTTCCTAGCGCAAATTCCAAACAGTCCAAACAGGGACCCGCGCTTAAATAAAAAACGTCAAGAGCAAATTTTTTTATACTTGCTACAATTAATTACAAAATGTATGTACAAAAGAATAAATAATAGGGGGGGGGGGGGGGGGTTGCCATAACGTTGGCTAACATTTCGAGGAACAGCCCCTATATACAAGCCTGCTGTCCCATCACTTCTACTTACATGTAGGTGGACCTCAAACAGTGGCGCCATTGCTGATTTTCCTTAAGGGTGGCTTTGGGGGACAAGAAGGGTTAAAATAGGTACACAGTGCATATTTTTCATTGGCGACCGCCCCCCCCCCCCCCAAATGGCGCTACTAACACATCGGAGGCTCTACATTTACAATTATTGTGACAGAGCTTCAGCCTTCAGCACACGCCAAGGGGGACCCAGAAATATTTCTCGAGAGGGGGGGGGGGCGGTTTCATGCTATAGTAACTTTTTGAATTGTTTTACTTGGCAAGTTTATCTAGTCTTCACCCTTGAGGCCCTCACTGGCACAAATATATACTGTTTATGGATAAATGCTGATGCTGTGATGCAAATGTAATAATATTGACGATCAAAATATAAAAAATGATGTTTTTTCAATTAATTATGTCATAATACTAGATGATTTTTCGTATGCTATTAAATATAAATCAACAATAATTTGTTGTTTTTGTTTTTAAAAAGCTTTTTAATTGAAAAGCTATAAGGATCATTAATCATAAGAGACGATTGGATATTGAAAGAAAGAAAGAAAGAAAGAAAGAAAGAAAATTGTCTTAATTTTCCATGTGGGCGAATTTTGGGCCTTTCGGCCGACTCTTACAATTATCAAAAGAAATCATTAAAATGGGTCCAAAATATTTATTTAGTCCTTTTACTAGGGGTGAAAAAAAAAAACAATTGGACCAATAATCCCCCTGGCAACATCGAGAATCATATAATCTGCATCCTTTTCTGAGTTGAAAACTATTTACAGAATGCGGTCCTCATATTTCGCATACTCAACTATACCTATACCGGCTATACCTGTATAGAAGATATGCAAGATTATCGCCAATAGCTAAGCAAAACTCCGAACCTGGTGTAAACACATAGTGCATAGGCCATAGATAGAGATCATTCATTCGTTAGCAGGGGCGTCATTGTACGAGTGACAAACTGACAACTGAGTTCTTGCATAGAACTTATTACTGTTACAGATTCTTCAAACCCAATCCGAGACTATTTCGCGACGAGTCCGAGACTGGTAGGTCTCGGTCTCGCTCGTGTTTTATTGGTCTCGAGTCTCAGTCTCGGAAAAAGTCTCGTTGCAGGACAGAGACCGAGGCTCGAAACCGATACATCATAGAGAGAATCAGGAAGCATAAGACTACACGAGGACGTTTCTAAGCCCTGAGCACCAAGACAAGATATGTTAAGCTTGCAATCAGTGCATCAACCCTATTGATTAAAAATTTAAAAGTTATTCTTCGGGACCGGGACTTTCGGGACCGGTACCGGGACTTGATTGGTCCCGATACCGGTCCCGGTCCCGAAATGCGTGGTACCGGTCCCGAAATCGGGACTTAAACTTGGTCCCGGTCCCGATTCGGGACTTAAACTCGGTATCGGTACCGGTACCGGTACTCAGTCCCGGTACCGGGCGAATACTAAATGTTAGGGGCGGCATTTTGGGGATAAATTATCTATTTTTGGTGTGGGGCCCACAAAATAATTTGAGTTATTAAAACGGCCACTACGCAGCGGCTGCATTGGGTAGGGCACATGGGGGGGGGGGCACAATGTTTGGCCCTGAAGTGGCAGATACTTAAATACGCCTCTACATCCATAGAAAGCCCTTCACTTTCCCCATACTTTAATCCCAGTCCTATATACGCCCCAAAAAAGGGGTGACGTGAGGCAAATAGTCAGTTTAACTTGAATAAGGCAAGGCAGCATTGTTCAAGGACCATTAAATGTTAAATAATGGGCAGTTAAGTCATCTTTTGATAAGTGATTGATTAATGAACTGAAAAACAAATGCCGCCGGCCTTGGCAAGGGCGTTCCCATTAATGGAGGAAAGTCTGACGAGAAAGGAACTTTCTGCTCTCATATTGTCACTGGGAACAGGGCCGTCCGAAGAAATTTCTAACTCTGGGTGTCATCCGATGTATTAACCATGCTTTGGCATGGGGAAAGGATTGTGGCAGGCATGGCCGTGCCCAGGGGGGTATTCCATGGGATCCGGACCCCCCCCCCCGAAATAATTTTTTTTATGTAAACCTGTATGGTTTGAAGAATTAATTCATTAATAAATTACGTTAAAAAAATTGGACCCCCCCCCCCCCCGAAATCAAAACCTGGGCACGGCCTTGGCGGCAGACATATTTTAGGCCAAATCAATTTTTATACGTAAAATGAATTTGAAAATGAGCACTGTAAACAGTTGTATTTTAACAACAAAAGTTGGGGTGGGTCTCTCCGGCGAAACTTTTGGAAATTCAGGAGCATTTTATTCTGATGGGATTCTAGCGAATATGTTTATGTTCGATGGAAAAAAACACTTCTGCTGTCCGGTTTAGGGTTTCCCCACAGGGAAATTTTTTTGCTTTCCTATTTACACGTTCTATAAGGAAAACTTTGTGATGGTCAACATTTTCGTTTTCGGGATTTCAGTGCATTTACACGTTTTGAGGTCCCAGGAACCTATAAAATGTTTTTTGCGAAATGTCTGTCTCTCTGTTGGTCTGTTTGTTCGTCGATTTGTGGGCAAACTACCCGGTGGATTTTTTTAAATTTGGTATGCAGGTTTACAAAAGTCATACCTTTGAAGTTTTTACTTTATTTTGCGCTAACTGAATTTTTGGGGGCTTTACTTTCAAAAATTTCCTTATCCTGCCTGATGGCGTCATAAGCCCCCGCCATCATACTAAAACTTTACGCCTCTGGTATGCGTGGGTATGAAGCAATTTAAGCTAATTTATTTCAGCCACAAAAAAAAAATGAAATTTTATAGTCAACCCCTTATTTCCGCTAACGGGAAAGGGAGTCTGGCGAGTAAGTCTTTAAGGATATTTTTAACTAATATATTTCAAAAGGGAACGCACCTGGGCCTACTAAAACTGTGTAATTTTTAAGTCTTTAGTACATCTAGAACAACCTTCAAATTTAGTAAAAGCTTACAAAGTGCGATTTATCCACTGTAAATGAAAAGCACTTTGTGGGGTTTTAGTAATAGCCCCTCCCCCCCAGAACAATAACAGAAAAATATTTATACTGGGTCGCTGTCGCGTCTTACTCTATCCCCATGTAAATTTTACTAGTGTTACTGACCCCCAGTTGAGTCTAACAGAGGGCCTTATGGCCCTAACAGCTAACTCGCTAGGATTATAGCTAAAAAATGAATCCATTAATTATGTATTTATTTATTGGTATTGGAAACGTTAATCGGCAATATTTCCAATAAATGGGACCGACCTAATTGACCCTTCCACAGGTGATTAGGCTCGTCCTACGGAGGCAGCTAAGAAAGTTCCTGTGTGAACTCATAGACCTTGGGCCGGCAGTCCTTGGCTCTTAAGGACCATGACCGCACACCCAGTGAAAGTCGACCCGCTCCCAGTCAAAACCGGGCATCTCCAATTCCTCAACAATTGTTTAGGGCTTAAGTCTAACAAGGGAATATGAGGGTTTTCCTGTACCTTTGTTCTATTTGGGGGATAACCATGCGTCCGTCATATGTCCCCTACAGGGAAAGTTCATACTATTGTCTCGTATAGAACTCCACGGAATTAGTAAAAACGGCCCGGAAGTCAGGTGCTGTTGCTCAATATAGTGAAGATTTACATTATCACATTGTTAACCGAGATGTTTAGCTTACCAGGGACATAGAGAAGCACTACGCGAGTCATCACAAGATTTAAATTTGGGCGAGTATCAGCGGCGTAGCCAGAATTTTTTTTGGGGGGTCCAGTTTTCACACAATATCAATACATGAAGTTTGCCCACTTACGATAGGTCTTCAAAGTGTTTCATTTGGTGTCTCCCCCCCCCCCCAATTTTCGCAAAATAGTAAAAACAAAAAGAGGAAAGTCGTTCTCATGGAAGTACGGATCTTCTAATTAGGGGTATGATCTTAATTTTCTTGATTTCCCTTGTCCAGACACCTAAGGGTTCGGGAGGCCGAAGGGCGGCCCGGGGGTCCCCCCCGAGGAAGTGTTTTGAAGAAATTAGGCCTGAAATTGTGGAGTTTTACACAATTTGATGTATATACATACGTCTTGTCATGTATTCTAATAACGCTAAGATTTTACAGCCGAAGAATATAGTAGGCCTGCTGCAAGAAAGGGGGGCCCGGGGGTTTCCCCCGAGGGAATTATTTTGAGAACAAAATAGGCCCAAAATAGTGGAATTTACGCACTTTGAAAGCAGTTGTGTTTATTTTTTACATTTGAAAAATAATACAGCTAACAAGTGGGACTCGGGGGCTACCCCGGGGAATGTTTTTTAAAAAATAGGCGTGAAATAGTTTGCCGGCAAAAAAAATTGATTTTCAGACGATGACTATATTAACAAAACTGGAAACAGGGGGACAGGGGTCTCCCCGGGGAAAGATTTAGTTCAAGCATGTATGGAGTGAAGACTCTTTTTATTGTTTGCTACCTTTTAAAGTCTGCCACTCTGAGTCATAGCCTGTCCGGCCCATTTGTGAATACGCTGCTGGATTCTAACAGTTATTGTGCTTTGATGAGTCTATTAGTATATTAAGATTTGCATTGGGCTACAAATGTGGATAACAAGTTTAATACCGACATCGCTACAATTGAAGGGGTACCGTAAGCTGTACGTGCGGCTTCTTTATCACGAATCTATCCACACTTAATAATTGAATGTATGACAGGCTATAAAAACTCGCAAACAATGTGAAAATGTGCGGTAGGCCTATTCGAAGAAAGAGGAAAAATATAATTACAAAGAAAGAAGAAAGAAAGAAAATTGTCTATCATCCCGGATTCTACTGCTCCGTCAAAGGGGAAAAATGCACTAAACTGTCTGTCCCTGAGCACCATACTACTCGACCACAGAAACCAATCGTATAGCGCGCAAAATTTCCAAGGTTATTGTCTCTGTTGCATAGTCAATTTTCTGCAGGTAAAAACACGTGTTATAGTACGAGTAGGTTGGTACCTGTCTCGTACTCAATCATACATCGAAAAGCCCCCACACACGATGGATGCTTGCGGGAATGCCACGTCAGGAATACCATTCCCGGCGAGGAGTGGAATGGATTTTTGGGCTCACAGATGATGCGGCCAGGCATGCCACAAAAAAAGGCGGACCCGCACCGAAGGCGTAAAAAGTTGTTGTTACATTCAGACATTGTATTATGCGTAAAATCAAAAAGAAATAGGCAGAAATGGACCAATTTGACGTTCTAGCTATTCTGTTCTATTGACAAGTTTCCTACCAAAACCTCCGCAAAATAAAAATGTTATGCAAGAAGGAGCTAAGTTCAAACTCTCGCCCCTTGGCGTGGACTCTCGGAATTCCATTGAAACCGAAGTCCTGGGATTTCAAAAACAGGAATGACAACAGTCCAAGAAGGGCATTCTTCTATAAACACGATACGGCCCGGTCTGCCAACTCCCAAAACTGGCATTCCCGGAAGCATCGTGTTTGGATGCTTTTATATAATAAAATCCCCTTTAAAAATGGAGAAAATCATGTAAGTTTCTTGAAACCTCTTCAAATTTGGGGCTATAGGTCGTTGAAATGACCATATTTTTGTCATATTATTGACTTGTACTATATGTTTTATGATGATTTATAAAGAAAAACAAAATACGAACTCATGTGTAAGCCCCATCCCCCTCGGCCACTGATTTAAACTTGTAAAACAGTACAAATTATAAATTACTAGTCTGAATAATTATGTTATTGCAGGAGTTATTTGTTATTCGTTTTTAAGGACTTTTTATGGACCCAGACCTACTTATTGTGGCCCATAAGTCACTTGTCCAATGCCAACGACCCCATGGGTTTTGGTATTATTTGTATTGTTTCCGTATTAATTTTTGGCCATTGGCAAACTGGTATACTCCACGATATCAACCCACACCGACTATAAGTACCAATGGGCAAGGTCAGTCATTGTAAACTTGTAAAGCAGTACAAATTTTAAATGGCTAGTCTAAAAAATCATATTATTGCAGGGGTAAGAGATGTCAGGAAATAAATGAAAATCAACTGTTGTGGGAGACGAGACATTGGTTTTAACGCAAGGGACACGGAAGCAGGCGGAAGCTTTATATAATTCAGTGAGATGAGACTTTGGATCAGAAAAAATGCCGGCCGTGGGAGAGGATAAACCCTCGGAATAGGCCAAGGGGTGGTATTGTAATGTCCCTTCGCCCGAAATTTTAATCAAGTTAGTATTTCTGGTTTCTTGTTTCAAGTAGGATGAAGACAAATTAGTACATTATAGGCATTATGCTTAATATTTCTGTTTTCAGAAACTTAGAGCTTTTAGCTATAGCCGATTCCTGCCGTTTACCTTGCGTCTGACATTTACAACTGGTGAGATGAGAATGTGTAATAACTTCAGCGATAACTTAGGATGCCCCCCCCCCTCCCGTAGTTTATTACATGATATTTTAAATTAGTCGCCTTGAGGGCGGCATTCACAGACGTTACTGAATCCCATCAACGCACTTTAAGGTTGTTCCAAACGGAATATTGTATTTCCCTTCCAAATTATTTAATATTAATGGAACGTTTGCGCATTCCAGCGAGCCGACTTTGCCATTTAGTATTATCTTATTCCAAGGGGGGGGGGGGTTAAAAATGTAAACGAACCAATTTTGAATAGCACTTTCCATTAATAAAATTACCTTGTTTACATTTTTAATCCCAGGTTAAGATTAAAAATAATCGCCATTGTAGATCCACAGGTAAGCTGGGCTCTGGATTGACTGTAGAAAGGCTTATTTTGTTAAATTGTACTGAATAATATGTAATGTAATATATATAATACGATTTTTGCCTGAAGGCACAATACATTTGTATACATAATAGATGAATAGAGACATTAAGGAATTTCTTGGTAGAAAATCGGCGATAAGAAATTGTAGCTTAGTGAGAGTCTGCAAAACCACGGCTATGCAATTGTGTTAGAGGCGGTGACAGAGGTCTAGCTAGGCCGTTCCACTTACATAAGCAATGGTAGCCATAAGCCAATGGTTCCCAACAGGTGGTCCGTGAACGAGGCTATGCCAGAGTGGTCCGCAAGATATCATTAGTGTAAAACAATATACACTGCATCAAGGCGGTGCGCAGGTTTTTGTTGTTGGGGGGGGGGGGATCGTAAGGGATCATCCATAAATTACGTAACGCTTCTGGGGGGAGGGGGGGGGGTTCCCATCAGCGTTACGCTTCGTTACGATAGGGGACGTAAAAATTCAATTTTAATTTTATAAAGTTAAAAATAGATTAAATCATTTTTTCAAAGTACGCGCGATAAAACCGAACAAATATTGCAATATTCATCACTTCGTAGAACAAAACTTGGATGCCTTATTTATAGCTACCAATGCTCCCGGTAGGAGTGCATTTAATCGCGTAGAAGGGAGGATGGCCCCTCTGAGCAAAGAATTGGCAGGAGAATGACTAAAGGGGGGAGGGGGTTGAGGTAGTGTTACGTAATTATTAGGGGGGGCTACTATCGTTACTGTCCCGTTACGAGGGGGGAGGGAGGGGTTTAAAATCCAAAATTTTTGCGTTACGTAATTTATGGATGGCCCTTAAGCGTAGATCGTGGTTTCCAATCCCTCGAAGTCCATCCTGGGTCCACATGTCGGAAATTAGAGGATATAGAAAAACCTGGACTTGGCAGGATTCGAACCTACGATCAACGCCTATAGGGGGCATCGTCTTAACCGCTGGACCAGAAGCTCGACAAGTACAGCTCCCTCTAAGTCCTCTAATCTCGGTTATAACAGGGAGAACGGATGTCCCATCTTCCTTATATAGAACTTACCTGACTACTTTTGTTTACATTTCTACCACGTGATTAAGCAAAGTTCCAACTTCCAAGGATAAAGAGAAGTAAAATTAAATTAATGTTACGATAAATATAAATCTATGTATTGCAATTCATTAAAGAAATAAAATTTTAAGCACTAAAATATTTTCAATTCCATTAAATATTACCGAATAATGAAAAACAAAGCATTCATAAAACTCATCGAAAGCATCAAAACCATTGAGCTAGCCCGATAATGTTCTAATTTATAAATTGTTTCCCCTGCATTACTCATGTTACAACTTCTCAGTAGGACGTTGTATACTTTAGGGTAGTAGTTATTCCAAAACTCGAAAGCTTTATAATCTAAATTCAAAACGTCACTCATGTTAGAATTTCTATCTAAAATCATAACTCCAGAAGTATTCTCCCGAAAAACATCCCATTTTAAATTAATACCTGAGTGTGTAGGGTTGCCATATTTGACAAAATTTCCCCATAAAATAAGAATCGTGTCAGTCATTTTCTTGTCGGCACTATTCCAAGTTAAATTTTTCATAAGATTTGTCCAATAAGGCATACCCCAAGTAAAAGGCAAATCAAACTGATGCGCTGCACTAACCCAAGCTGGTAAATGCGTTTCATTCCTAGGAAATCTTATAAAATGATCTGTTTTAATCTTATAGTCAAATCTATATATATATGTAGGGGTATTCGTTTGAGCTAAAGCTGACGCTAAAAGATATGCCCCAGATCCGTAGTATTTTTCGGTCATTAGTGCAACTAAACGTTCTCGGAAAACTGTTGAATCTAAAATAAGTGGTCTTGGCGTGTAGTAAAAAAGAGCTGAATCGTAAAGGTGAGAAGAAGCTAATTCTAAAATGCAAGTATCATTAGGGTCAAGACTGTCGATATCTTCGCCCACTGATTCAGCAACAGCCATATTGTACTCATCCCAAGACACTCCTCTTTGTGCGTTGTCGTTAGTCTCTAAAAGCTGCAAAGCATCTTCCATATCAGTGTATCCTGCTAAAATAGGTACGCGTGCAAACTGTGAACTGGCAACAAGTTGAACAGGGTCATCTGGTAAAAAAGCTAGAGTTCCTCGAACATAGTTCAGATCAATTATTGGTCCGAAAGAGGCTAAATACAACGCACTATTTTGAAGAAGATACTCAGGAGATTGTCTTCGCAGACAGTCAAGAAGTAAATTGCTAGGTAAATCGCAAAGAAATTTATCAGCTACTGCTCTCATAGCCTCAGACACTTGACTTGGGGGTCGTACAGTTCTACTGATAAGCCCTCGAGCACTCATAATGATAGCACGTGAGAATTTTCCTTGTGAATGTGGAGAAACGAGATGAAGTCCGATGCTCGCACCTCCTCCGCTGTGTCCGCAGAGAACTATATTTCGAGGACTGCCTCCGAAACTTGCGATTTTGTCTCTGACCCAGTCAAGAGCAGCGACTTGATCCAGAAGACCTGCGTTTCCCGGGGCCATGTGATCCATTGTTGTGAAGAAGCCGAAAATATTTAAGCGATAGGCGGTTGTCACTACAATTATCTGAAATATAAAATGGCCATTAATATTGGAATAATGAAATTTTGGTATGTACTCCGCAGTTATTCCGTGTTAGTCATGGGGGCAATCTGATTTTGTAGAGGATTATCTGAGGTGGCTGGGCCATGATGATGATGATGATGATGATGATGATGATGATGATGATGATGATGATGATGAAGATGATTATGATGATGATGATGATGATGATGATGATGATGATGATGATGATGATGATGATGATGATGATGATGATGATGATGATGATGATGATGATGATGATGATGATGATGATGATGATGATGATGATGATGATGATGATGATGATGATGATGATGATGATGATGATGGAAGATATTTTATTCTCCTCACCTTTTGTCCCATTGCTATAGCGGAGCCATCCCACAAGCTAGTCGCTCCTACACTAAGGTTTCCTGGGTGAAACCAGAGCATTACAGGCCATCCTTCACTTGGTGGACTACCTATAAACAATACAACTTCACACATTAATCTGTTATGTCGGGCTCACACCTGATAATCCCCCCCCGGCTGAATCCACCCAATTGGACTTTGCTTGATGAATTTACACAATACAAAAAAGTGCAGGGAATTTAAACTAAAAAAACTAGATGTAATTAATCAGATTTCAATGATAATATTTTTAAAAAAATCAAATAAATCCGCGAAAACCAATCGATTTAATCGAATTTTTGAACCTGCCTCCCCCCCCCTCCTGGATCCGATCCTAGCTACGCCATGTCCACACCCATAAAAGCCCTTCTTCAAAAAATAAATACAAAATATTGGAGTAAAGGCAGTGTTAGTTGCACTACACGAAATATCTTAGGAGGAAAACCTATTAAAAAAATAGTGACGCTTAGCTTTTAGTAGTGTACATACAGTCCACAAGATTGTAAAAGCACGGAACATTACAATTTTATTGTATTTTTACGGCTGTATTTATAGCAGCCACAACTTGCACTGCAGTTTATGTACTGTAACCTGTAGGGAAATATGATATTTTGAAAACACTTTCTCTCCAAATGGCTATAGAGCGTAGTAGCAATCCAGCTGTATCTCACAGAAGACTTTTGAACTTTAAACAGTAAATCTTATTTATGTGGCTTCGAGTAGGCCTACAATACGGGAAAAAATAAATCAGATCCTGTCCACCTGGGCTACTTACGGTTCATTCCCAACTGAATAAAATCCTGAGTACGGCCTGCATTTCTCCTCCCCATTATAGGGACATAGCGATTTACTTAAAAACAGCTTATAGTTATTTTTGTTGTCATACAGTAGCTACGAACGCTCTGTAAATTTACCATAGGACTTGCAATTTGTGACTGTAAAAATTTGATTATGTAAGTATCCGGACTTTGCTTAAATAACTTACAGACGAATTGATGAAACGAAAGTGAACATTATATTGCAGTATTATATGGTGTATATAACACTGACATTAAATTAAATTTGGATGAGGAGGTAACCTCCACGTAATAACCGAAATTAAAGGATATAGAAAAAACTGGGCTTGGCGGGATTCGAACCCACGATGTACGCCTAACCGGGGCGTCTTCATAACCTTGTGTGGGGGTGGGCTTGTGGTCCATCCATTAGGCGTAGATCGTGGGTTGAAATCCCGCCATGCCCAGTTTTTCTATATCCACTATTTTCGGTTATTGAAAGTGAAAGAGCTCAAAATTTTCCCATTATCGCAAATAGCAAATCATGGATGCTTATCAAGCCAACTCAGCCAGCCAGACTCATGAAAATTCAAAATAGGATAATATTAAGACATACTCCTATGCTAAAAGAATTTAATATCTGAGCTCACCCAAAAGCTTTGATAAGTTGGGGTTTTAATATTAGCGTAAAAACATCAATGACAATTATATATTTGAATAATTACCTCCCATTTAGACTGAAATTGCAAGAAAACTTTTTAAGTTGCCCAGAAGCGCCCATCACTCACTTCTCTCTCGGTGCCTCTCAAATATTTGGATACGGATCTGGTATAAGTACGTGACAAACCTTGTCATCTGACAGAGTAATCTGGGTTGAATAAATTCGAAATTTACATCTCCTTGAAAATGGATGATTAAAATCTCGTTCTCATGTTGATTGAACCATAAAATAATAAAATATAATTTTTGGTCTCAGTATCCCTGTGGTTAAGTGGGATACTCAAGTAAAATAGAGAATAGAAATAAACATTAAATTAAAAGTTGAAATTTTAATTGTATATTTCTTGGCTGTTGAATTACTATTTAAGGTCAGGAATAGTATAGTTTGTATGAAAGGAAGAATTTTTCCACCTGGCATGAGTCCAAGGCCGTAGCCATAGGGGGGGGGGGGGGGGGGGGGTCCAGGGGATCTGGGACCTCCCCCCTCCCGAATTACAGCGTACAATAGAATAGCATGGAGTTTTAAATTTATTGATTGACGTCAGACGGACCCCCCCCCCCCCGAAAAAATGTCTGGCTACGGCCGTGCCTGGATCCACCTAACCCTAATAAAATACCTCATACAGTTGAGGAACTTTTAACCACGACTCTATTTGGGATGTTGTGGAATGTGGTCATGAACATGCCCACCAGCTTCGTTTTTTTCGCTGCCAACGACGGTAAGGCGTCTGCTTCGATTGTATAGACCATGGATCGGTGGGACTTTTTGCTTCCCCATTAATGTGTAGTACAGTATGATGAAAGTCATGTGATGTCCGGAATGTTCGATTTCGAGATTTTAACGGATTTACACGTTTTGAGGTCCAAATGTTTGTCGATCTGTCAGTCAGTCAATCTATCTGACTTTCTGTTTGTCTGTCTGTCTGTCTGTCTATCTGTCTGTCTGTCTGTCTTGTCTGTCTGTCTGTCTGTCTGTCTATCTGTCTGTCTGTCTGTCTGTCTGTCTGTTCATTTCGATTTGTGGGCAAACTATCCGGTGCCATGTAGGTTTAAAAAAAATTATAAGCATTTTTCCTATTTTGGCCAAACAATTAATTAGCAGAAGAATATTTTATGAGCATCTCACATGTAGCCTACCTCTTCCTACTTAAAATTGTAGAAAGAGTGAGACGCAACTGATCCACAATGAAATATATTAACAGTGACCCGTTTCGGTAAGATACCTCTTCCCAGCACAGATTGGCCAAAATTGTTGAATTTGATTTGTACAAAGACAATTAGGGTGATCCAAGGAAGGAGTTCCAAAACTGTGGCCAATTGGTGTTAATGAAGGCCACACGTCATGTATCGAAATGTAGAGGAGCATTTCAGCCAATTTAATGCAAATTGAGGGCTCTAGGAGTGATATTTCTCACTTGGCGTCTTTTAAATAAAGTCAAAATTCTCATACAATATCGATCATATAGAGCTATAAATAAGATGGTGAGACAAACATGAAACATGAGCCTGTCATGGCAAATTAAACTTTCTTATCAAGACTGGAGTCATGAAACACCTGTAGACAAACACCATTTTAAACGAAAACTACCAACAATAACCAAATAAGTTAACACCCCCGCACACACACAGCGACCGGCTGAGATACTCGAAAAAGTCCCGTGCCAACAAATTTAATTTAAAAAAAAAAAAAGAATATGTGAAGTGAAATAATTTTTCCTCTTTTATACTCGCAGCCCGCACTAAATTCGGTTGGCACAGATTTCGGAAGCGTAGTACTAACTTGTTCTTGGGTTTTCACGCCTTCAAATTCTGTGGCCAAACGGTGCCAGTGCCGACTACATATACTATGTGCAGAAATGTAGAAGAGCATACATTTTTTTCTCCTACATTATGGCAACTTTTTTTCGTTAATCGACTTCGATTGCCAGGTGGTAACGTGCTTGCACTTGTGCAAGTCATTACCCGCCATGCGATCGGAGACGTGTCGTAACTCAACACGGGCACTAACCTAAAGAGGCGACTGAGGAGGTCAATCGGATACATTCATTAAATTGTTTGTATGTGATTAATCTTTTATAAAAATAAAAATAAAAACTTCATCATTACAAAAATCCACATATGTCCAATTTTCTTAATTCATTCCTAAAACATTTTGATTGTGAATTTTGTTTATTTTGTCGAATGATCTGGATTAAAATGGTCTAATTTTATCTCTTGTTGGCGATTCCAATATCTCACTAATACATTTTCTTGCTTGTAATCTAACACTAAATGCAAATATACTGTATTAATTTATTGCAATGTCACTCCAAAAAAGGGTTCCAATTCATCCGATATTCCCGGAACTGCTGCTTGCTTACCGCTCAATTCCGCCCTTTCTCTTCAGTTACTGATATACAATATTTTGAATAACAAAACGAATTAACTATTTCTGGGCTGGTAGAGGGTCCTCTCTCTTGACCACCCCTCTATTGGAGATGTTGGGGTCAGCAACATGCCGAGCAGCCGCGTTTTTTCTACCGTTGAAGATTATATACCCATTAGGTAGTGCCAGGGCTGGCGGAATTTCTTTTCCTTTTCATTTGAGTCTCGAACCTCACTTTTCCGTTTTACAGCCCAGCTCTCTACCAGCTGGACTGGCCCGTAACACTGCTCGACCCAAATAAGGAAAAGGTACAAACTACAAAGCGCTAAACAGGCATCCCATGGTAGGGCAAGTCGATTTCATGTAGTTACCTAAGCATTTAAATTGATTACCTATCTTCAATGGGCGATAAGATAGCTATAATTGTAATTACCCCACAATAGACACTACTTTCAGTAACAATCATATTAGGTCTATCTTGATATTAATATTATTGCCAAGTAAACAGTTTCAGGTACTTAAAAACATTTAGTCAGTTTTCTATCACTGAACCAAAATGTTGAAATTTTTCCTTCTAACTCTAGTATGCCATCTGTGTACAGCCAGACATTTCATAAACCCAGTTGTGGACGGCAAAGATACCCCTGACCCAGGTGTAGTGAAATATAACGGTATTTACTACGCAGTGACAACCAGCAACAACGAATCTCCAAGTAAATTCCCAATAAGAGTCTCCACAGATTTGCAAAATTGGAACGAAACCGGTTTCTACGTCTTCGGTGATACCAATAAACCAGTCTGGTCCACTAGCGTTGAGTACTGGGCACCAGAAATACATATTATCGGCGAAGGACAATTTCGGGTATACTTCACGACCAGGGATAAAGAATCAAAACGATTAGCAATTGGTGCTGCTTATTCTACAAATATAACCGGCCCCTATCATGCTTTGGATCGTCCACTAGTTTTGAACTTAACCCAAGACGTTTTAGACGCAACTCTTATAAATACAGGTCTGGATTTGTATTTAGTCTGGAAAGGCAGCGAATGGATGTTTGGACAACTCATGGAAAACGATGGTTTGACGTTTGTCAGCAGTGAACCTATCTACGAAGTTATGAGGAACGATTTGGAATGGGAAAGTTACATAATCGAAGGCCCATTTTTTATTCAGCGAGACAATTTGTTTTATATGTTTTATTCTGGGAACGAATATTGCGGAACTAAATACGCAGTTGGAGTGGCTCGATCTAAGAAGCCGCTAGGTCCGTATGAAAAACGTGGTGATCCTATTCTTGTAACTGATAACGAACTTGCCGGACCTGGGCATTGTAGCGTTGTTAAAGACGTTGATGAAATTAATTACGCTATGATTTTCCATGCGTATAAAGCTGGAGAAGTCTGTAATTCGTTTCCTAGACTTATGTCAGTAAGATCTGTTGCTTGGGGTGCAGATGGTTGGCCTTATATGACTGATTGAATAACGAGTTATAACTTGTTAAATTGTCTTTAAGATTCATGTTATAAATGAATGACATCTATTATTACAATGTAAAATTTAAATTATTTTAATATTTATATCCTGTTGTTTAAAAATGCATTGCTCGAATAGGAAACGAATTTTATGGGTTGAAAAAGTGTAATATTAAATAATAATATGCAACTTTCGTATTATTTAGTTTTTAACTCAATCAATAAAATAAAATGCAGACGAGATGTTTCTAAATACAGCTCTTTCGTCTGAAGTACTCGTTGAAAATATGTTAAATTATGGTAAATTATTATAAGTCACGCGTATTTCGATTCGTACCCTAATTGTTTTGCTTGTGAAGCAACGCCAAAATCGATTTTACATCAACTCTCATTTTATTTTCATGTTAATTTATTGCCTTGCACCACCGCACTGCATTCAAAGAATATTTTTCATATTTTCTCGACATTTACGACAATTCCATTCAACTCACTGTACTGGTCCCATCTCGAAAGTTATTTCTATCATATATGAGTGATTGTAAGGATGCATATTGCATATTTGAAGTAAACTTCAGTGTTTACGTAGGTAGTCCAACTTATAGATACGAGTAGTTAGTATCATGGTATCAGGCATCGAATTTCCAAAAATTAGCTGCCTATTTTGGAGCTTATGGAAAATTAATTAATACCGTAATATATGATGCATGAAGTAGTCTTATGCAACTTAAATGAGCCAAATATTTAATAACTTACTTAGTTAATTAAATGCAAAATAATAAGTATTAAATTAAATACGGGACGTACACTCTTAAGCCATACTGTAAACGCGATTTCTGATGTGTAGACGCTTTAATGGATGCACATAGGGTGCATAGGGTGCTGCAGCATAATTTCATTTTTATTTTTAAATTGATAAAACCCATTGTATGGACTAGACTTTTAAATGGTTTTATAACGTAAGTACATACTTAAAGTTTTTTTTTACATAGTTTTGAAGATCATTTAGATGACGTCTCCTATTGTCGATGCATTGAGTATACCGATTTTTGGTGTTTTTCATGACTTTTTCAAGCTTAGCAGGCGTTATCTTACCAATTTTATCCTGGATATTGTTCTTTAAATCTTGTAGGGGCTTTGGACAGTTCCAGTTCCCATAAACACGGGATTTCAAAAAAAAACCCACAGAAAATATGAGCAGTATAATGGGCAGTCGAGTCTGTGGTTTGGCAAACTGTTATTGGAAGTGCATTGGAGGAACGTGGGTACCGAAGGACCGTCCTAAACAGTTTGGCGTCGCTTGCTTTGGAACGATTTCTCAGCAGATCGCGGTGTAAGTGCAACGTGCTTGGTATACTGTATATAAATATTGGATATTGCAAGAACTGTTAACATTGAAAATTGGGTACACATGTGGGATTCTGATGAAACGAAGAGAAAAGTCGTGAAATATAGGACAAATTCAGTCAATTTTAAATCATTCCATGAGTGCGGTATGATAGTTAATTACGTAATTTAGTTAACTCGGGGGCTATGGGAAATGAATTAAGTTGGTTCTTAAAGTAAGGAACTATGGGGCTGATAAACAGTTAGATAACATTTCAAAGGTGGTTAATGATCTAACGGCACGCTTTTACTCGGAAAAAGCTTCTCGTTCATCCAATGGCGTAGCCTGCTCTAGACCTAGGGAAGGGGGGGGGGGCAGGTTTATAGCCTTAGACCATAGTTGCTGTGTTCATAGTTGTAAAACTGCCTAGTTAAAGTCGTGCGCACTTAAACAAGGAGTATTTACAGCAGGTTTTTTTGCGCTAAGAAACTAGCAAACAAGGTTACAGCTTTTAAATTAGGGGGCATGAATCTGAGGTGCCTGAGGGTTCGGGACTCCTGAAGGGGGGCCCGGAGGTCTCGCGCAGGGGAATCATCAGTTTTTTTTATGCATTTTAATAACAGTAACAGATTTTACAGGCGACGTATATAATTGTAGACAAGGGAGGACCAGGGGTCCCCACTGTGGGGAATTTTTTGAAAAAATATGCGGAAAAAAGTGAGTCACTACAAGAGCACGGGGGCACTAAATTGCCATCTTATTTGCTTAATAGACGGGGTGGGGCGCCCATTACCAAAATATGGCTCTCAGCCTCTCTTGAGACATTGTCGTTGTTCTTGCAGTTTTTTTTTAAAATTAATTTTTAATCAGAGAAAGACCTATTACATGTGGCAACGATAGAGAAAATGTCAAAGAGTATACATTATGTATAATATATAATAGTATATATACATATATAATAAGTATATGTAATATTATAATATAATATAATATAATTATATACAATTAATATATAATAATATTGCAGATAGGCTGCTGCCTATATAAACACCAATCCCACAATAAAATTCAAATAATTACAGTATTTTTTTTAAAAATGTTTGACTAGTTTTACTTTCAAATTTTTTTGTTACATAGTACATGCATGTAGTCTATATTTTGTCCGATTGACGCCCCTAGGCGATGTGGCGCCTGGGGGTGAACCGGGACATTTTGTGAATGACGACGTGAAACAGTGAGTTTTCTAAACACACAACGTCAGGCCACACGTAGGGTTACCAAAGCGGTCGCCTCATTAGTCCGATGTATCGAGTTCTAGTGTTAGTCAAAAAAAAATTGGGGAGGGGAGGTTGAATCCCGAAAAGCCCCCTCTGCTGATCATCAGCCCCATGGGCATTGAACAACGTTTTATTTTTGATTTTTTATGTCGGACTAGTTACCCTTCTTATTTGTCTTTAGTACCTTTTCTCGAATATTCAGTCACTCTCACATATTTTCCTTTCCCGATCACTTTTGAGGCAAAACAAACAAATCAGCAACACGGGCACGTGTCATTATTGGGTCACAAGAGGCAGGGACGGATCCAGCCCATTTTGGGGGACGGGGCCCCTACGCCCCTGCCCCAACCTGTATCCGTCCATGAAAAGTGGATAGTTGTATCAGGAGCACAGAAATTTCTGCATGCCGAACGAATTCCTTGTAAACAAAACCGCGGCTCAGGCTAAGCCAGTTACTATACCTATATTCTTCTTCTTCTTATGGTGCACAACCACTAGGGGTTGGTTTGCAGCAGCATGCTCCGGATCCTCCATTCCGTTCTGTCCTCGGCCAGCCTCTTTAGGTCCCTGTTGGTCGTGCAGTTGAAATCTCTGAGCAGCTGGTCCAAGTACTCAGCACGCGGGCGGCCTATCGCGACATAACCATACATATGCCCTTCCAAGATTGTGTGAAGTAATCCATCGTGGCGTAACGTGTGACCGATCCAATTGGCTCTCCGCTTAGCAATAGATGCCCCAATTTTTCTCTCTTCCCCTATGCGTTGCAGTACTTCCTCATTGGTTACCCGGTCCATCCACGTAATGTTTAACATTTTCCTATAGCACCACACTTCGAAGGCTTCAATTTGGCTCCGCATAGTTTCCGCTATGGTCCATGTTTCGCACCCATACATCATTATACACCACACAAGATACTTGAGGAGAGATTTTCTTGTGTCAAGGGTTATATTTCCAGACTGAAATATCTTCATCTTCTTATTCAATGCCAATCTCCCCAGGAATAACCGATTCTTTATTTCCTTGTTGCTTCGCCCATCTTCCGTTACTATTCCCCCCAGATACGTGAATACCTATATATTTACCACATTATGGTAAAATCTTCTTACAATGAAAAGCAGTTTAAATGCACCTGTGCGAGAAAAGAATGAAAAATTTTATTATATGTTGACGGAGCTAAATTATATTGATTTCATATCTGCAGCACTTCATTCTCAAATATCGCAGCTCATCGAACCTAATTCAAACTGGGCAATGCCGTCTAGAAAGACAAGGCTGCTTGTTGTTGTGAGATGCGATTCAGTTACTAATTAAGTTGAGTTTCTTGACAACAATGGATTTCTAAGGTTCATTGCAGCAAGATATATTTCTAACCTTCTATATTTATGTTTAACTAATACATCAGGTACAACAGGGTCCTACATTTGCATAGTAGGTACGAAATTTTCTTTGAAAAAATCTTTGAGGGAAATTTCCCTTTTTAGGGAAAATCCGCGTTTATTCACTGCACTAAAGGGAAATGGAAGGGAAAAGGGAATTTTGAGGGAAATTTAAAGAAACTAGAGAGATTTTGAGGGAAAACTGGTGGAAAAGTCAATGATTAAAAAAACTAGCTGAAAATGGAAAAAAGTTACAAGAAATAATAAAAACACATAAAATTAGATAAATTTGAATAAATAACTGTTTCAACTTTCAAATTACAGACACGTGTTTTGGGTCCGGACCCCCCCCCCCCCCCATTATATATATAATGGAAACCAAACTTTCTTGAAAAATTCGTCATAATAGGCGGTTGGTCAATATAGACGGAGTCTTAATAAACGGATTCTACTGTATTGAGGTTACACAATTTTAGGAAAACTCGTTGAAAGAGCGAGGGAAAATCATTGGCGTAAATAGGGGGGGGGGTCCTCCCCAGGATTTCTGGTGACAAATGGAGGCTAAAGGCGTAGTATCCACAATAACGAAAGGGAAATTAATTCTTGGTGTGCTTATTTCACATGAAACACATAATAAAAATAATAATAATAAACATATTGAAAAAGTACTTTCACAAAAAAGATATTTCTCAAAAAGCTGAAACCCCAATACTTCAGACCTATTTTTTCAAACTCTTTCTCCGTGGGAGACCCCCGGGCCCCCCTCAGTGGTAGGTTTATTCGTCGGTAAAATCTCAACTGTACTGATTGCAAAATGCGTAAATTCTCACTGATTTTGGCCCATTTTTTTTTTCTCCGGGGGAGCCCCCCGGACCCCCTTTCTCCAGGGTAGTTTCGTGTATATAAAGTAACCTCCTAAATTTATGTTTTTTTAACACTTCCGGTACAACCGGGTCCTACATGTGCACACAGGTACGAACGAAGCAGGAGGGAGGGAGAAATGGAACATCGAGAGACCGAGCAGCAGGCCTACTACCTACAATACGATAATTTTTAATCTTAACCCGGAATTAAAACCTCCTATATTCATGTTTTTCTAATACTTCAGGTACAACTGGGTCTTACAGGTGCGCAGGCAGTACGAACGAACGAAGCAGGAGCAAGCAGGTTTCTTTCTTTCTATCCGGACACAGGGGGGGGGTGTATGAGGGGGGGGGGGCTAACTTTTGGCCTGCGGGGGAGTTTTACCGGAGAGGTGCCTGATTATTTTTAATCTTAAAATGGAATTAAAAGTGTAAACAAGCTAATTTTAGAATGTTGTTTTGCTCTCCGTCGATAGAACTATCTAACCATGGGAGCGCCAACAAGGGACGGGAATTAGCCATTGAGGCCGATTCAACGACTGATACTTATCATTTAAGCGACGCTTATTGTTTTCCAATTTATGCGTTAGTATAAGGAAAGCTTTGTGATGGTCGAATTTTTCTATTTCGAGATTTCAACGGATTTACACGCTTTGAGGTCCCAGGAACCCTAAACAGTGTTTTTAAGGTTTTTACGGTAAACCCCCCAAAATTGAGTTAGCCCAAAATTAAAAAATATGGTTGATTTTTGTTAACCTACATGCCAAATTTCGACCAATGACTAGTTAGCCCACAAATCGGCGAACAGATAGACAGACTTTTTTGGAACCTGGTATCTCAAAATGCGATCACAATCACAAAGCTTTCCTTACAGTAAGTATAAAATGTAAGGACTTGTATCTGTACTTGCAGGTTAAGTCATGCTTTCGCCTGTTCCATTGCGTTAATGGTAAGCTTGTATCAGCATGTCCATAATCGGTTGTAGCCGGTGTAGGTTGACATCGAAAACGTATACCAGTTTGCCAATGGCCAAAAATGCATACGGAAACAATACAAACAATCTCCGAAATCCATGGTGTCGTTGGCATTGGACAAGGGACCTATGGGCTTGGGTCCTGTTAAAGTCCTTACAAAAATTGAAAAATAACCTCTATAAGTATAAATAAGAAAATAAAAATCTAAAGCAACACCTGGACCCAAAGTCTGCGGCGATTCCTTCTCGGCAGTAGCCTCTGTCATCCATGAATTGATTGATCACCGATTTCTCGGTCTGCCGAGCGACCGCGTGTTATCAGCCTTACATTCCACTCCCTTTTCATGCGCACCCAATACCATCATATATTTCCCCATATGATTCGTGTTTAAATATTGATGAATGTTTTTTTTCGTTTAGACGTACTTACTACTTACTACTTACTTACTTAGACTGTTTAGACTTAGTCGCCAACGGCCATACCAAGTTGAGTCAACCAGAACAGAGTTTGTTCCAAACTGCTGCAAACTTGGTAGTGTGCACAGGGTTGGCAGGGGAAAATAGTGGGACATGATAACGTGCTGAGACTATACCAGTCAGTCTACGTGCGTTTCGAGTCCTGGTCACCTCCGAATTAATCCTTCTTTATTTCTTTATCAATTGTAAACACATGTTACCGTCATGAAAGTTGCTGCCATTTGCAATTTACAGGAGGAATGTCTATTGAAAGTTGATGGGAGCCCCCTTAAATGAATGAAGCCGAAAGGTCAGAGTCCTGCGTAGGAACCCCTGTTTTTGATTAAATTTGGCAAATTTGCAAGTTCAAAATTTAGTTAAGCAAGCCTGGGGTACGACGTTGCGGGTAATTCAACGAAGCGCCTTTATGCATGTTACGTCTTTTTAATAGTACTGTAAAGAAAAAAGGGTTAGAACATGAACATGATGCCAGGCACTGTGCGAGATGGTTAGAAAGTAAACACCAAGACATAGGTTTTTTTATTCGAAAAATGGAAAACCAGTGCGAGTGAACCCCGTTTTCCTTTTCATCAAGTACAATGAGTTTAGGTACCATACTAAATAATTCTTTCAGTTCTATGGTAAATTATTGTCTATGGTTTCATTTTGGCTCCCTCGATTTTCCCTATCGTAAAGGACTGAATTGATTGATGGGGCAATTGCACAGTTTTGATTGGACTGACTAAAGCACTACTATAATGGCAAGGCATGCAATGAAATGAGGTATGGATTATTATAAATAAATAATTAATAAATTATGCCTTTTTGTTCTATAACTAAGCCAACCTAGCTGAGTTAGAGCTATGAAACCCTCTCTTACACTCAACTAGGAAGGCCCGGAAGAAAAAATGTAGCAAGTGTGGGACTCGAGCCAACAACCCTTCAGGTTGAAAGTCAGAGTCACTACCACTACTCTACATGTCCTATTGATATAATTGCTATGATTTCTTCAAAAAATTATTTTCTCTAAAAATAAACCCTTTAGGGAACTTGTTTGTTTTCATTGATTTATTTAGCACCTAAAACATCGAAGGATTGATGAAAAGGTTTCACAGAAGAAAAATTGTCTGTTATTTATTTGTTTCTTATGTTTGTTTTTTTTGGCTATGACCGACCCAGTGGGTTTATCCCCATGACTTATAAATCTGTCAAAATATCGAAACCGAAAATTTCGACCATCTATAACCTGTACTTGTACTTACGTAAAAATGGGAAACCAATAAATCTTTCATATATGAAATATTCAGCATGCAGCATTGCAGTGGCTAACCCCAATAATTTGTAATATTTTTTTCGTGGAAAATGTATTGGTTTTAACCGAAATAAATATATATTTTGAGGGGTACTAGGAAACATATATATAAGTGCAAGTGGTGCTGGGGATCTCATAACCCTACAGGAAACAAATTTCCGGGACATAACATAGATACGTTTCTACCGGTAGGTTGGCTCGCATGCCATTTTCAACCCCATTCTTCTTTTTCTTGACAGGATTTTTGACCTTGGAATTCTTCAAAATAATCAAATGTTCTCTCACGATATATGAGTGTTTTTCACGGCATGAAACAATAAAATGTTTTTTTTTTCCTCATATGAATACCACAGAATTTGAGGCATTGCACTGCCTGTGACGGAAACAGTGGGCATTTGGCTTGGAATAATTACAAAGTCTTTCAAAGCCGAAGTTAGATTCAGTAGAATCAGAAGGCGTACTTGCAAACGTTTCATCAACATCTGCGGCCGACACCTTCTGTGACACTGCTGCGTACCTCTCAACTCCCGCAACTAAGCTGTGACTGAGCCTTCAAAATAAAATATTTGAACTTTACAGTGCGCAGTTGACGAAATATTTGGAATGCGCTTTACAATGGTCCATTTGACCATGGCTCATGAATGCATACAAGATACTATATTAGAAATCTACGGTGCAGGTTGTCGAATTGTTTGAAGTGCGCTTTAAGATGGTCCATTGAACCATGGCTCATGAGCCAGGATTGCAAACGTTTCATCAACATCTGCGGCCGACATCTTCAGTATATAGCAGTTGACGAAATGCTTGAAGTGCGCTTTAAGATGGTTCATTTGACCACAGCACATCAGCCGGGATTCTAGTGTACAATCATTGGCTTAGAGTGCGCTCAGTCTATGGAGGATAACCGATAACGCGTATGGTAAGCTAACTGTTAATTAAAGCGGGTAACCAATGGCAGATAAGACTTTTTAACATACAAATTGGCTGACATTTTTTACTTTGAGGAGTAGAGGGAGTTTACCGTTTGCTCGACCTGCCAGCACCAGCACGCTATGCGCTAATGCCTGGCAACCTTAAAATAAAATTCTAAAATTGACAGATTTTTGTAAGGGATTTAATAATACGCATTTTTTACGCATTTTCCGAGCAATAAGGGGGCTATATTATAAGTAAGTAATACAATGGAGTACAAGAGGGGCCCGGGGGTCTCCCCCGCGAGAAAATTTGTGAAAAATTGGACTAAAATAGTGGGGTTTTACCCTTTTTGAGGACCCTAATGGGGGGCTATAGCCCCCATAGCCCCCCCCCCCCCGTAGATCCGCGCCTGTATAATATAATATATAATAATTTACAACATTGTATCATGGCATGTTACATTAATAGGTGGCAGGGGGGCCCCAAAGGATTGGCCCGTGCTTTTCTGTAAAGGTGTCAAGGAAAGGATAAAAACAAAAGCTTAAAATTTAAAATTCATCAAAATCTTTAAAGGACTTTTCACATAAAAACGCATGGGAATTGTTAATTTTATAGACCGCCGACAGTAGAAATTGGCCACGCCTGGATGACGACTAAATCAATCACATTTAATTTTTGAAGTTTGTCTCATTTTTGTGTGGCAAACTACAAGATGGATTATCTTCGGCATGTAGCTTCAATAAAAAATCATTTCTCTGGGGGCTTAGCTCCCTACAAATCTGATAGGGGACAGAAAGATTTTCTAAAAAAAAAAAAAAAAAAATATCCGATGTTCCAAATGGAAATTATATCACCACCATCTAATGCATGAAATAGATCTCTTAAACCTTTTTGAGCCACATTGCTAGAATATTGAGTAGAAATTTTTGTAAAAAATAGAAAGTGATAAATTTATAAGCAACCGACATCAACGGCAGTATCCTCTGAAGGAAAAATAGTAATTTGACTTTTTGCAATAGTTACCCTAAGCTTTAAAGGTTTAAAGGCCTACATGGGCAAAGCCAGGGTGCGATCTGCCACAGTTCCCACCAGGGTTTAGCTCCCTAAAAATCTGGCAGGCGACAGAAAAATTTCTAAATAAAAAATAAATAAAAATCCGTTGTTTCACATGGAAATTATATCAACTGAAAAGATCTCATGAACTTTTTTGAGCCACATTGCTAGAATATTGAGTAGTAATTTTAGTAAAAAATAGAAAGTGATAGATGTATAAGCCACCGATATCGACAGTCAGTATCCTCTGAAGGAAGCCGGCCGCCTTACCAAGTTGAATCCAGCGGGCCAGATCAGGTTCAAAGATGCAGATAACTTGGTAGTGTGCACAGTGCCGGTAGGGAAACATGGTAGGACTTGTCCTGGTCACCCATCGTGTGACTTCACTGTGTTTCCCAAGTGGTTCGGAATTCACTATAAGCAGGAGGTCCCCTGTCCTATGGGCCCACACCGTGGCCTGGGACTGTGTCCAACCATACGACTACTACTATCCTCTGTAGGAATGTTATTATGAATTTTTGGAATAGTTAACCTAAACTTTAAAGCCTGCACGGGGGAAGCCAGGAGCAACTTGCCATAGCCCCCCCCCCCCTCAGGGCAAGACGATGGCCTCGCCTTATGAAGAAGAAGAATTTTATTAAATTACTTACCGTCGGGTAGGAAGATGTTGAGGTACAAGCAATCTTCGCTGTATTCTATTTCTGGCACCAGTCGGAGTAAGAGCCTGTCTTGTTCCTGGAACTGTTTTGGGATTTGCATGCAAGCGGGCGCAAATTTGTTGGCATTTCGAATGCCGCTCCATGGTTTTGGTGGAGTCACTGGCGCTGCGAACCTGTACCAAAGATACGTACATATACCAGTACTTAATTAAAAGAAGAAGCACTGTGTTTCCCCCCCCCCCCAAGATATTCTGAGTTATGGGTTAAGAGTGTACATCCCGTACGAAATTGGCAGCCCGGAATCAATTCAATACTTTTTATTTTTTACTTAATTAACTAAACTAAACTACTTCGGTGGCAAGATGGTAGCGTGCTTGTACTCGTGCGAGTCTCCACACACCTTGCGGTCGGAGACGTGTCGACACTCGACACAAGTGCCTATTAGGTGACTTAGTGAGGTTATTCGGAGGATACATTCAATACATTGTATGTATGCAATTTAAACCTTCTATAAAAAAAGTAAAGTTATTAAAGATTTGTCTCATTCAAAGTTTTTTTTTTTAGTGCCAGACCCATGTGGGTAAACGCGTTTTCTGGTTTGCAGTATGCCGGCGCTGGTTGTCTGTATTGTGTGTGTATGAGTTGATGGTGTGTGGCAAACTGCGATTAGGAGATTTAAGTTTTAGAACTTAGAAGACTACTTCATGCATCATATAATAGGCTATATAATAGGGTATTTTTAAATTTGCGAAATTGTAGTTTTTTAATAAATATGATAATAATTTATAAACAATTCTGTTTTCACCTATAATAGATACTATGAAAAAACTACAATTTTGAAAATTAAAAATACCTTATGATATGATGCATGAAATATTAATAAAATAATTAAAATAATCTTTAATAACTTGCTTAATAAAAATTTAAAATTATTAACTTACGGGCTGCAAATTTCCTACGGAATGCACACTTTTAACAGAAGATAATTTTTGTGAAAGTCAGTCAAAAACTATTGTATTGACGTTATAGTTTTATTATAAAACCTACATAATAAGCTGAACCTGCAAATATTTGCTATGCAACATTTTTTACATTTATGTACATAAATAGCATCTTTCATGAAACTAGGAGGATTTTGAATTATAACTGTAGGGTCTAACGTTCTATACATCTTCATTTTATTTGAAGTCAAAAATAATATTGTTTTATCGTTGTTTTTTGAGAGTTTCTTTATAAGTCTATAGAGTATAGACTTAGGAGTTTAAATTTTTACTTTGGTTTGAGACTGGGGGGGGGGGGATGTCAGGGTTTGAATTTCCCGCCACTTTCAAGTTATGATGAAATCATTTTTGACTACCATGTCAACTAAACCTGAGTATTAGCTTACAATTGAGGTTAAGCATTCATTTTACTTTTCCTTAAAACATGATCTACGGACGAATACTAAAAACTATTAAACTTCATTTATGCATTTATTATTCTAACAGGGAAATCAGAATAATATGTTCCTAAAGTCGATAATATAATTATTATATTGATGATTATATTTTCACGATTAAAAAATTACATAACACTCGTTTAAAAGTCAAAAAGTCAAAACTGCTCAAACTATTGAATGAAGAACCAATAGAATCAGGGCTGATGGATGAAAGTGAACTTCCGAACGTTTCGTCAACAACTGCGGTCGACATCTTCTGTGGCGCTGCGTTGACTTCGAAGGTTGTACCTCGGTGGCTCCGTAGCGAGGAAGATGTCGACCGCAGATTTTGATGAAACGTTTGGAATGTCACATTTATTTCGACCATCAGCCCGGATTCTGCTGGTTCTTCATTCGACTCCAGCCGTGAAAGCCTTTGCAGTCAAGGCCAAGGCCGTGGCCAAGGGGGTTCATGGGGGTTCAATCCCCCCCCCCCCGAAATGAAATGGCTTGATACTAGATAGAATCTGATTGTGAGAGGAAAAATAAAAATCACTATGTAACACCCAATGAAATTTCCAAACACCCCCCCCCCCCGAAAAAAAATCCTGGCTACGGCCTTGTTTGCAGTTACATTGCCCAAACTATTGAACCTACTTTCACAAATATTTTTCTCCATCTGGGGGAGGGGGCACCCACTAAATCCCGCAATACAACGCGCATATTAATAATCGGTTAAAATTGCAGTCTTACTAATTTTTCTATATTAACTTTTTGGTTAAAAAGTAGAACAAAATAAAACAATCGCCGTGAATCGACAACCCATTGAAGGAATTAGACGGGAGGGTTGGTGAAGAATACGCTTTCTTATCTGCTGGGATTTGGGATGTTTTGGTCAGAGAAAAGCCCCACAGCCACGTTTTTTCCTACTCGTGAAGGAAAGGTACATATTCGGGTTGTGTCTGTCGGAAATTTTTTTCCTCTGTATCGAGTCTCGAACGCTGACCTCCCGTTTGATAGTCCCGTTCCCCACCAACTGGGCCTTGCCGGTGCCATATAAATACTAAGCCATTTCCAAAATAATAAGACAGGCACTGGCCTTGTAATTTTAAAGTGACAAATGCAGTATAAACGCGAATAATATCTTTTCGGTTCGTTGGCCAGTGTACTTTTTTCTAAGAAAGACCCTCTCGTAAGCTTACAATATGCAAAGTTTATCTGCTTTGGGTGAATATGGCAAACACGCACACTTTTATGAGGTCACAGAGGGTATATCCTTAGTTCAGTGATTAGTTTTTCTTTGACTTTTATTTGTACACGCCATAGCGCTAAACAAGCTACTGGTTTCGCAAAATTAATAGTTGTTCTCTCTCACATTTTGCAGTTCGTTGGTGAGCCTGTGGAAAGTGGAACCTGAAGAAAGGCGCCATGTTTTTTTTATATTCCAATGCATTCCACTTTCCATAGACTTACCTGATTCGGCGGAATCCACCATTTTAGAAAATATATAATATAATGTATATAATTACAAACAATTTCACGGCCGGCGTTACAAGATAAAGCAGTAGAGTCCGGGATGATAGGCCATGGTCAATCTGAAAGCGAACCAACCGTTTTGTCAACATATGCGGTCAACATCTTCAGTGGAACTGTGTAAACTTCTATGATTTTATCTCTGAGGCTCAGCAGCAACAACAGTAAAAAAATAACAACAGCAACAACAACTACAGAGGCGTACAGTTTTAGAATGATGGCGGGGGCAAAACTAAGTAGACCTTATGACGTCATCAGGCAGGATAAAGAAAAATTGAAAATATAAGAGCAAAATAGTAGAGTACGTATTTTATTAGTAGTAAAGTATAGCTGTAGATTTTACAAAGCCAAAAAGGAGTGCTTACATTCATATTGCTGCAAAGGGGCCCGGGGGTCCCCATGAACCACGTCTTACAATGCTCGAGGCTGGATGGGGGGCCAGGCCCCCCCCCCCAAAGTAGCTCCGGGGGCAAGATGGACCGTGCCCCGCCAACTTTACGCCCCTGATTACAACAATAACCACGACAACGACAACAGCAACATCAACAAATGCTTCTGAGTGCTGAGCCTCCGAAATACAATCTTAGATCCACTGAAGATGTCAACTGCAGATGCTGACGGGTGAACGGCACGTTTGGAAGCAGAGGCGGACGCAGCGACCGGCACTGCGGGCAATTGCCCCCTCCCCCCCCCTTTTTTTTATTTTTATTTAATTGGGGTACAGGTGTTACCTGTGTGCACTTAAGCCTATTTGGCCTATTGTGCCCCTACAACAAAGTATCTACATCACTTCTACATCTCTTCCTCGAGAACTCTCTCCCTCAGGAGAACCAGGATCTTGAGGGGATTTAGAAGTTGTAGGTCTTTTACATGTAACTGCAAGCTTCCCGAGCATGCTGCTTTTCTTCGTGCGATTGTATCGCAATGAAGGAGGATGTGCTTGAGGTCCTCCACTCCTTCATTGCAGAATCTGCAAGACTGTAGTTGTATCCCCAAGAGACTTCAGATATATAACCCTAAGACCAAAGACGCCACGGCCTGTTCTTGGTTTTGTGCGTCCTAGCTTAGAGCCATCAGTACACCACTTGATTGTGTGACTATTGAGAATTCCTGCTGATTCGCAGTATTCTTTCTTTGTCCCTAATATAGTTTCGAATTCCCTCCTAAAACAGTATTTTGGACGGATTCTATCGCTTGGCATATCCAGGCAGTGGTCAGACGTAGTCAGAGAGGCTGAGTCTCTCTTAACTGCCCTTCCACTCCTTGTTAACCCGCTCCTAATAATGCCCTTTCGGCTGAAGTTTCCACTGCAACATGGAGGGGTGGGAAGTCCAGTACTATCTCCATTGCTGCAGTGGGACAGGATTTCATAGCCCCTGTAAAGCATCATGTTAGAGAATACGGGCTTCTGAATTCAGCCATAATTTGGATACCTAATTCAGAGAAAAATTCTCATGTGGTTTGATTTTGCCGTGTCCATGAAGCCATGACCAATGGTATGGTTACAGCAGGAAAAGACAGGCTGTCCCCCCCCCCCCTTGGACAGCAGTTATATTCTTTGCCTCTAAAATCTAAGTGTTACTGCACTCAAAATGATCAAAACCTCACTATTTCAGCCCTATTTTTCAAAATATTTCTCCCGGGGGAGACCCTCGAGTCCGCCTTGTCCACAATTATATTCATTCTTTGTAATATATAAGCCTTATTGCTCACAAAATGCGTAAAACCCCAATATTTCAGCCCTCTGGCTCCTGAGCAACTTTTATGAAAGTGGGTGGAGAGGCGCCAAATTATACACATTTGAAAACATATCGTTACGCCACTGAAAAGTGCCTCCCCCTTTTATGAGGTCTGAGACCGCCTCTGTTTGGAAGTACGCTTTCAGATCAACCACGGCCTATCATCCCGGATTCTGCTTCTTCATCATATATTACACATATTATTTATTTATTTATTTATTTATTTATTTATTTATATGTAGGCTACCCATGCTTGATTAGTTAATAAAAACAATTATGAAAATTGAAAAATATACCTTAGTCTTCCAACAGGAGGTTCAGCGAAAGGCACACCAAGAAAAGCCAAGCTTTTCGACCTGTATATCATTATTTCTTTCCCAACGACAACCCCTTGCCCCGGGATTTCCCTGCTGGGGGGCTCTCTTGTAGGTGCTGGCCGGTAATTTCGTCCCCCTTGCGAGGAAATGGTGTCCAGTAGACACAAAAAGGCAGCTACCCTCCACAACATCGCCTGCAGCAGAAGAAATTGTACATTAAAACGGCATATTGTAGTATATTACACTATTATATATGGTATATAACACTGACTTTAAACCAACTTTGGTTGAAGAAGTAACCTCCTCGTTATAACCGAAATTAGAAAAAATTGACTTGAAGGGATTCGAAATCCCGATCTACGCCTGTCCAAGGCGACGTCTTAAGGGCTTGTGGTCATGCGTTTAAGACGACGCCTTGGAAAAGCGTAGATCGTCGGTTCGAATACCGCCATGTCCAGTTTTTTTCTAAATCCCATAATTTCGGACATATTGTAGTCCCTAAATAGGAACTTAGAGTTTAGGGGAACTCAGAGTCGCTCATAATATCATTTACCTTTAAATTGTTATTTTCCGTATATTTCTTGTGGGGAAATTTTAAGTCGGTAACTTGGTCGATTTCGGATATATTTGAATTTTTAAGCTTTCGTGATTAACTCATTTTCCTCCCGTGGACGCCTTCCAGAACAGTAATTAGTTTAAAAATCCCTAATAAAAACCAATTATCAGTGTGTAAGTTTTCATGATTGCTATATAGTGCTAATAGAATCGCGGAATTGGTAATTGTAGCCGGTAGGTTGAGCAAACGGTAAGCGAACACTGGCTTCCACGCCCATAAGTAGCCAGGGAAAGGATTTTAATGAATTAATTTAAGAGTCCGGTCAAAAAAGAAATTAAAATAACAAATAAAAATTGAATGAGAAATGAATGGGCTATAGCTAGAGTTGGTAGGTACCCCGCACACCACATTATTATATTGTTATGTCAATATTGTTAATAAATACACGAATTATTATTATTATTATTATTATTTGTAATAATGTAGTTCGTACTCCCCATAATAACTGTTTTTAGTCTTTTGGCGAATCCTGCCACAAGCCTCCCTTATGGGGCTTACATGCAGTATTCCGGTAAAAACTATTATTTTCTTTAATGTTGTATTATTTTATTTCTATTAAATGCTCCCAGTGCTGGGGGTACCGGCTGGAAAAAAAAAAAAAAAAAAATTATTATTATCCTGCCACAAGCCTCCCTTATGGGGCATACAGGCGGTATTCCGGTAAAAACGATTATTTTCTTTAATTTTGTATTGTATTCTTTCTATTAAATGCTCCCAGTGCTGGGGGTACCGGCTGGGGAAAAAAAAAATTATTATTATTATTATAAAATAGACCAAAGATAGGGGTGAGGTTACAATAATTTACACCTAGCTGATATTTCGTAGGATTGTTCAAAACACCATTATAAATTAAATCTGTCCAAGGAAAGAAATTTAGGCCTACTAGGGGTTAATGTGGAAACGACATATAATCTGATTTCTTTGGGACAGCTGTGTAATTGAGGCCTCTTTCATAGAAATTAATTTTGAGACGCTTCTAAATTGGACTTGTTGGCTAGCTCTCAAAATGTTACTCGATGTAATTTTATTGGAATAATTAGTTATATAGAGGGAAGTCAGAATAGCGTACTCAACTGTTAACAAATCTGCTTTAATCCCAAAAATAAATTTTGTGGGTTCATGATTTGCCCAGCGGATAGCCCTTAATCAATTTTACTCTCCCAAATTAATTAAATAAGCTATAATAACAGGCATAGGCATTTCAAAAATCTGAACGTTCGTCGTTTCATTCCATCCTACCATTTCAGCCATATTTAACGCAATTCTCCATTCCAAAGGGTTGCTTTCCATAAAAACTTAACGTGTCAAAATTAATAAAAATGTTTTGCTTCTATTTGACATAAAAAGAAAAACACAGCGAGGGTCCTGGGCTGAGGACGGGTCACAGCTCTACTGGGATTGTATGTGTTCAGCAACATGCCCGACTGCCGCGTTTCCGATATCGATGACGGTGAGTTATCTATTAGGGTTGGGTGGATCTAGGCCAGGCGGAATGTTTTTCATTTATGTTAAGTTCATTATATGTCTCAAACCTCAATCTTCTGTTTCGCACTCTTGTTTTTTACAAACTGGACTATTCCTGACCATCTTTTATGTATGATATATAAGTTAAAAGAAATATCACAGTAGTAGGAATAAATAATAAATTAATAACAATTGAGAAATTCGATTGTAGTCAGGGAAATCAAGCGAGCAGCCACAAGCTTTACATGCCCTCCAAAGCATGACCTGAAAAGCAATATCCACAATGTGGGTTCTGTTTACTTTAATATGTACTACAATATATGCGATTTAAAAAAAAATGAAGCCGTATTTCAGGAAACATTATTTAGTAGCTTTTTGGGTGTTTTTGGGGTATAGAACCCCCAAAATTCATTATCAAAAAAAATTAAGAAGAACTGAACAATATTTATATTTATATTTTTGTGAACCATAACGCCAAATATCATCAAATTTTTTTTTTTTTTTTTTTTTTAATAATCATATGTGATGCGATGCTGTAGTTTTTAATGGGATTGGTGTAGTGTGCACTATTGTTTTTTGTTTTTTTTTCGGCAAACTGCTATAAGCGCGCTGGGCAACGAGTTGCCCAGGTACCGTCTACAACAGTATGCCCTTGTCTATTTGTTCGATTTTTTTTTTAAATGGATTCTATCGTGTAGTTTGGCCCTATGGCGCCCATTCCATTGACCGGCTAGGGCTATTTCCAACAACGATGACGTGGTAGCAGACATTCAAGACTTAGGTAGCGTTTCCACCGACCTCGCATTGCAGATTGCAAATGACATTGACGGAAATGTTTGTTTTTTTTTAAATAGAAATCTATTAAAATGTTTGTAATTAACATATCCCATGAAGCCATTTTTTAATTTTAGTTTGTTTGTTTGTGATTTTACTGTATGATCATTGATCAATTTTAACTATGGCATAGAGGAAAATAAACATTTCCGTCAATTCTGCAATGCGAGGTCGGTGGAAACGCCACCTAAGTCTTGAATGTCTGCTACCACGTCACCGTTGTTGGAAATAGCCCTAGCCGGTCAATGGAATGGGCACCTAAAGTGAGATAGTGCCAGAGTGAAGACAGACATTTCGTTCCTGGGACCTCTAACTTCAGTTAGAATCTCGAAACCTACCATTTGGACCATTGCAAAGGCTTTCCTTATACGAATTAATAACGTACAAATAGGAAGGCAAAAAATTCAAGGTTGATATAATAGGATCTAAGGAGCAAAATCTATACATTGTAGTAGTATATGGTATATATATGAATATATGTAACGAGCAAAATCTATATAAAATGCAATATTTTCTCGAAGCAAGTGGCTGTAGAAATTTTTGAGATGGATTTCAATAAAGATAGGAAAAGTTTATGTGGTGGTGTTGGAATAGGGGTTAATACAACATTACTTGAATAACTTTTCACTGATCTCCTTATAAAACTCGAAAAGTTAATTTTTCAAAAATTGCTGTGGAAACTTATTCGGCTATGAATGAATTATCATCTTCGGGAAATGAGGAGAAACCAAGCTGCTTATTTTTATTTTAGGTACAGAATTTTATTATACATAAAATAGATTATGCATAGGGCTTTCTATGCGCTTGGAGCTTTTTTTTGTCATTTACACGGAGTCGTATCACCGTATCGTATCGTTTATTCATATTCTTTTTTAGATAATTCGTCGTATTTATTCGTTTAGCTACTCATAAACCAAGCCAATTTCCAACACATCCGAGCAGAAACGCTGCACCTTTTGACAGACTCTTCGCAACCTCAGCTCGTATTTACTCTATTACCATTCTGCTGGTATTTTATATGTATGTGTTATTTTCAATAGCTTCCAGTTGAGTCAAGATAAGACCGGCAATGGCCGCTGGGGGGAGGGGGGGGGGCGGAAGTGCAATATAAAGACATTATAATATTATTACTTTATTTATCTACCCATTCACAGCTACCACAGAATTTAGATATTTGTTTATTTAAAAAGAAAGGTTCAACGCCGTTTAATGGCAAACTGTTTTAGACGGTCCTTGGGTAACCCTGTTGCCCAATGTTCTCCTGATCGTTTTCCAAACAACAGACTCAACTACCCAAGACACATCCATTACAATGTCTACACATCTCTCATTGGACAGAAAACTAACTACATTATTTACATTAACCGACCTTAGTCTTTAACGACTTTTGGTCTGCTTAACTATATACATTATATGAGGAGCGTGGTTACAAACGTGGCCAACTCCATTTTTTCACAAAATGGGGTTTTGATCCGACCTTGCAGAAAATTTTAATGTCCACCTGAACGTGACAAAGGCAGCCAGATTGCGCACAGAAACGCTGAGAAGTCTAGGGTTAGCTGTCAACTTAATGCAATTTTCGTCAGAAAATCCGCTCTCCTGAAAAATTCTACAACTTGGAGTTGGCCATGTTTGTAAACAGCCTCTTCATATACTTATGTATACTTGTATTTTTATCTTTATTTTATTTTTACGGCAAAAGATAAGTTTTTTTCTTTTTTTTATAAAATATTTTTCGCACACAAACAATTCAATAAATGTATCCAAATAACCTCTTCAGTCGCCTCTGTAGGTAATACCTGTGTTGAGTTACGACGGGTCACCGATCGCATGATGTGCAGTTGTAACCTATACCTGTTCTGTATAACGAGCACAATAGTCTACCCATATTTATTGTTCATGTATGCATTTTAGAAATTGTTAATAGTTAAAATTGGTTGATGTGCCATTCCACGCGTCGGCTTGAGGTGCACAGCTTTGTAATTTTATGTTCACCTTTTTTTGTTAATTTTCTATCTATCTACACATCAGAAACATCAAGACATTTGCCTCATATGCGCTCCATAATTTAAAAAAAACGTTTGTGTACCGTAATTATGGGGGAACATTGACGCATGGGTGAACGTGACAACACTTTGTTGTTAGATTTGAGATTAAATTTCAGATTTTCGTAAAAGCGAAACCAAAACGTGGGAAACTAAAATTAAACCAGAACGAAGGAATGAACTTCCACAAAAGCTGTATTTTGAACTCAAATCTAACAGCGAAGTTTGGTCCCGATTCCCGACGTGTCCCATTCACCCATGTATCCCGATTCACCCATGTGTCCCTATTCACCTGTTTTGGCGGTAATACGTTTACGCAAAATTACTCTATTTGCATCTTTAACGCCGAATATTTAGTTATATAACGTGATATTATTTATTATTCAGGACACGTGGAGTAGCGGTACGAACTTCGACTTTCCCCCGAAAGGTTGTTGGTTCCAGCCCCACGTTTGCTACATTTTTTACCGTAAAATTATTAAAGTAGGTCAGGTAGAGTAGTGGTACAGACTCCGAATCTCACTCGAAAGGTTGTTGGTTCGAGTCCCACACTTGCAACATTTTCTTGCCATGCTTTGGAGGGCATGTAAAGCAGGCGGTCCCAGGTCTTCCTAGTTGAGTGTAAGAGAGGGTTTTATAGCCCAAATTCCGCTATGTTGGCTTAGTAATAGAACAAGAATTCATCATTTATTTATAATTTCAAATGCTTTCACGGCCGGAGTTACGTGACGAAGCAATGGAATCCGGGATGATAGGCCGTGGTTGCTGCTGTTCCAACTGTTCCTGAACCAACCACTGACCGCAGATTTGACGTAACTTCGAAGTACGCTTTCAGGACGACCACGGCCTATCATCCCGGATTCTACTGCTTCGTCATATTCTATTATTTATTTATTAGGGATATAATTTGTAATTTTTCTCAACAACCGCCTCACACTCCGGTCAATTGCTTTCACATTCTCTTTTTTTTTAGGGCACTGACATTTTAGGGCGCTTATCTATCGGGGATGAGGGGTTTCCGAACAACGGCGGATCCACAGGGGGGTCACGGGGGTCATGGCTCCCCCTCTAAATAAATAAATTCATAAGATAAAAAAATCTCTTCTGGTGAGGAATTCCCAGGCCTATGGGGGTGCCCCCCACTGCAAAGGTGAGATTGGAAACCATTTCGTTTTCACCTTAAAAACGATTTCTCGGGAGAGGGGGGGGATATAGACTAAACCTTAACTTTCAGCTGGATCCGCCCTTATTTTCGAAGTCTTTGAGAAGGGATGAGCTGGGATGGGGGGGGGGGGGGGGAGTTGACAATTCAACAACCTATAAGTACGGACTTCGAAATGGCTGAATTAACGGAAACGTTATGAATGCGAGACTGCAAGTGGTTGTGTAAGTCGCAGGGGGTTGCGCTTCAACCATTGAAGGGTTTCAAAATGAATAAACCCAAAACGCAATACATCTGTTCATGACTTAATTTAGGTAGTTCAATTAATAATTTCATAGAGATAGAATCCAATTATCCTGCTTTCAATTCAATGAATTGAAGAGGTTTAGCCGTACATATGAAACCAAAATGCAATATTCCTATCTCTCTGACTGAAACATATCTGTCATAATATAGATGTAGATTTTAATATGAGGATGGTGAAATTGCTGCAGTTTCTTCACATATAACGGGGGCGTTAGAGTTTCTAAATATTCATTCACTTTTTCCGCTTGAGGCCTATGAGCATTAGTTACTATGAGTAGTAGTAGTAGTAGTAGTAGTAGTAGTAGTAGTAGTAGTAGTAGTAGTAGTAGTAGTAGAAGAAGAAGAAGAAGAATTTTATTGTCAGTGAAATATAGATTTTCCCTGTACATCGCGTTGTGACCTATATGATACCATCGGGGTTTCTTCACATATAACGGGGGCGTTAGAGTTTCTAAATATTCATTCACTTTTTCCGCTTGAGACCTATGAGCATTGGTTACTATGAGTAGTAGTAGTAGTAGTAGTAGTAGTAGTAGTAGTAGTAGTAGTAGTAGTAGTAGTAGTAGTAGTAGTAGTAGTAGTAGTAGTAGTAGTAGTAGTAGTAGTAGTAGTAGTAGTAGTAGTAGTAGTAGTAGTAGTAGTAGTAGTAGTAGTAGTAGTAGTAGTAGAAGAAGAAGAAGAAGAAGAAGAATTTTATTGTCAGTGAAATATAGATTTTCCCTGCACATCGCGTTGTGACCTATATGATACCATCGGGGTTTCTTCACATATAACGGGGGCGTTAGAGTTTCTAAATATTCATTCACTTTTTCCGCTTGAGACCTATGAGCATTGGTTACTATGAGTAGTAGTAGTAGTAGTAGTAGTAGTAGTAGTAGTAGTAGTAGTAGTAGTAGTGGTAGTAGTAGTAGTAGTAGTAGTAGTAGTAGTAGTAGTAGAAGAAGAATTTTATTGTCAGTGAAATATAGATTTTCCCTGTACATCGCGTTGTGACCTAAATGATACCATCGGGATTTTAAAACGCGATGGGGGCCTGTTTGTCGTCAATAACTAAACTACTTACTACTTTTAATTACTTGAGCCTATCATGAATGTTAAGTCACAGGATCCTATATTACTTGAAGATTATTACCTGTGAGTCCATGGCCGTGCCCAGAGGGGTGGTCCATGGGGTCCGGACCCCCCCCCCCCCCGAAATATGTTTTTAAATGTAAACCTGTATTGTTTGAAGAATTCATCCATTAATTCATTAATAAATCAAAACGTTGGCAAGGCCTTGCCAGTGACACCTTTTCCTCGTCAATGGTGAGATTTTAATTTGTTTCAAAACACAATAGGTAGTACTCACTTTAATATATTTTCCAGCTTGCCCCTGTATCTGCCATAATTTGAAAAACCTTATATGGATAGCATTTCTGTAACTTCGTGATGCAAGGAGCCGTGTCATTAGTATCTGTCACAACTGACGTTAACAATCATAATTGTACTATAATCGTCATTAAGCCTATTCGTTTGAGATTTCCCGGGGTTTTATATAGTTGCTGGTCACTTAAACCCCCTTTTATTATTTTTGCTGACATTTTTTTTTTGTTTCGGTGTTGGCAAAGCCAGCTGTCTCTTTGTGCTGTACCAGCGCTCTCTGATTATTGTAACGTGGTAAATTATAGTCATAGGGTTGGTATAAAGGTGACTGCTGTTTGCAGATTGGGGTAGCCGATACGTCGTTACCCGTCAGTATCCATTCCCATAACAATAATGTCATAAAAATTCCTTTTGGGTTGCCCCGGCCAAAACCGCACCTTTGGGGTCCTGTGCTATAGTATGGTATAGGATTGAGTATTGTGTAAGCGTTTACTGTATTTACCGTTAAGAGTGTGCATGAACTGTAAGTAGGTTAGAGAGGAAGTTATATGTAGAGGTACCTTGCACGGTACGGGGGATTAGAGATAGAACCTTCAAAGAGTTAACAATACAGCACAATAATCGAAGTTATGTGAATTATTATTACGGACATTACTTCAGTCCAGACCCCCGATTTCCACGCAAGGGCGGATCCAGCGGAAAATTTAGGGGGGTCACAAGTTTTTTGTAAGTTTAAAAGGTAATTTTTTTTGTTGAAAAGTTGAGTGTTATTCTTCTTTTTTTTTACTAGGTATCTTATGAATTGACTCATTTAGGGGGGGGGGGTCATCACCCCCCTCCCCCCGTGGATCCGCCATTGATTCCACGCAGGTTAAAACATGGATAGTTCGCATTGTATAATCTCTGTTTATACCAAAAAAAGACCCCTCAGGTCCCGATTGGGGTTGTTGATGTCCGTTTTTAATACTGTGCGGACATATTCTAAACGGCAGGACCACGTCGTCTTAATACCGTCCGTCCCCCCGTTGTTTTTTTTTTTTTTTTTTAAGGTTAATCGCATGCACACAATGAAGGGACATTATGGCGATGGCTCTTGAATTAGGGGTATCATCGGTCCTGCAATGCTTTACAAGGGAGTTGGACGATGTAGTCACGATTTAGGAGGAACTAAATTTGTGCTGTACCTTGGCCTGATATTGGCTTAGCCAAGTAGCCGTATAAAAAAAAAAAAAAAAAAAAAAAAAAAAAAAAACAATGAAATGAATGCATCCGATTGACCTCTTCAACTGCCTCTGTAGGTTAAGTACCCGTGTTGTGTTACGACACGTCTCCGATACCATGGCGTGTATAGAGACTCGTGGCTAGTGTCGTCCCCTGCTTCCGGCTCCTACAATACAATGCTTCCAAATTAGGTTCCCATTGTCAGTGATCGTCAGCAGCACACACCAGGCCCGAAGTAGGTCAAGCCATCCAGAGGCGTACCTCTGCTATCGGCGTACACTTCATGCCAATGTGTATATTACGTTGATTTTATTTTATTTATACTACAGAACCCCTACAAGCTGTCTCATTTAACAATTAGTAAAATAGATAAATATGGGCTTTTTCGTTCCATAACTAAGACAACCTAGCGGAGTTAGGGCTACAAAGCCCTCCCTTACACTCAACTAGGATGGCTCGGAACCGTCTGTTTTACATGCCCTCCGAAGCATAGCCAGAAAATGTAGCAAGTGTGGTCCAAAAACCTTTCGGGTGGAAGTCGGAGTCTGTACCACTACTCTACATGTCCTGAGAATTGTGGGTGGGGCAAATCATTTATTGCAAATGAAAGGCATGATAATTTATTTTCTGCTGTACCGATTTTCCATATCCTACAGCATTTGATTGCTGATTGATAGAAGCTCTACACACACAAAGTATTTTTTTCCAAAATAATTTTACTTCAACAAAACGCGTGCAGTTCACTTGAATCGCAATGAAAGAATAAAAAAATATCCAACTACAAGTATTATTTTTACAGAGGTTTTATAAAATGGAACCGATTTTCGATGAAATAGTGAAGAATGATACCACTTAAATACATCAACTATGAAATATGATTGAACCACAAGTCAAATACAGATGAGGTTTTTACAAAAAATAAGTTACGTATGTAACATGGGCAACGAGCTAAAGAAAATTTCATGCACGAATGAAGAAATTTCACAATTTAAATAACTGAATTTATCTTCACTTCTTCACTAAATCGCATTTTTTTTATTTGACGAGCGTCGATGGTATTTTCAAGCTGAAACTGGACCAAATGGGTTAATTATAAAAGTGGGCCGAAAGTCCCAAAATTCGCCCACATGGAAAATTAACTAATAAAGACAATTTTCTTCCTTTATTTCTTTCAAATTTTTATTGTGTTGACGGCTAAACAATCCATTGTATTCAATTATCATTCATAAGAATTTTCAAAACTAAGAAATTAAAATGTGATTTTAATTTAATAGCTGCAATGCTGTACATTACCTAAGACGATAATATCCATATTATGGATCATGGGGAAAATTGGAACCCCACAATGTTATATTTTATTTCTTTATTTATTTTATTTACTTAAAAATTGGGCTACCATATTTACTTAAAAATTTGGTTAACATACAATATTGTTTAGCTAATTCAAATAAACATTAAAATTTAATAAATAACATTAAATTTTGTGGTGCCGATGCCACATCTTTTAAATAAAAAAGCTAAATGCTACATAATTTTTTTTGGATGTCATTCCCACTATTTAGGACTGATTTCTACAAAAAATTTATATAGCCAATCCTAATTGCAGTGGTAAACTGGTATTATGCATCAAGCCACTCCGGGCTTCAGAGAATAAGAAAATAATGAAGGTAAGGAACTTACCAACCCCTATTGGAAAAATAAAGGGACGTGTGAGATGTTTAGCATATATACATGAGTGTTCGTCTTATTTATTGCTTTCCAATTTATACGTAGTATAAGGAAAGCTTTGTGACGGTCGAAATTTTCGATTCCGAGATTTCAACGGATTTACACGTTTTAAGGTCCCAGGAACCAAAATAAGTGGTTTTTACGAAATGTCTGTCTGTCTGTCTGTCTGTCTGTCTGTCTGTGTGTGCGTCGATTTCCGGGCAAACTACTCGGTCGATTTTGATGAAATTCGGCATGTAGGTTCACAAAAATCATACCTCGGGACAATTTTTTTATTTTGGGCTAACTTAATTTGGGGGTTTTATTCTCAAAAAACTCCGAAAAAACGTCTAAAAAAATTATTTCTCAAAAACGGCTCCTACGATTTCTTTTAAATTCACATATATTGTAGTCGTTACTAATGTTAACGAAATGCGGGGGGTCGCTTGCCCCTTGATAGGTTGCTTCTGGGGGTAAAAAAATAAAAATAACTAAATTTTAATGAAAAATGACTAAAAAATAATTTTCTATCGATGATTTCTACCTTCAAGTATGTTTTGGGTGTTAAATTGAGTAACGAAACCAGACAGGTTGCTTTCCCAGAAAAGTATTTGGTTCTGTAAAAAAAAAATGTTTTTTTGAAAAAATGATAGAAAATTCACGATTAAATGCATTGCGTGCCCTGCCAGTATTGGTGTGTGGTAATGTGTTGGTCTGACCTATCTAGAATTTACCTCATCTCCAGTGACGTCAGGTGGACAACCCCCCTCCCCCCCCCCCCCCCCACGAGACATCGGAAATTTAACCATAGGAAAATTATTTACCATGAAATTACTCATTTTCTCTATCCACTAATTTTGATAAATTGGAAAGCATGTTCGAGTAAACTCGGACCGGTTCTTTTTATTGCTGTTATTTCGATGTTTTAGGATATATTGTTGTTTTGTGTGGCAAGAAGAAGAAATCTGCGGTATGAGTGAACCCGTACCGGCTTTCCTATTTAACTATTAGTATTGGTACCGTAATCTGACTTTCACCCGAAAGGTTGTTGGTGCGAGTCCTCGACTTGAAGGGCATGTAAAGCATCCGGCCATCGTTGTTGAGTATAAGAGATGGCTTTACATCACTAACTTCAATGGCAAGGTGGTACCGTGCTTGTACTTGTGCAAGTTTCTACATGCCATTCGATCGGAGATGTGTCGTAACTCAACACGGGTACTAACCTACAAAGGCGACTGAAGAGGTAAATCGGACACGTTCATTAAATTGTTTGCATGCGATTAACCTATTTTAAAAAAGAAAAAAATAAATAAAAAAATATATTGTTGGCATAGTATCAGAATTTCTTCAGTATTATTTATTACTTATTTATTAAAAATTAAAAATTATATACGTCACAGCTAGGATCGAACCAGCGCTGACCAAAGTCAAAAGGGTTAACGTAAAATTATGTTATGGAGTTACGAAAAAAGCAAGTACTTACCAAGCCGTCAGCTCATTGCTGAAGTAAGAAGTAAAATGTGGTAGAGAGCCACCCCCCTTGGTCAGCAATGGGATAGCGTGCACCAAAATCGCACCTCCCTCCCCCTCCCCCGTCAACCAACTAATGTTCCACTACGTTACCCTGAAAGCAAGGAAATTTTAACATTAAAATCAGAGCAGGTGTTTTTAGGGTATCCCCTGTCAGAAAAAAAAAATAGTTATACATTTTTTCTGGAATGATGACCCTTATTAACCTAGTAATTCAGGGCAGTTCCCACCAACTTCCAGAAAACAATCTGCGCATAAGCTTTCAAATGGTAAACTTCCCAATTGCTACTGTTATGGATTGAAATGAGCAAAACGTTTCAAGTTAAGTTAAGTTTTAAGTTTACTGAGAGCGGTAGTGGAGGCGGTGGTGGGGAACCCAAGTGGCGAGGGGTCCCTTATTAAATACCGCAAAACGCCGAAAAAGCTACTGGAACGAGACGATTGGCACCGCCTTTAAATATGTGCAAGCCGAATGCCAATGGCTCCAACGGTGGAAAAGGGTGCCTAGAAACAGCACTACCGCGGAGGAGGCCGATGAGCCCTCTGCCTTGAGGGAAGGGAATTGTCCCAAAGGCTAAGGGGGCCTCCCTTAGGGAGGGCCCTAACAGAAAACTCCCAGAGTAGTGGGAAACCATCTCCCCACTGTCGCTAGGTCAATCTCCTGCATAGTGGTACTAGTGATTCAAAGCAGTAATGGAAGCCTCGGAAGAATATTATATTTACTGTCGGTGGGATCATCTGGGGGTCAGATTTACTCGAAGGAAAATATTCTGGAAGTTGATGTGAAATGAAGTGAAATTATTGAACGGCTTCTTATATACGTAGGCCTGCGTGTAGTGTGGTCCATTGAATCTTGTCCTGACAACGACCCCATCGGGTTTCGTACATTAAGGGTATTGTTTCCGAATGAATTTCTAGCCGTTGGGAAACTGGTTACTCCTTCAATGTCGACCCACACCTACTATAAGTTCCCATGGATGAATGAATGCATGAATGATGAATCATGTATATCCAATGCAATACAATACAAAACAATATACAGTACAAAGGAGAACAGTTTTGCCCTATGGGCTAGCCCCGGTTTAGGGGGCTAGTGGGCAATATGGGAGCTAATAGGGAGCAATGGTGTAATATGGTTGCTTAGCTTTAGAGCATGCAACAAGGGGCCATCTTGTGATCGTAAAATACGCGAAAGAACTATAACAACATTATTAGCCGGCGGATACGGATAGAAAGGATGCAAGTGTTATAGCTTCCCTAAAGCAACTTCCAGGTAATATCTTTACGTAAAGGGACTGCGGAGAAGGGAAAGGGGGGGGGGGGTGAGCCGCAAGCTCTTGAGGGCTCCCCAGATCGCACGAAATCAACTAATTATGTAAAATGCAACACGAAGCACCACGTGCCTGTGTAACTTCTTGCTTATCACAAAGGAAAATTGACTAGGGAGAATGGTGAGACAATTTCGAAGTTAGGCCATAGTTAGTTTTAAGGCTCAACAACTGTAGAGCTATACTAATTTTCAGTAAACCAACTCAGTGGATAAATTCTACAGGGGCAAATCTGAACAGGGAAAAAAGAAAGAAACGGCGCAGTGGGTTTTGTTCACATTAATAATGACTACAATGTACACTAAATGAATTTAAATTATATTTCGTCCTTTTTTGATTTATAGGGGATAAAACCCCCAAAATGAAGTCACCAAAAAATTAATGGATTTAGCCTACACGCAAAACTTCATCAGACAGACAAACATTTCGTAAAAAACACTTTTTTGATGTCTGGGACCTCAAAATGAGTTGATTGTAAGAGTGAACGGAAGGGCCTAAAATTCACCCAAGTCGGAAAGAAAGAAAGAGGATTATCTTTATTTTCCATATAGGGAAATTTTGGGTCTTTCGGCCCGCACTTACAACTAACCAATAATAAATAGTACAATTTTGTATACGATAATTAATATTACGAATTTAACTAAAAAAAGTTAAATATTAACTAACAGACCATTTACACAGCACCATTAAAATCCATAAAATAGTTGTGACACACCCTTAAACTTCTTTAAGCTATTTTTATTTCTTATGGGGTCCAGCAGAGTTCCAAAGCCTCACCACCTGCGTGGATTGGAAATGATAATTCTAGTGTTCCGGGCGAGGAAGGTAGATAGAGGATGAAACATGGGTGTAACTGTAAGGAGGGAGGTGTAGCACATTCTGCAAAGGCGCCCATTCCATTGACCGGCTAGGGCTATTTTCAAAAACAGTGACGTGGTAGCAGACATTCAATACTTAGGTTGCGTTTCCACCGATCTCGCATTGCGGAATGCAAATGACATTGACGGAAATTAGAATTTTTCTTTTCATAGAAATCTATTAAATTGTTTGTACTTAACATATCCCATGACGCCATTTTTTAATTTTAGTTTGTTTGTTTGTGATTTTACTGTATGATCATTGATCAATTTTAACTATGGCATAGAGGAAAATAAACATTTCCGTCAATTCTGCAATGCGAGGTCGATGGAAACGCCACCTAAGTCTTGAATGTCTGCTACCACGTCACCGTTTTTGGAAATAGCCCTAGCCGGTCAATGGAATGGGCACCAAAGTATAAAGTATAAGTATAAAAACCATTTTCTTTCTTTTTGTTCTTTCTAAACTTGTAAATCTCAAAATCAATAATTTCGGCCATTACAAAGCATAGACAGACATTTCGCGAAAACCTTTTTTTTGTGTCCTGGGTCTTCAAAGCGAGTAATTCCGGTTAAATCTCGAAATCAAACATTTCGAACATCCCAATACTTCCCAATTCCTTCAAAGTATAAAAAATAGAAAAGCAAAACAACTCCTTGACTCGACAGTCATGGTTTTAAAATTCGTTCGTGCAATCACACTTTCCGCGTTGTCGCGCTCTTTGAAAGGCCTCAGCCAGCCCTCGCGTGAGGAGCGGTAGTAGTTTTTACCCAACATAAGATTACAAGTATAATTATTAAGTAATTGGAACTCAAACTACCCAATTAACTTCCAAGAACAAGCCAAAGGTCAAGGTGTCACCCATTTTCCTTAAACTTATGTGAATGTTATTTTAAAATTATTTTTTCACTCCCTTCATTTTTTACTGTGTATCCCCATTTCACATTTTAGTGTGACTTCTTTTGAATTTATTGAACAGTCGCGTCAGGATTTGTAGAGTAGTGGTATGGACTCTGACTTTCACCCGAAGGGCTGTTGGTTCGAGTCCCACACTTGCTACATTTTCTGATCATGCTTCGGAGGATGTACATCAGTCGGTCCCGGGCTTCCTAGTTGAGTGTAAGAAAGGGCTTTACGCCCTAACTCCGCTAGGTAGGCTTAGTAATAGAACTAAAAGTCATTATTTATTTATTAAACATAGCCTAACTAGGCTGGAAAATGAAATACAGTAATATATCATGACATATGGAGTAGTGTTAGTACTCTACTTTCACCCGAAAGATTGTTGGTTCCCACTCGTCCTGCATTTTCTGGCCTTGTGTAAAGCAGGCGGTCCCGGGTCTTCCTAGTTGTGTGTAAGAGAGGGATTTATATTTATTTCTTTGCAACAAGATGCCCCGGAAAGCCATATATCGTGGGTTCGTGTCCCGCTCTGACCAGATTTATCTCCATTCCCGTTTTAATTATTTGCAAAACGCGGCAGTCGGGTATGTTGCTGACCCATCCCATACTGATCAGTAGTTAAGAAAGAGGACCCTATACTAGTCCTCATGCCGAAAAGCCTATTTTTTAGTAGTGGCACGGCGTTTTAATATAGTTGTACGGAGTCGCACATTCGCTGAATGGGTCACTGGTTTCATTTTCACTATTGCTAAATGTTCTGCCTACACTGTGGTCTATGGAGGAAGTTGTAAAGCAGGAGGGCCAGGAGCCTTCCAAGTGTACTGTAAGAGCTCATTAGGTTGGTTGAGTAATATTAATATATTATTATTTATTTATTTATTTATTTTCCCAAGTAGGCCCTAAATTGGTTAATTTTAAGAGTGAGCCAAAATTTGCCCAAGTGGAAAATAAAGACAATTTTCTTTCTATCTTTCCTTCTTTCCTACGGTATAAGGCCCAATCGGTTGTCGCGTTACGGCGTATTTTTATTTTTATTAATTCAATTGTTTAAAATAAATGAATAGCAAATTTCAGAATTTTTTATTTATGAATATTGGTAATCGTCGCAAGAGTGCCAAGCGCGGAAAGTTCAAATTGTGGCTATTGGCAATTGAATGATCTTCGGCTATATTTTTGGTGAGTTTCTTAATTTTTTCTGCCTTAGACAAATTATTTATAATTCTTAATATATATTAATTCAAAATTAAAAATTGTTTACTTCTAGGGCGATATGTGTTTATATTTGCTACGGCAGCGTCGCGTCAGTTCAGTTCTTCAGTATTGCCAACATAAAAAAAAATAAAAAATTCTGAAATTTGCTGTTCATTTATTTTAAACAATCGAATTAATACCATCACGCGATATGGTATTACATTAACCCCGGTATTAAAATCGCCATGATCAGGCTGCAGGTTGGTTCAATAATATTTTAATATCATTAACTTTTCATTCATTATCCCAAGTAGGCTTCTACTTGGGTATAAGTCCGAAGACTCCATAGGTTGTCAGGTCATGACGTATTGTTTTTCCTTGCAAGTCATTGCAGGGATAACCACTGCTGTAACTATCAGCATTTCAATCTTAAGACTAACAAGTTTTCAAAGTAGGTATTATAAATCGTGCAAAACAATGCGCAAAAGTGGCAATAGCCGTAGGGTTTCATGTTTAGTTAACTATGCCGCAGCTATGATTCACACATTATATCATTATGACTGCAGTGGAATGCTATTTTTACAGAAAATGTTCGCACGTATTTTTAAAGAAGAAAAATGCAGACAAAATAGCGAGTTTGAAAGTTTTTGCATGATTCCCTTACACAAGGCGAGAAGTTTTGTTTCATGTTAGTTAACTTACACCTACTCAAAGAATGCTTGTGAGCCGGCGCGGCTTTAGAAATTTATTGAGACACCTGAATTTTTATGTGGCCCCCATTTTCCCTCACTAAATTAAATATTGACTTTTTTGTTCTATGACTAAGCCAACTTAGCGGAGTTATAAAGCCCTCTCTTACACTCAACTAGGAAAGGCCTCCGAAGCAAAGCCAGAAAATGTAGTAAGTGTGGGACTCGAACCAACAACCTTTCGGGTGAAAGTCGGAGTCTGTACCACTAATCTACATGTCGTGACTCTACATGTCCTAACCTAACTAATAAGGTCGTTTACATTTAAAAAAAAGCCAATTGTGCATAATAATTAAAAACCAGGCGGTTTTTTTTTATCAAATTAATGCAAAACTAAAATTTGACACCAAATTCACATTTTAAACGATTTTTTTTAGATTCCGGGGGGGGTTAGTCATAGTTCGTGTCGACCTCTGGTCACCTCCAAATTTATCATATGACTTTACCATTTTCCCAAATGGTTCGGAATCCACTATAATCAGGAAGTCCACCCTGTAAATCAGTCCCCTCCTCCCTGAGGTGAAGGAGTCTGCCCTTAGCGGCGTGCCTCAAGTTAATTAACGGATTCACTCCCCCCGCCATGCTGACAGGGGTGCTTAAAGCAGAAATGCGGAAAACAGGATTCGGGTGGTTTCTTGGACATCATCCCCCTAATGCAACGCCTGCTTGTGATTTAAAAAAAAAAAAAACATGTGAAACAATAAAAACGATAAAAATATAATTATATACTTATAATAAAAAAATCTAATAATAACATTAATAACTATCTACTATTCTTCCCTAGTTTATATTGAAATTTCACACTGCTTGTACAAGGAAAAAATAAATTGATTTCCTTTCCTGTTTATTTGTTGATCAAAATTTTTGAATCCTATATCTCAAAATATCAAAATACACATTTTTATTAATTCAAAGAACTCCAATAAAGTGGTTTTTGAAATATTTCTGTCGGTTCTTCTTCTTAAAATACCTCTTCTACCGAAGATTGGCGAACATCAGGGCAATTGTGGTCATGATAATCATCATACAGGGGAATTTTAATGCAGTGGTTTCCCGTTGCCTTCTGCATCCTTATGCCGTTGACACTTCATTGAGTTCCTCCGTCTTCGGGCCAGTTACCCAACACCAGAACCCCAGACTGTTTTTCGCTTATCCCGGCTCAAACTGTCCCGGCCTATCTGTTCAGTCCCCATTATCCGCTTCCATCATCACCACGAGAAGGTACAGAATACATAAAGGATTTTTGCGTCTTCGCTCCTGAGACCATACAATACAATATATATTGACGTTCAATTATACAATACAAGTAAAGTGAGGCTCAGATACATTGAGTGTAAAAGAGGGCTTTATAGCCCTAACTCCGCTAGGTTGGCTTAGTAATAGAACAAAAAGTCCTTATTATTATTATTATTATTGAAGAGGTCAGTTCTTCTTCTTCTTCTTCTGGCTCTACACAACTTGATGAGCTTTGGCTTGCTCGACAACACTCCTCCAGTCATCTCGGACTGCCAACTCGCGAAGGTCAGTTTCCAACTCATTCTTCCAGCGTTTTCGAGGATGAAGAAGTCAGTTGGTCATGCTTAACTATACTCGTTCGGCACTCAGATAAATAATTTACTCAGATCAGGTATTTAAATTTGGGGGCATTATTTTTTTATAGCTTTTTATTTTTTTACAGGTAAATTTAGAGGTCCATTGAACCTTGTCCTGCCAACGGCCCCATTAATTTTTTAGTCATTATTGTTATTGTTTCCGCATGAATATTTGGGCGATGGCAGACTGGTGTACGTCCTTGATGCCCTCACTACTAGAAGCGGCTTCCAAGCACAAGTCAGGACATGTAGAGTAGTGTTACGGACTCGGACTTTCACCCGAAAGGTTGTTGGTTTGTGTCCTACACTTCCTACATTTTCTGGCCATGCTTCGGAGGGCATGTAAAGCAGGCGGTCCTAGTTGAGTGTAGGAGAGGGCTTTATAGCCCTAACTCCGCTAGGTTTATTTTCTCAGTTTCTCTTAGAAAACAGGCAGGCGTGGTTCCTTTGCCGCCAGGGTAAATCCAGAAGATACAATAAAATACAATCGGATATTCTTTCCTACAAACCGCATTCCCCTCTGTACTCGATGCGCATGCAACGCGGACATTTTCCTGATTTGAAATTACCGCAGACCAAGAGCGCATTCAGGGGAAATTTAGGGGGGGGGGGGGTTACAAGTTTTATGTACGTTTCAAAAGTAATTTTTTCGTGTAAAAGTAGATTTTTATTCATTTTTTTAACTATCTTATGAATTTACTTAATTAAGGGGGGTCATGACCCCCTTAATCACCCCCCCCCCCCGTGGATCCGCCATTGCCGCAGACTACGTATAAGTAACATAACATAATCAGAATCAGAATAAATAAAAAATGATGGCCCATTAAGGTATTGGCGTCGGGTTTGGGTCCTGTTCTCGCCAGTTTTTCTCAATTCCATTTTCGGGTTCATATAGGGAGACGATATGCGTGTAAATCGAGTTAGTAGGCCATATTTCCATATATCGCTAACCTACTTTTCGGTATACGTGCGTGCTTGTACGCTTGAACACCAGTCTTCCATTTTCTATGCGTTCTTCAAGCGCTTCACCCGGCTGATAACTAACCCTTTGATGCAATAAATTTTATACCACACGAAACCCTTTTTTCTCGTTTTTAAGACGTCAAAATTCAATTTGTAAATTTGGATTGTAAGCAACGGTTTCGTCGATGAGGCTATGCTATTTGTGCCCAAAATATCGCAGCAAAGCAATCGATTTCCATCACAGTCGAACAAAAAGATATGATGAAAATATGATGGGTGGGGGCAATTTTCGGTTGTGACACCCACATACTACATATTAAAACGTTTAGGAACATTTCATCTATTTACTAAGTCAGCGGCGTTATTTGGGGTCCCGGGGGGTCCGTTACTCCTTGCTCCTGAGATTGGATAAAAATGCGACTTTGTCCCTGACTAACAAAAAAAAAAAAAAACATTTAGAACTCCCCGAGGGGAAGGAGTCTGCCCCTAGGGTGCCTCAAGTTAATAAACAGACTCACACCCCCTGCCAGGCTGACAGGGTTGCTTAATGCAGAAATGCCGAAAACAGGCGTTATGAAAACAAACAAAAAACATAATACAGCGAAAAAGAAAAAAAAGCAAGAGCAAAAACCTAAATTGCTTCAATATAATGATAGTAATACAACTGAAAAATGTTATAAATGCCACTAATTACCCGGAAAAATTTGAGGCGTTTTTCCTCGGCCGATTTCATTTTCATTCAAAAAGCATTTTTTTTACTGATCAGCCCGGGGAGGGGTGCGTCCTCTCTTCACTCCCCACCCGTGATAATTTTCGCTTCGTCTAATTGTATTTACTTAATTATTTCTCACGATATTTTACAAAGCAAAACGTTTAACTTTTAAAGACAACGGGATATCGGCCAATAATTCAAATTGACACAGTATATATATTCATATCGTACAACTGCATGATGCTATGTAGATGCATAACTAACAATACAGTGTAGTGATTTAGTTGACATCAGTATAATTAGAATAAATGGGCTGTAAGTAGTCGTAGTATATAAGCTAGCGTTTATTCATGTGTTTGCGTATCTGATGATGGATTGTATCTGAAACCGGTCATAATAATAATAATTTATTTACTGGCAATCATTGCGTTTTTAATTCTCCCTAAGATTTTCCCCAAGTCACCAAGGAAACTCTAACAAGGAATACTTAGTTGTAAAAGTAGGCCGAATGGCCTTAAATCAAAATGTTTCTTTCTTCTTTCTTTCTTTCTAAAAAAAAACAGCGCGGCAGTAACAGTAATAATGAAAGGGTTCATGTGTTCGCGTATCTGATGATGGATTGTATCCGAAACCGGTCATAATAATGATAATTTATTTACTGGCAATCATTGCGTTTTTAATTCTCCCTAAGAGTTTCTCCAAGTCACCAAGGAAACTCTAACAAGGAATACTTAGTTGTAAAAGTAGGCCGAATGGCCTTAAATCAAAATGTTTCTTTCTTCTTTCTTTCTAAAAAAAAACAGCGCGGCAGTAACAGTAATAATGAAAGGGTTCATGTGTTCGCGTATCTGATGATGGATTGTATCTGAAACCGGTCATAATAATAATAATTTATTTACTGGCGATCACTGCGATTTTACTTTTCCCTAAGATTTTCCCCAAGTCACCAAGGAAACTCTAACAGAGAATAGTTGTAAAAGTTGGCCGAATGGCCTTAAAATCAAAATGTTTCTTTCATCTTTCTTTCTTTCTATAAAAACAGCGCAATGGTAATAATGAAAGGGTTCAATGGGAATACCCCCACCGACTCTCAATTCGATACAGGAATAATACAAACATAAGAGTGAAATTGTAGCCTAACTATTGTAACGCCATAAATATTCTTATTATAAGTATATAAAGTCACAGCTAAAGTAATATTTACCTTTAAATTATTGTTGGGAGAGTAGCAGAAAGGCAGAAAACGAAGCGCTTCTCCCGAGCGCACAATAACAGCTGAGAGATGGTAAACTTCGAAAAACATGGGAAATCACGAAATTCAGAGATACCTTTTGGATCCTGGTACTGGAGACATCACGACAGCTGTTCTGCTCAGCCATTTAGTGCCTCGCGATCTTTGACTCCCGAAAGAGCCACAAATTTTATTTAGTAACCAACGGTTTATTTTTAGCTGTGAACCATTCAGGCCAATTTGGGTGTAAGACAAAATATCAATATATACTCACTCACTGTTTCTGTCTGATGTCTCCCTAAATAATGGCCGATGCCACTTGGCAGTGGAAATTATTTAGGAAAGTAGTAGATTCAAATAAATGATTGGATTTTACTTTATAACGAGAGACCAGTTATTCTTAGTTCAAATAACCTACAGTAGACACGTATCTGGACTTACAATACTTAAAGGGAACCATCCCAAATTTTTTGAAAGCAGCATGGAGTGACAGCTAATTAATTAAATTCTCGTTCCACAGCGGCTAAATTTTGAAAATTACTCTTTGAACACCTCTTAAAATGTATATACTTTGATAATACACGGTACATTTGTTTATATTAACTATAGTTAATCTATTAAATAATCTAATCTAAAAAGAAGAAGCAGACGACACATTCCAGAAGTAAGGCTCACGTTTTCGATTTTTTAGATTAGCGGTAGATTAAAGACAAAATCTATTGTGTTATTAGGTGCCCACTCCATTGACCGGCTAGGGCTATTTCCAAAAACGGTGACGTGGTAGCAGACATTCAAGACTTAGGTAGCGTTTCCACCGACCTCGCATTGCAGAATTGACGGAAATGTTTATTTTCCTCTATGCCATAGTTAAAATTGATCAATGATCATACAGTAAAATCACAAACAAACAAACTAAAATTAAAAAATGGCGTCATGGGATACGTTAAGTACAAACATTTTAATAGATTTCTATAAAAAGAAAAATTGTAATTTCCGTCAATGTCATTTGCATTCTGCAATGCGAGATCGGTGGAAACGCAACCTAAGTCTTGAATGTCTGCTACCACGTCACTGTTTTTGGAAATAGCCCTAGCCGGTCAATGGAATGGGCGCCTTAACAGAGTTTACATGTATATGAAGGCGTTCAAAGAGCGTTTTTTATCAATATGTTATTTATCTGGGCAGAGAAATTGGTCAATTCGATATCGCCCCATGTAGTTTTTTTTTTGAAAATTGAAAAAATTCCCCTTAAGTTAAGCTTACGCCAGTTGCATTGCGCCAATGGCATGAATTCCTCAGCATGTCCATTGTCCATCGAGATCGTGGAGTTGTGCCATTTTGCCTACATTTTTATGGAAACAATATAATTCATGTTCGAAAAATCCATGGGGTCGTTGGGCAAGGAACCAATGGGCCACTTGTTTTTTTCATTTTTGTTTTCTGTTTTGTACGTTTTGAATGAAAAAGCATTGCAGGACATTCTCATGTTCTCTTTGCTATGTAGATTTTTTTTTTGTATAGTTGTAACTGGTGTATCTCACCCGGTCAAATACAATATATATTATAAATATATAATATAATATATAAATATATTATTATTATTATTATTATTATGGTAGACTTACATCCATAAAAAGCAAGAATAATATCGTCCAGTAGCCTATTTAGGTGCGTATGCCTAAAACTAGCCATTATTGCTAACATGCCAACAACGATTATGACCTAAGTCTAATAACAGGTGTACGTTCCTATTTTTCAAAAAATACTAGAACAAAACATACAATAATGTAACAGCAAAGGCTTTCACGGCCGGAGTCAAATGAAGAACCAGTAAAATCCGGGCTGATGGGCCGTGGTCGAAATTATACAATACAAAATATACAACAGCTGCTCTTGCAAAATTCTCTCTTCTGATTGAGTTGTCAATTCGCAAAATTAGAGCCCTTTATTAACTTATGCAGAGGGCATATTGTGTCACTTTATATTGTATTTCATACATTTTACGACCGATAAAATAGTAGTTGCCTTTTTGATTATTTGATTTATAATGAAGTACGATTTAAAATGAAAAACTGTTCTTAGACTATTAGCCTATCAATGGGGTGTAGATTAATAACTAAAGTTGCTGAAAATTTAAAAAAATATAATAATAATAATAATAGTGTAATTCCCAAAATAAATTCAGTTACATAAATTATATATACATATATACATATATTTATTTATGTCAGGAATGAACAGTGCTTGGCCTTGTGGCGGCCCGTGGGCCGTAATTCTGTGGGGGCCCTTTCTCGGGCAGAGCAGTGTTTTGTACCCTTTGGGCTTTGACGAATATTCCACCATCAATGATAAAATGGAGACTCAAATTCCCGCCAAATATTTAGACAAGTTTATTTGCTTTAGTTTTGTAATCTATTGTAATTTTGTACTTTTGTGGAGGCCCCTTTTTTACCCAAACTCGACACTTGGATTGTAGCCAACCAGTCAAAAATTAGAGCGAGGCTTTTCTATAAGTGAATCATGGGCTCTGTATGGGGAATTAACAGCGCAATTACAGGAGATAATTCTATTGGAAAGTTGTCCAAAAGACATTGATCTGATCGATAGGGAAAATGAAATCCCACCTGCAGGACGAATAAAGACGCTCCCAAACCTTATCAATTTTTTGCAATTTTCGTTCAAATAGGTTTACTGTCAGCGCCAAAAGGCACTGACAGCCTGTCGTCTTAACTTCTACGACAGACACCGGGACTTTTAAAGCATTGCCTATTTTCTTGGTCTCTGTGATTGATTGACTTCACAAAGCGGAAATATTTTTTTAGTGCATTACTACTTACTTTACTTTATCTAATGTCAGCTTTTGGCATCTCTGCCATACGCCGACGAGCCTTCCAGTAAAGACGCAAGGGGTTTCAGTCTTATGATTGTTGTAGTGCATTACTTTGGTGCCCATTCCATTGACCGGCTAGGGCTATTTCCAACAACGGTGACGTGGTAGCAGACATTCAAGACTTAGGTGGCGTTTCCACTGACCTCGCATTGCAGAATTGACGGAAATGTTTATTTTCCTCTATGCCATAGTTAAAATTGATCAATGATCATACAGTAAAATCACAAACAAACAAACTAAAATTAAAAAATGGCTTCATGGGATATGTTAATTACAAACATTTCAATAGATTTCTATTAAAAAAAAAAAAAAACATTTCCGTCAATGTCATTTGCAATCTGCAATGCGAGGTCGGTGGAAACGCCACCTAAGTCTTGAATGTCTGCTACCACGTCATCGTTGTTGGAAATAGCCCTAGCCGGTCAATGGAATGGGCGCCTTTTCGTAGATAAAACTACAAATCGGCCCGGTTGGTAAAGTACTGGAATGCCCAAGTAAAAATCGTGCGAACGGCAGAGATCGTGTTATGTATGAATTTAATGAATTTAGAGTACGTTGATTTTAGACAGGCTTTCGATTCTATTTGGAAAGACAGCCTATATAACACAATGATCCGACAAGGAATACCAAAAAAACTAGTTAATCTAGTAAAAATGACTATGGAAAACGCCAGAGCCAGTGTAATAATAGACGGACGATGTGGAGAAGAATTCCCACTCGGCAGAGGGGTACGACAAGGAGACGCCCTCTCAGCTACACTGTTCAACCTGGCACTGCAAGCAGCGTTACAGAATATAGTAGAGAGTGGGACAATTGTATACAAGTCACAAATGATCTGCGCATATGCGGATGACATAGTCATAATCACTAAAAATAAGAAGCAACTAGGAGAGATACTTGCTAGACTATGTGTAGAGGCGAGTAGAGCTGGACTAGAAATAAATGTCTCAAAAACTAAGTATCTAGTAATGTCAGCGTTAGAAAGGAGACGGAGAAGTGACAACCTGACTGTACAAGGAATGGCTTTCGAGAATGTAAAGAGCTTCATCTACCTTGGTGCAGAAGTAAACAACCAAAACAAAACTAGCGCAGAGATAGACAGAAGAATAACAGCAGCCAATAGAGCATATTTTGCCAACCTAAAATTGCTCAAGTCAAGACTTATCTCTAGAGCCACAAAACTACGAATATACAAAACCCTTATAAGACCAGTTGCAACATACGGATCGGAAACCTGGAATCTCACTGTAAACGATGCCAACAAACTACGTGTACTCGAAAGAAAGATAATAAGGAGGATATATGGACCCCTTTACGAGTACGGAGAATGGCGTATAAGACACAACGCTGAAATCGACGCCGCTCTCAACGGAGAAGACATAGTAAGGTTCATTAAAGCACAACGATTAAGGTGGCTGGGACACGTTGTAAGGATGTCTGAAGAACGCATGCCACGAAAAATGTACAAAGCAAGCATGACGGGAAGACGACTGCCAGGACGGCCAAGAAACCGCTGGAAGGACGAGTTAGAGAATGACCTTCGCGAGTTGGGAGTCTCCAGATGGTGGAGCGTTGTGCAAAACCGAGAAGAATGGAGGAGTGTTGTCGAGCAGGCCAAAGCCCACCAAGGGCTGTAGAGCCGGAAGAAGAAGAAGAAGAGTACGTTGATACCTATTAGGCTACTTAGTGAGGTGATTGAAGACGTCAATCGGATACATTCATTAAATTGTTACCCGATTAACCTTTTATACTAAACTAATAAGCAATAGTTTTGCTAGCATTCAAGCACGAAAAAACACCATCACAAACTCTTCGAAGTAATTGGATAATTACGAAAGCTCAGTTAATTGACGCGTCGCAGTTTAATAAGGAAGAATGTGGAAGCTACGTATTACGTAATCTATGTTCAATGAACCAATAACGACGGAGCAAGATTATATAACAATTCATTACGGCTTCCTATAATGAGACGTAGTTCATATTAAACAAAAGAAATAGTTGTTATAACATTGTAAATTAAAGCCTATAAACTCTTCTATAAATACTACTAGTAGTTTATTTTCTGGGCTCCTTTTAGAAATTTACTTAAAATTCATAAAAATAGTAGAACCTCTAGACACTATACAGTTCTCTAGGGTGGTCGTGCGATTGCGTTCTTTTTAAACTAATTTCGTACCTACAGTAGTTAAATTACTTTGTACTGCATGTACCCAATCCAAAAAAATCTTATACCCGAGAATAGATAATTATGAAATAACTGGACAATGTGGGACTCGAACCCACCGTATCCAGTTTTTCTTGTTTCTATATTTTTTTACATAATGACATGAAATTATAAATGAGGTCATTATATCCACATACAGTACAATACAGTGTTACAGTAGAAATACAGTATATGCTGGGCACCCTCAAAATAGGACATGTATCGTAGTGGTACGGACTCTGACTTTCTCTCAGACCTAGGTCCAACCAACCCTAATAGGTTGATTCCAACGCCTGCTTTCAGCAATTCTGTTTTAAGCACCTCTGTCAGCCTGGCGAGGGGGAGTGAGTCTGTTTGTTAACTTGAGGAGCCCTAAGTGCAGACTCTTTCCCCTCGGGGGAAAGGGGAGTTGACTGACAGGGTGGACCTCCTGGTTATAGTGGATTCCGAATCACTTGAAAAACATGTAAACAGGTAAAGTCACACGATTAAATCGGAGGTGATCAGGACTCGACGCGCACGTAGACTGACTGGTATAGTCTCAACGCGTTATCTTGTCCCACCATGTTCCCCTGCCCACGCTGTGCACATTACCAAGTTTGCGGCAGTTTGAAATATGCTCTGCTCTCATGGATTCAACATGGTAAGGCCGTTGGCTACCAAATCTAATAGGTATCTTACCTACTAACAGGCGCGGATCTACGGGGAGGGGGCTATAGCCCCCCCCCCCATTAGGGTCCTCGAAAAAAAACCCGTAACTCGTAAAACCCTACTATTTCAGTCTTATTTTTCACAAATTTTCTACCGGGGGAGACCCCCGGGCACCCCTTGGGCTCGATTGTATTAATTACCTATAGTATAGCACCCTTATTGCTCTGAAAAATTGTAAAACCCCAATATTTCTGCCCTATTTTTCAAAAAAAAATCAACATTTAATCTTAGCCCCTCCGTGGTCTCACACTCATTCTAGATCCGCGCCTGCCTACTAAGCACCGGTAGGGGAAAATCTCCACTGCCGGGAATATCTCAGCAGTTACCAAGAAAGGGGACCCCCTTACAGTTCTCAGTCCTTCTGTTTATCCTTATGTTATCGGATTGCGCAATTCCTTTTCACATCACACTCTCGTTTACTCGCCAAATAGTATATCCGATTTCTGCGTGTGAATCCTGGAAATTCGTTCTCATTATAAAAATTTGGCCTTGCATAATAAAATCATCGAGCCTAATTGAGGTCCATTGTTCAGTTTCTGCTTGCGTTTGATGAAGAGCATAGACAGGTAAATTGTAAAAGGGTATAAGCCACATAATTCTCTGGTATTTTAATGCCTTTGTACATTTTTTACTCTAGCATAGCAATTGGACATGCGTATCCTGCTCTCTTGGTTCTTTAAGGTCGGTAGAAGACCTTTTCTTGGGGTCGAGGATGACATTAGGTACCTTCGATCCGCAGACAACATCCTCCTCAATAAGAAGGTTACGTACCTTAAGGAGAATGTCTTTCTGTCTGGACAATCGATTATTGAACACGCGAACGTAGCATTATTTACAAGTATAATTAGAGCGTTTAAGAAATACCTAATTGTTGTAACTGTCTTGATGATTAAATTGAGATTTCTTATCTAGAAATCTGACTCATACCCGAACTTGGTTAAGTCAAGTTTAATCTTTATGCATGTGTCAATTGGCAGGTTTGTCGCAGCTGTCCATTATCGATTGAAGCCGATGAGGATGAACACCAGTTTGTCATTGGCTGATACGGAAATAATATTAAGTCCATTATACATACATACAGTACATATTTTACTATTTTACAATGCATGTTTCATTGTTCATATTCTAAAAATACCATTATACATGCAACGAATAATTTTTTTACCGTATTAATAAGAAGTTAGTCATTTTTATATTAGTTTATAATTAAGCTTATTAAGGTGTTATTCTTAGTTTGAGTGGCCCATCGCAGGAAAATCCTAACTGTGCTCCTCTCAACCAATAGTACTAATTCTCTACTTATCACGTAACATACAATAGATTTATTTTACTTTACTGTAATGCCCAAAATTCCCGGAAATATCAATGAGTTCGTTGATAGTGCAAGGTTCAATGTCAAAATAAAAAGCCCCTCAAAAAATAATAATATCAAGGAATCTGCACGTTAATTCAGCAACAGCAACAGTCCGTCCATCTGTCCCTGTAGCTGGCTGTGACATAAATTATATTCTACTCTAAAAAATACATGTGGAAGTTTACTGTTTGCCCAACTCCGCGATGTAGAAAAAACTACACGCTTATAATCAAGGCCGTAGCCAAGGGGGGTTCATGGGGGTTCAAACCCCCCCCCCCCCGAAATGAAATGGCTTTACACTAGATAGAATCGGATTTTGAGAGGAAAAATTGAAACTACTATGTAATATCTAATGAAATTTCTGAAACCCCCCCCCCCCCCGAAAAAAATTCTGGCTACGGCCTTGCTTATAATATCACTCCTAATCGACTAATTTTTAAGCTAATTACCGTTCTAAAAAGGTGTTGAAGAGAAGAGGTTCTTCAAATTTTAAACAAAAAAATCTATCAAAAATGGAGCCAGTAACAGTTTCCCATAAAAGAAGTATGTAAAATTGACAATTTAAGAAGAAGGAATATTTTGACTGGAGGTCAGGAATATTCTCGCTTGTAGAGGACAAGACTATGAAATGGAATGTTAAAGCTCGAGACACTACCCTAACGGGAAATACGAGGCTTCCGGGTATGTTGCTACTTGCTGCCCACAATGCTCAGGGCTTAAAGAAGTGCAGGAAAAGTAGGTATGGAGGAAGCCCATAAATCAGACCTGGATAACTTGGAGCTAGCAAAAAATCCAGTTTTTTACCAAGCTACTGCCTTTTGGTTTATACCTGCTACTAGCTACTACAAAATTAGTGTAGTTTCTGGACGTAGATAAACAAAATGTATACAACAGTTTAGCTTCTCCAATTGTTAGACAGTATTCATTTTGAATAGGAAATGGTTTGGAAATTTTCTAATAACTTGCTTATAACATTGAGGTCCTGAGCCATGAGCTTATTTTCACAGCAAATTGCGGAATCGCGTGTAGATGGAAGAGAAAACGTTTCGCCCCGTGGCCCGCGCCAGTTCTAATAGACTGCAGCAGCTTTTACACTGTTATTTTCCCCCAAAATTTGAATATTATACAGCGCATGTTGTACATAAATTTTAAATGATTAGGATTTAAATTAAATCAAACTTCAATCAATGCTACGTGAAATATGTCCAACACGCAACATCTTCGTTGATACACAGTATACTGTAATACCAGATGGGAAATAAATATGAGTGAGCCGAGGGTAAACCGAAAAAAAATTGAAATGGCCAAATTTTAAACTTTCCTTAATTACATTGTCATCAATCATCGTTTATTATGTATTAGTTTAACATAAGTATACAATAATACGTAGCTTAGTTTAACTTAGTTTATTATAATTAATTTTACTATAATGTCAGTTTAGTTTAGTTTAGGTTAGATCACGTAGTGTTAGTCTTTTTTTAATTCAATAATTTCTTTATTATGTTTAAGTTTCAATAAAACAAGGGTCCAGCGCGGGCTTATCCCTTAGGGCCTTACCATGAGAAAATGTAATAATTATAAAAGCGTTTTGTACAAAAGGATTCAATTATACTTCATTTCATTTCATTTTATACTGGACTACTGGAGTTTGAAAAAGTACAAATCTTATGAAGAAACATTAAATGAGGTTGCTGTTTTCGTGAATATCACCTCTTTCGTGTGTTCCACAGCCTATATTTATCTAATTGACAAGTGTTCAAACACCCGAAAGCGCTACGCTTGGTTGTTCAAGCTGCACACAGCACTCACAAACGATCCGTCCCTTGGGACATAAGTCATGGGAAGTTATTTGAAGGAAATAGGCCTAATAAATTTTCGAAATAACTTGAAAATTGTAGACTATTAAATTGTAGCATAAATTATAATTTGATTAATTTGAAAGTTCGTAATTATAATTTCAATTTAAAAACTCATATAGTATGTACTAAAATGTGGTATGTGAGCAAAGGGTTAGCAATAGCACCAAATTCGATAATAAAATCAAACTCTATTAAACGCAAACTTGTGCCACTTCTCCATTGGACCTGTATTTTTATTTTATCTCTTCATTTATTTTCTTTTATATTTACAACTTCTTTGTGTCTACATAAATTTTGCTAGAGATATTGCCTAAAAAAAACACATGAGCCGAATTGAACACGATAGGATCTTGCTGAACGCTTCTTCAAAATATAAATCCCATGGGGCGAGAAATCATTAATCATAAGACTCCGAAATGAAAGTCTGACAATGAATTTAATACTCACTGGAATATTAAGAAACTTTTGATACAGTTAATATAAAATGGTCATCATGGCAGACACCGGCGGGTTTGATTCCGCAGCCTTCTGAATTCGCAACGGCTGCTATACCTTTTAGCAATTCAGCTACAGAAATTGTGTGACGGGAGACCGTAGCACTTCAGACAAAGAATAAGTCGGATATTTTCTAATTATACGATGTTCACTTGAAATATAAATTTAAAAAGTTATCAATTACAGTTATAAAAATTATAAACCATTGTGTAACCTGTCGATAAGGCACCCCTAAAGTAAAGTAGTACATTTAAATTGTAACAATAGATTTTAAAAAACACAAATTTTACATAGATTTCACATGGATTTAAAAGAACCGGTCCGAGTTTACTCGAACATGCTTTCCAATTTATCAATGAGTAGATAGAGAAAATGAGTAATTTCATGGTAAATAATTTTGCTATGGTTAAATTTCGGACATCTTGGGGGGGGGGGGGTTGTCCACCTGACGTCACTGGAGGTGAAGTAAATTCTAGATAGGTCAGACCAACAAATTACCACACAGCAATAATGGCAGGGCACGCAATGCATTTGACCGTGAATTTTCTATCATTTTTTCAAAAACATTTTTTAAACCAAATAGTTTTTTGGGAAAGCGACCTGTCCGGTTTCGTTACTCAATTTAACACCTAAAACAAGCCTGAAGTTAGAAAACATCGATGGAAAGGTTTCACAGAAAAATTATTTTTTAATCATTTTACATGAAAATTTAGTTATTTTTATTTTTTTATCCACAGAAGTAAACTATCAAAGGGCAAGCGACCCCCCGCATTTTATTAACATTAATTACAGCTACAATATATGTGAATTTAAAAGAAATCATTGGAGTAGTTTTTGAGAAATAATTTTTTTAGACGTTTTTTGGAGTTTTTTGAGTATAAAGTCCCCCAAAATTGACTTAGCCCAAAATAAAAAAAATGGTCTCGAGGTATGATTTTTGTGAACCTACATGCTTAATTTCATCAAAATCGACAGAGTAATTTGCCCGGAAATCGATGAACAGACAGACAGACAGACAGACATTTCGTAAAAACCACTTTTGTGGGTTCCTGGGACCTCAAAACGTGTAAATCCGTTGAAATCTCGGAATCGAAAATTTCGACCATCACAAAGCTTTCCTTATACTATGTATAAATTGGAAAGCAAAAAACGCTGGGGCGCAGTAATCCAAGGAGTCTAGGCCTGAGGTCTGGTAAAGGATCCTCTCTCTTGACCACTGCTCTATTTGGATGTTGTGGTCAGCAACATGCCCAACAGCCACATTTTTACCCTAGCAATGCTGGTATAGTTCCATAGGGGTTAGGTGGACTCAGGTCCGGAAAAAAATGTATGCTTTCATGTATTGTCTCGAACCTCGGCCATTAAATTCACAGTTTAGTTCTCAATTAACTAGACTATTCCTGAAACCTGATTTCACATCGATTTCGCAAAACCATTTATTACAGCTACGAAATATCCTCAAATATCACAAAAAATAGCTTTGCTAAAGTGAGACCACTAGTTTTTTCTACTCTTAAATAATGTGTTATTTATTCTTTCGAGTAATTCGAAAAATTGCTTTTTCACAAGGAAAAAACCAAAATTCGGACGTGGACAGAATTCGTTCTTTGAATCAGCTGTACATGCCGAATAGGCTATTTTGGGAAATAAGAGAATTATTGTTCTGAAATAGCGATTCATCACTCAAGAATGTAATAAACTATTTATTTTAAATGAGAAAATTCCATCCCGAACAAATGTTCACTACTCCTTGTTGGTCTGCTATATTATTTTCTTTATTTCATTAGGGGATTGTCTGCTATATAGTATGAAAAAGAAATATAAACCCTCATATTATGTAATAGTTGTGTTCCTTGTAGTAACGTTGTAAATGTTTGTGCAATTTGAGCTTGAATGAAGGAATGCCAGAGAATATTCCATAATACGAGTACAATACAAGTGATGTTGGCATTGGGCGACTCTACAGTAGGGCCTATACACTAAGGCATTTATTTATATTTATTTATTTATTTAATATTTAAAGAACTTTTTAGAGACCCAGACCTACTTTTATATAGGTGTCTTGTCCAATGCCGACGACCCCATGGATCATTTCTTTGTTTTCATGTGAATTTTTGGCCATTGGCAAACTGATTTACGTTCTCGACGTCAACCTGCACCGGTTACAAGCGATAATGGACAAGCTGAGACAAGCTTACCATTGACGCAATGAAATAAGCGAAAGCATGACTTAAGCAAGTACAGATACGAGTCCACTAAGGCAGTAGTCGGCGACCTTCCTGTACAAGTGAGCCAAATTTTGTGTTTTCTGAAGCTGAAAACTTTCCAAAAGCGTCAGCGATTGCAGAACGATTTTCACCACATATTGTGGTTGTGAGTTGTGTCTTGTGGCAAACAAGAAGCAACAGAAATAACAATCTGTGTCATGCATTCACGATAAAAAAAGTACACAAAATAGCCCCTTCGTAGGCTAAAAGGTGTTCATACCGTCGATGCTGAGAGTTTTTTTTTCCAGTACTATAATAAATCTTTTTTTCCTCGTTATTTTGAAACTAAAAAACTAAAAACAAACTAGAATTAATTATTGTTCATAAAGCGCCAAATTTGGCTCGCGAACTGCCCATTCCATTGACCGGCTAGGGCTATTTCCAAAAACGGTGACGTGGTAGCAGACATTCAAGACTTAGGTGGCGTTTCCACCGACCTCGCATTGCAGAATTGACGGAAATGCTTATTTTCCTCTATGCCATAGTTAAAATTGATCAATGATCATACAGTAAAATCACAAACAAACAAACTAAAATTAAAAAATGGCGTCATGGGATATGTTAAGTACAAACATTTTAATAGATTTCTATAAAAAGAAAAATTGCAATTTCCGTCAATGTCTTTTGCATTCTGCAATGCGAGATCGGTGGAAACGCAACCTAAGTCTTGAGTGTCTGCTACCACGTCACTGTTTATGGAAATAGCCCTAGCCGGTCAATGGAATGGGCGCCTTATTATCTCCCATTCCAATACTCGCAGGTTGTTTACGTCGTTGTCAGCGTCGTTGTCGGTGTGATTCCAGATTTCTGAGCCGTATGTTCTGACCGGTCTTATAAGGGTCTTGTAGATGTTTAACTTTGTAGATCTGGACTTTTTAGCTTTGCCTTTTTTCGTTATGCGAGACAAAGGCACTTTTTTCCGTATTGTGTAAGAAGACGTTATTTGGCGGCTAGCTGTTAATCAAGCAGATGCGTTGGCTTCCTGAAACATTAGCATAGCGCGCTTTCGACCGTGACTATCTTCCATCTACGAGAACATAATGCTACGCTGTATTCTCGTCTGGCCTCTGAATCTCCCAGCCGATGTTGAAGGCTTCCACCCAAACTTTAATGCGGAAACAAACCAGGAAACTAACTTAAGGTCCTTCCGAAAGATCCTCAGGAGCGAATTGGACTCCACACTATCAGCTTTTTTTACTAAATCTATTTTCACAACAAATGTTAATCGTAGAGCCATGACTACCCGTACCTGGTTAAGTCAAAATAACGCCTGTTACACTGTCAATGGCAAGCATGTCTGAGGTTGCCCATTGGCACTTGCAGTCAGTGTGGGTTGACATCGTGGAGTGAACCAGTTTGCCAACGGCTAGAAATTCATTCGGGAACAACACCAATAATGTCCAAAAACCGATGGGGTAAGGGGCAATACTACAAGTTGGTCTACTTCCATAAAAAATTCTTTAATAATAATTATAAAAGTTTTCTAAAGCAGGGGTTCCTAAACTTTTTTGTCCGTGGACCACTAGATTATTTTACGATTTTCCGTGGACCACCATAGCTGCGACAGGAAAATCGTCAAATTCAAGGATGATTTTTGCCTACAATTACATGCTAATATTTGATTAAATGTTTAGGACTGGTACCGGTTGGATTTTATAGTTCAGTGCCAAGACTTCCTGTATTTTACTAGTACTTCAAATTTCCAATATCTCAGCTGATTTATTTTCTTATTTCTTACTTTGGTCCGTGGACCACCTGATATATGTCTGTGGACCACAGTTTGGGAACCCCTGGTCTAGAGGAAATGATCGTCAATATTTTGATAAGCAGTATGAGGGCGTAAATATTTTTATACATTAAACGCCGTGTACGCTGTTTTGCTATACAAAAAGTCTCCACCTGAGGACTGGTCGTGGATCCCCTCCCGTAACTAAATAAATAAGGACTTTTTATTGTATCAATTACTAAGCCAACTTAGCGGAGTTAGGGCTATAAAGCCCTCTCTTACACTCGACTAGGAAGGCCCGGGACCGCCTGCTTTACATGCCCTCCGAAGCATGGCCAGAATTATAAAACTAGATTGGGAAGTATTCGATTTACATTTAAACAGACATCACTTCCCTTTCACGCCTCACCCAATTATTGAAACCTCAATCAAAATATTATATTTCCATAAATTGACAATTTCTATTAGAAATGTTCATATCTGAAATTCGTTCAATTTTTGCATCGGGGTATATTGGGGGTCGTGAGGGAACTTGACTCACGCGCTACCGGTAACCGTTTATTCTTGTGTTTTCAACATCGTCCTCCTCTGTCCATTATTTTAGGACAGCAATTAGTTTTGTTGCGGCAAGTGCCCCAGATATTTCCCCTTCCCGAGTTCTATATCCCAGCGAATACTCAGTGAAACAGCTGCTCCGTTCAGCAGAAATCTCCGTCATGTTTCACGAAATGACTCAGAAAGTTTAAAAAGAGGTGCTTAATCGTATAACTTCCTCATCTTTTTTTAGCTTTAGAAGCAACGAGCTTTTCTGAAGCAGCAAAACTCCAAATTGCGCAGCTTGCTTCTTATAAGAATTAAAGCAATAACTTTGAGTTTGGAACAATAAGTTCTGGAAGTCCTTTCATTAGTCAAGCAGTAAAAGGTTTTCGACAGGTATTGAGAATGGTGAAGGTAAAAGTGCTGAGCAATCAGACTCAACTGAAAGTAAATAAATTTGCAATTTACTGCACACAATTGAATTTAATTGACATTATTAACTCTTTTTCGTTCCTTACGGAAAGTAGCGTTCAATATATCGGTACCACAACATTGAGGCTGATATGAATATTTATTTTACTATTATTATTTAAATAAAAATCAATCAATCAATCAATCAAAAACATATAAATCTATAATGATCAATCAAAAATATAAATATACTTCAATATTATAGCAGAAACTAATAGGACACCTTTTGATTTTGCAGAAGGAGAATCTGAGCTATTTTCGGGGTTTAATATTGAATACAAAAGTGGTGGATTTGCATTTGAAGGCTTATTACGGATGTACTTGTTAATATTAATCCGTCTTTCTGGCCCCTTTAGAGTTGCTTTAATATTATTATTATTATATCGTGTTTACTGTGCGAGCCCCCGACAAGTTTTTTTTCTAACTTGGGGCACACAGGTATATTTTTATTTTGTTTATATAAATACATTTTTCAGCCCATGGGTTTAATTGTCGATAACGAATATCTTAGAGCGTTTTCTGGACGTATGCCTCTTGTAGTGGCCCAAACAACCTTGCCATGATAATGACCCCACCAGTTATTCGGGTATTATTTATATTTTTTGGCCATTAACAAACTGGTTCACGTCAATCCACTACGGCTACAAGTGACACAGGTCAGGCTAAGAAGTGCTTACCATTGACATTGTAACGGGCGTTAGCTCGACTTAACCGAGTACAGGAACTAGTCCTGATAAGAGCAAGGAAAAGTTGAATAAATTAAAGGTTCACATAATATAAAAGGAAATCGTCATGTTTTTTTTCACACAAAAACAATAAGAAAAACAAGAAAATCAACCCTTCGCCCCAGGGTGCATTCTCAATTCCACAATTGTCGTTAGGCTAAATACATTGCGTTTCAAATCAAATCAAATCAAATCAAATCAAATTTATTAAATCAAATCAAAACAACATTTACAATATTAAAAAATGGAGGGGGACCAAAAGGAAAAGTCCCGCGCTGGGCCCCCCATTAAAAGTATAAGTGAAAATTAGTACAAGTAATAAAAAAAATAAATGTAAACGTTTACTCTAAGTCAGTGACCTGAAGGAACTTGCAGGTCACCAATACACTTATTATGTCCCAAATTAAATTCCCCAATACATCGATCTTAGATCAGATAGTCCAGAGGGTGGGCCGGGGCCGAAGATTCTACTCGCGGCGATAAGAAGAGAAGTAAATGTCTTGATCTAACTACTTTAGAGCAAAGTCTTGTCAATGGGTTATCGCCAGAGGGGGGGGGGCGGACTCACCATGCCCAGACTAAGGTCAGGTCATGATATCCCCCCACCCCCGCTCGCCTGCCACCAAATTAAAACACCACTAAGTGTGAGGCCCTAAATTTCTCCTTTACCCGAGGTGCACTGATTCTCTCTACAGAAAACTCTTGGGAGTAGAAGAAATATTCCTCTACATTTTGATCTATTAACTGCAGCCGTCACTATCATTGATCTTTCACGGTAATGGAAGTAGTGGTAAATGTGCAGGACTTGTAGAGTAGTGGTGTGAGCTCCGACTTGTTAGGTGACTGGTTCGAGTCCCACACTTGCTATAATTTCTGACCATGCTTCGACCATGAATATTAGGTGAGTGTAAGAAAGGGCATCCCTAAGGTGGGCTCAGTAATAGAATATAATTATTTTTTTATTGGCGGAAAATGGGCGTCTTCCATATCTATGTTTAATCGGTGCTCGTGACGGCCACATTTCATGTATCAAAATTAATAGGAACATTTCTTCTATCCTGTGAGACATGGAATGCAGCCGAACGATTCATGATTCCCGTGAAATTTAATTTTAAGTGTATAATACAAGTGTATTGATTGGCCTGAGGACAGGCGGAGGAACCTCTCACCTGACAACAACTCTGTTGCCCAGCATGCCCAGCATGCCCAGCATCCGCGTTTTACCCCTACCAATGTATGTAAGGCATACATTAGGGACACGTAGAGCAGTGACACGGACTCTAACTTTCACCCGAAATATTGTTGGCCCGAGCCCTCTACACTTGCGACATTTTCGGACAATGCTTCGGGCGATATTTAAATCAGGCCTTCCTAGTTGAAATTAAATGAAATGTAATGAAATGAAAAATCGTCTTTGTTTCAGGCTAGCTTTAGCCCTGAATGGCTACTCTTCCAGCTAACCTGCACAATTTTTGTTTACATTAAATTTGTTTTACAAAGATAATTTTCCTGTTTATAAGATAAACAACATAAGAAAAGAAGAAAAAGAAACTTAGGCACTCATTTACTATCACACATCATTCCCCCAGAAATTGATGGCAGGCTGCCTTAAATCTCCCCAAACTGCTCTTTGTCCTTGATACGTCAGTCAAGGAATTCCAAAGTTTAGTGTTGAGTTGAGTGTAAGACGTGAAGGCTTTATAGCCCTATAATAGTAATTTCCTGAACAACTTCAAATGGACGTAGGCCAACGACCCCATGGATTTCGGACATGATTTGTATTGTTTCTGTATGCATTTTTGGCCATTGCAAAATTGGTATACGTCCTCAATGTCAACCTACACCGGCTACAAGTGATAATGGATACAAGCTTACCATTGACGCAAAGAAACAGGCGAAAGCATGACTTAACAAAGTACAGATACGAGTCCCAACTCCGCTAGTATAACTTAGCATTTGAACAAAAAGTCATTATTTATTTATTTATTATGGGGTTGCCCTGATTGGAAGGAATTTTTTCATAGGTCAGTTAAAACTCTACCTTCCGTTTTCAAGGTTCAGTTCTCTACCAACTGGATCAAGCTGCAGAGCTGCAGCCCTCCCCCCTCCCAAAAAAATTATTTGACTTTCCACTAGATAGAATTGGAATTTTTAGACTTTTCCCTAGGTACATACTATAAGATCGCAGTCATTCCCGAAATAAAATCCTGGTTACGGGCCTGAACTAGATTACTCCATTATGAGGTTGTACCTTTTGTTTATCAATAATTTATGCCAATACACGCGTCCAGGGGGGGGGGGTACTTGTAACGGTCCGAGCTAGGAAGTGTTTGTTAAAGCCAACCAAGCCCTTGTGGGCATATTCACTCCATAGTAAAAGTACGTGTTTCCCCAAGCATAACCGTTGCCCTCAACTCGATTTACCTCTGGTTCTTGAACGTCTATTCAAGTAATTCATCCTCTGGTCACTACACTTTTCCGTTGTCTGTGTTAAACATGGTTAATGCGCTGTTGTGATGTGATATAGTAGTGTTTAATTACTGTGAATGTGTCGCATATAATATTGTGTTAAAATTAATAAACTCATCTAGCAATTTTGATTATGTAAAGCTTAGAAGTTTTTACGGTGAGGTGAATTTTCTTTAGTAGAACTCGGTTAGTGAAGATTCAGATTTATGACAAGTTCTGATATTAAAGATGACTCTTTTCGTCAGGCCAAGCCTTCATGATGTACCATTGTAATAGAAACTCGTTTAGTAAAGAACTTTTTTTTAGGTTTTTTGGGTAAAATCAACCGTAAATTGCACATGCCTAAGTACATACAAGGGAACTCGTTGGGATTTTAGAGTAGCCTAATATTAAATTAAATTGTGAAAAATTGACAATTTCATTTTATCGGATTTGAGCCCAAAACGGAAATGAATGAATGAATGTATTTTCCAAGACAATATTCAGTATATATGTACATTACAATAGAAAGAATACTTCCTGACTAGCGAACTTCTTGACTCAAATGCGGGTTTTGGTGGTAAGCGTCGAGCCTCTCTTATAGTAAAGGATCTCGGTTATAGCAGAGGATCTCGGTTATAGTAGAGAGTTCTGCTGTATTGAGGTAACCGAAGTCGTAGGATAAAAACGACGCTCCGAATAGGCGTAGATTGTGTGATTCTATATCCTCTAATTTCAGTTTTAAAGAGGAGGTTGGGTCTTCAACCAAAGTTAGTTTAAAGTCTGTGTTATATATGCCATATAATACTGCAATGCAATGTAATGTGGTATTTAAATCTGAAATAATTCTCATCTTGAATCTTCACAAACCAGAGCGCCGACTTTATGTTGGAAATTTTGATACTAATTATATTTTTTTTCCTGATTGCTATGCCACGGGACAGGGTAAAATGAGGTGTCAGATAAAATTTTCGGTAGGATTTTACTGTTAGAGATTTGGGCCCACCAATAATTTTCTTCCTTGTAATGGGTGAGATCATCATAAAACTCTACCAAATAGAGATACGAAATCAAAATATAGTAGTCAGAATGGCGTAGAGGTAACGACTCGGACTATCATCGAGAAGGTGACTGGTTCCAGTCCCACCCGAATGCCAAAATTTTCTAGTGGTACAATTATTTATCTTCTGACTACCATGCTTCGGAGGGCATGTAAAGCCGGCGGTCCCGGTAGTCTTCCGTGACTGTCGATAGGTTAAACAGGAGGCTGTTGATGCAACCTGAAAACTCCTGTACCACGGGTAGTACCACCCCGACACGAATTTACTTTACTTTATCAAAATTTGTTTGCCTTATTGATAAAATTAACAAATTTGACAAACAAATACGAGGTTATATCGTAGGTTATATTTATACCGAAAATGTGTGTTAGTTTGTGTCTCTTACAGGCTTTATTTTCTCGCTCGGTTCTGGAAGCAATCTTAAATAGGTCCCTCGCCACCATACTTCAGTGACCTTTTTCACCTCTAAATATTTTTAAAAAATTCATGGAGGTGATTTGGTGGGTTGTACTTTTGTAAATCAATTTTCTTTTCTGTGAGCGCTGGATTTTGGAGTTTCCTGATGTATCAGCGAAATTATTACAATATTTCGGGCAAAACTTTGTTAGAACCCGCTGCCGCTTGTCACGCGGGAATTGACCCCACACTTGCTTCATATTCTGGGCATACTTTGAGAGGGAATGTAAAGCAGGGTGCCCTACGCCATCCTAAGTGACCGTATGAGTTTAGTAATAATTTTTTTTTAAATTGGTTCCCTAGTCTAAGAGGGCAGCTGAGTGTGTGTCTCATTATGGTTTGGCAAACTCTTACTGGAAGCACATTGACCAACGGGGTTACCCATGGACCGACTAAAACAGTTTAACATTGCTAGCATTGAAACAGGGGTTGCATGGTCTCAATATTACAATTATTGACTTTTTTGTTCTATTACTAAGCCAACCTAGCGGGTTGAAAAGCCCTCTCTTACACTCAACTGGGAAGGGCCAGGACCACCTGCTTTACATGTCCTCCGTAACATGGCCAGAAAATTTACCAAGTGTGGAACTCGAACCAACAACCTTTCGGGTGAAAGTCGAAGTTTATACCACTACTCTACATGTACTGCCCCCAATGCAAGCAAAGTGTTTTAGACGGTCCTCGGGTAACCTAGCGGCCCAATGTGCTCCCGATAGCAGTTTTCCTACAGACACACAACACCCGTCATATAAGATCTAGAGCCAAAAGACACGTTTCCCCTATGGCTCCTCCTCAATAATGTAAAAACAATTATTTTCAGTCAGGACATGTAGAGTAGTGGTACGGATCCTGACTTTCTACCGAAAGGCTGTTTGTTCGAATCCCACACTTACTGCATTTTCAAAAGTACCAATGGGCAAGCGCAGACTTGCTTACCAATGACATTATAACAGGCGTTAGCTCGACTTTACCCAGTACGGGAACAAGTCTATATCTTGCTAATAGTGTTAATTTACTGTTTGCACGATTCCTCGCGCGTAATGGCAATGCTGAGAGCTACGGAAGCTGCTGATTCCACTTTCCGCAGCATTACCTACGTCGGTGGGAATTACCGCTTTTTGGTTATGAGTTCACTTATACCTACTTCATTCTGACATTCACCCGAAAGGTTGATGGTTCGTGTCCCGCACTTCCTGCATTTTCTGTCCATATCAAGCAGGTGGCCCCCTGTACTTTCTAGTTGAGTTGAGAGGGCTATAAATAGGCCTAACTCCGCTAGGTTGGCTTAGTAAAAAGAACAAAAGTCACTATTTACTTATTTATTGATTGATTATTTATTTCAATAGCTGATTTTGTGCAGATGGCAATAGTGCCATGATTGGGTATTGTTATCCCACGTATTTTTCATCATTTTAAATGTATTTTCCAATGTCCAGTCCTTTGTTAGGTCCCACCAAAACTCCGATCCGAATCCATAACTAAAATGAACAAATAAGTCAGCCTCATCAATGGGCTAATTGTAAGAGTAGGCCGAAATGAACTAATATTTCTCAATAAAACATAGCAAATTACCTGTAGTATGTGGCGGAATTCTTTCCTGTTCCTCTTGAACTCAATATATTTAGGAAACATTAGTTATGCGACGTTCCACAAACCCAATAATTGAAGCATGACTGCTCTAAATTAATTAAGAATGCGAAGATCGATGAATATTCCTAAACTTCTCAACCGGTCTATTTCTCACTTGAAACTATACCCCACTTCCGGCGTATGCAGAATATTAAGTATCCACAGCAAGAACTAGAGTTCTATACAGGAGAGATGCGACGTTCACTCCAGCAAAATTTTTACAGCCTCTCAGTTATTTCTAATTAGAAAGATGTGAATAGGTGGCGAAATCTGACTTTCTTTACGAAAGAACATTATCCACTAAACTATGGCTTTCACCAGCAACCACCTCACAAGATTACCAAATCCCATCAGAACAGTAAGTGTGACAATTCTGATGGGTTACTGGCAATCTACATCAATAAACATATTCAAGAAAATCTACTTGAAATACCTAATTGACCTTCAGGCAGGGCCGTAGCCAGGGGGGTCCGGACCCCTAACGAAATATTTGCAACTTACACTAGACAGAATGGAGTTTTAAATATTGACTTTTTGTTCTATTACTTAGCCAACCTACTTACCTCTTACAACCTCTTACACTCAACTAGGAAGACCCGGGACCGCCTGCTTTACATGCCCTCCGAAGCACGGCCAGAAAATGTAGGAAGTGCAAGACTCGAACCAACAACCTTTCAGGTGAAAGTCAGAGTTTTAAATATATTGAGTCTACCTTACCTCCGGTGACGTCAGAGGGACCCCTCTCGAAAAAAAATTCTGACTACGGTCGTGCGGGCTTCAGACAATGTCAGGACATGTAGAGTAGTGGTACAGACTCCAACTTTCACCCGGTGGTTGTTGTTTCGAGTCCCGCACTTGCTACATTTCCTGGCCAAGCTTCGGAGGGCATGTAAAGCAGGCGGTCCCGGGCCTTCCTAGTTCAGTGTAAGAGTGGGCTTTATAGCCCCAACTCCCCTAGGTTGGCTTAGTAATAGAACAAATTAAGTCAATACTTATTTATTTTATTATTTAACAATGCCTAGTGAGTAAGCGTCGTGAAGCCCCTACGTGTGAGTGTGAGCAGGTTATTTAGTGAGTGAGTGAGTGAGTGTCGTGAAGCCCCTAAGTGTGTGTGAGCGGGTGATTGAGTGAGTGAATGAGAATATTACCGTTTATTGCCACACCACTCTTTTAAGCAGTTAATTGCAAAAGAGGGCCTATTGCCCTAGTATTCCAAGCGAAAATTGTTTTTTTTTTATTATTATTATAGGCGATTATGTTTTTAGTATTATTATTATTATTGTATCCTCGGTCGTTGAGGCCATTGAACATAGCAGTATATTGAATGCATATTGTTTACAGATTGATAAGACTGTAGGTTGCTGCAAGTCGAATACCCATAAGAAGCACTGTGTTTCCCCGTGTTATGGCAATAATAGACTCTAAAAATACTTAAGTGACACGCATTAAATATAATAATTATTTTCATTATTGACAAAAAATTGAAGGACATATGAAGTGAACTTTGTGGTTGAGCTCAATGACAATGCTGAGACCGTGCATTTTTTAAATTCCCATGGTAATCGCGGGTACCATGGCAATTATATACGAGAACTTGTGGTGCCGCCGGTAATAATAATTGTTATTATTCTGTAACCGAACTCTTGTTGCTATGAATTTGTTCTAAAGTCGTAGTGAGTTGTAATTGTTATATGTAACAATAGTGTTTTAAAATGTGCCGATTACTGTGCATAGGGATTTACTCCATTGTCTCTGCGCTAAGTGCAGCTGTAAATATAGATGATAAATTAGATTCGCCGTTTGCCACTGGTAAGTAACTTTCAAATTATACTCTAAAGGCGGTTGCCACCAGGTCCTTGTAAACGTACCTGCGAGAAAATTTTACCCAAAGAGGTAAGATTGGTCCTACTGACTGTAAATTGCAAACCACTTGTCCACATACAGCGGTTCCGATGCAAATTATGTAATTTAAATTTACTAGCAGGAACGTATACAACGACACGGTGAGAGCCACCCTTAGGCGCCCATTCCACCGACCGGCTAGGGCTACTTACAAAAACGGTGACGTGGTAGCAGACATTCAAGACTTAGGTGGCGTTTCCACCGACCTCGCATTGCAGAATGCAAATGACATTGACATTTTAGTTTGTTTGTTTGTGATTTTACTGTATGATCATTGATCAATTTTAACTATGGCATATAGGAAAATAAACATTTCCGTCAATTCTGCAATGCGAGATCGGTGGAAACCCCGCCTAAGTCTTGAATGTCTGCTACCACGTCACCACTGACCGGCTAGGGCTATTTACAAAAACAGTGACGTGGTAGCAGACATTCAAGACATAGGTGGGGTTTCCACCGACCTCGCATTGCAGAATGCAAATGAAATGTTTGTTTTCCTCTATGCCATAGTTAATATTGATCAATAATCATAGAGTAAAATCACAAACAAACGAACAAACATTAAAAAATGGCTTCATGGGATATGTAAATTACAAACATTTTAATAGATTTCTATAAAAAGAAAAACAAACATTTCCGTCAATGTCATTTGCATTCTGCAATGCGACATCGATGGAAACCCCGCATAAGTCTTGAATGTCTGCTACCACGTCACCGTTTTTGTAAATAGCCCTAGCCGGTCGATGGAATCGGCACCTTAATGGATGCTATAATAACCGAAATTAGAGGATATGAAAAAAACTAGACTTGGTGGGATTCGAACCCATGATCTACGCCTATCCGGTTCGTCGTCTTAACTACTCACAGATCTGTTCGATTAGATGTCTAGGAATACGAATCTTGTCACATATAACTAGAGGATATAGGGGACACTGCATTTGTCAGGATAGTGGTTCAGCGGTTAAGACGACGCCCCGGTTAGGTGTAGATCGTGGGTTCGACTCCCGCCTTCTCCAGTTTTTTCTATATCCCCTATTAACCAAAGCCAATCTAATGTCAGTGTTATATACCATATAATACTGCAATATATTGATGTTATAATAATATTTATTTTTTAATAATAATGACAGTTTATATTTGTGCCCTCAACAGATATAAAAGGTCCACACCAATAGCGCTTAAAAAATTTACATTATAAGTACCGTTTAATTACAATCCAAAAATAATAATGGTATTGTGAAAGCAATATAATAATTTAGTTACGAATGAAGTTAATAAAAAACACTCAGCTGGAGCTAAATCTAAAGAAAATATTTTAAGGCACAGTTAGGTCTGTTTAGAATGCCTAATACGTCGGATAAAGTCAGGCAAACTCCATGCAAGTGGATTGAGATCGTTTAGCTTTAGCGTATTAATAGTATAATCCTAAGGCGCCCATTCCATTGACCGGCTAGGGCTATTTCCAAAACGGTGACGTGGTAGCAGACACTCAAGACTTAGGTAGCGTCTCCACCGACCTCGCATTGCAGATTGCAAGTGAGATTGACGGAAATGTTTGTTTTTCTTTTTATAGAAATCTATTAAAATGTTTGTAATTAACATATCCCATGAAGCCATTTTTTAATTTTAGTTTGTTTGTTTGTGATTTTATTGTATGATCATTGATCAATTTTAACTATGGCATAGAGGAAAATAAACATTTCCGTCAATTCTGCAATGCGAGGTCGGTGGAAATGCCACCTAAGTCTTGAGTGTCTGCTACCACGTCACCGTTTTGGAAATAGCCCTAGCCGGTCAATGGAATGGGCACCTTACAAGTGGTATCCAACAAGGTTCTCTTAGAGCTCTTAATATTTACTTTGAGTATAGAAGGGCAGCCCCCCGAAATTAAATCCTTTGCGCCTTAATAGCAGAAAAGGTTCCCTTTTATGTTGGGTCTCGAACCTCAAGTTCAAGTTCAAGTTCAAAACAGGTTAGCCATTGTTAACTGAGACATAGGCTAGGCGAATAATCCCAGTTTTAGGCTTCGTCAAGTAGGATGCACCTAACATAAACAAACAAAAAGAACACAATTAGTTGGCAAGTTAGTTGGTTAGTGGGTTAGTAAGTTAGTATTATTAGTATTTTAGCCAGGCTTATCTCTCAAAAAATTCTCCTACAGAGTACGGACAAGTATCCAACAGTTGTTTTCTGAGCGCGTTTCTGAAAGCTTTGCCATCCAAGGCTCTCATGCTGGGCGGTATACAGTTATACAGTCTGGCACTCATTACTTCGGGAGAGTTTAACGTTAACGTGAGACGGCATGGCTCCCTACTTATTTGATCCCTGTTTCTTGTGTAATGGGGGTGTATGTCTCTTTGCCTGAAGTTCGGACTTAGGTGCCCATTCCACCGACCGGCTAGGGCTATTTACAAAAACGGTGACGTGGTAGCAGACATTCAAGACTTAGGCGGGGTTTCCATCGATCTCGCATTGCAGAATGCAAATGACATTGACGGAAATGTTTGTTTTTCTTTTTATAGAAATCTATTAAAATGTTTGTAATTAACATATCCCATGAAGCCATTTTTTAATTTTAGTTTGTTTGTTTGTGAATTTACTCTATGATTATTGATCAATTTTAACTATGTCATAGAGGAAAACAAACATTTCATTTGCATTCTGCAATGCGAGATCGGTGGAAAACCCCGCTTAAGTCTTGAATGTCTGCTACCACGTCACCGTTTTTGTAAATAGCCCTAGCCGGTCAGTGGAATGGGCGCCTTAACGTGGCAAATTTAATAGCCTCCAGTATGTATTTCAAAAACAGGGCTGCGAACTGGACTATGCTCCTGCCTCGACACACCAGACACGCCACATTTTCATTGTTAGATAATTTATTGGCAGTTGGGTCGATTGTCTGATGCAATTCCTATGGCCTAGGTCACAAGGTAGAGTAGGAGAATCTAGGCAAATAGGCCGTGGTCAATCTAAGTGCGAACTTCATAGCGTTCCATCAGCCAATACGGTTGATTATTCAGTGGCACTACTACGAAGCGAAGATTGTGTCCCGAGTTATAGACTTAATAGAGTTATCCAAGTTACCACACACCGTGAGTGGATCTCCGGGTGTAGCTGGTTCAGAGACATAAACAAATTTGACGGGGGCTTGCATCCCATACTCCCATTCAATTATTATCGATCGCTTTATCAGTTCCATATAGGAGAGATGAGACATACCAGCAAGACAAAATTATTATTCAATCCTGGGGCCACCTGGTACATTTTTTCAATAGCTGGTTATGGAGGCCTGGCGAGTTGTGAATTACAAAAATAAATTTATGGCGGGAAGTGAGCCTCCCATCTTTCCAACATAGAACTCTAGTTTAACTCACTTAAACCAACCCTGAAGTGCGCTTAGCTAAAGTGATTAGCTAGGTTTTCCACGAGTGTTAACTTAACTCAACACACATTTAATTAATAATAAAATAATTGTATTATAATATATCAATAGTATAATTATAAAATAATAATACTCAATTGCATTTAACATTTCAACAAGAAGAGGCAAACCGATGGGGCATGTTCTGAGACACGAAGAGCTCCTCAAGAACATCATTGAGGGTTTGGTTGAAGGCACCAACTCAAGAGGACGACAGAGTACCTAGAGGATGCCATGATGGACCTTGGGTGCGACACCTGCAAAGGACTAAAAAGGACAAAAGGCAAGAGTGGAGAAGAAGACTAAATCATTCGCTGCAAACCAATCAATAGATTGCAACTCAAGAAAACATATAACGTCATCATCGAGAATATTCTTAATAGTGGAATAGCAACAGATGCCAGCTTGAGAAACGTTTAGAAGTTCGTTTTCAGGTCGACCACGGCCCACTAGCCCGGTTTCATATTCCATTCTGTTGTTTGTTGATTATTTATACAGTATTTTGAAGGTGAATAGACGACTATATCAATTTAATAAAGGTGAATGGTGAAAAGGGGGAAAGAATTACTGCAAAACCAATCAATAGACTGCGACGAAAGAAGCATTATTTACAATTGTAATTAATAATTTGTTGTGATACATTTGTGTTGAGATAGGTAGCCTAAAAGTGTTTTATAATATTTTTTTATCTTGCGAAGATATAGAATTCTTTGTAGAACTCCTCGTCAGACCGTCAATAGGCTGCCTATGATATCCATACAACTACATGCAAATACCTAGTTGGTACAAGCATTGAATGAATAACCCAAGAGTTATATTCAATGTCATCATATGGTACATTATTGCTCAGTTCTTGGATACCAGTTGCCTATTTAGGAAAATTAAGGCGTTAGGCTTGCTGACAAATAAAGGTGTTAGTATTTGTGACACCCTCTCATTGTGACTAGTCGTTTCGATTGCTGAGTGGGATATCTAGTGAACCTGAAGTATTTTTGAAAAATAAATTATGATATTTTTGGATATAACATCATTTTGACTTAAATGTAGGCCCAAAGCCCTAGGCATTTTGTCGGAGAAAGCAAAGGCTTTATGGTAATGAAGGTGTCACAGAAATACAATATATAATGTAAAGCATGTAAAACAGCTGGTGCCGGCCGGCCTTTCCTAGTTGAGTGTAAGAGAAGGATTTAAAGCCCTAGCTTTAGTGAGGTAGGCTTAGTATCATAATAAAGGTCAGTATTTTTTAATAATAAATAATAATGGTAGCGTATATCATCAGAATTATTCCCAATTTATCCGAAATATTTTGTCAATTTATCCAGAAATCTTTGGAAGACGCAAGGTAATGCCTTTTTCCCTTTAAGTTTAGCCTAAACTTCTTGTCGCAGCTATATCCTTAAAATAGATCATTTTCAATGTTTTTCAGGGTGTTTCAAAAGGATCTCAATCGGAGAGAGACTTGTCATCTACGACGTTTCCCGTACCATAGAGAGAAAACGAGTAAAAGACTGCGAAACTGACTGTAATTCATATAAATGTACATATTTTAGTTTTGGGTAAGTAACAATTTTTTTGGCAGATTCTTCGCGTTAAGCTTATGAGGCTGTGATTTCAAAATTTTTTGAAAACAAAGAATGGCTGAGTCAATTTTAAGGATAATTATTTTTCATGGAACTAATTAAGTAATCCATCTCGGTACCGGTACTTACACTAAAAAATAAATAGGATGACATGCATGGGTCTCGTACCGTTTCTTCCAATTACTGTAAATCATGTGATAAACGAATAATTGCGTGTTTTTATTCGTTAGAGTTCACTCTAGAGATAAGAGGAAAGCTAAGCACTGCCGAAAAATATTTAATTAACATAAATTTTGAACATACTATACTTAGAAATATAAATCTAATGAAGCACCAGTAGAATCCGGGCTGATGGGCCGTGGTCGAAATGAAAGCGAACTTCCAAACGTTTCGTCAACATCTGCGGTCGACATCTTCAGTGGAACTGCGTAGACTTCTAAGATTGTATCTCGGAGGCTCAGCAGCGACAGTCCGAGAAATGTTTGCAAGTTCGCTTTCATTTCGACCACGGCCCATCAGCCCGGATTCTACTGGTGCTTCATTCGACTCCGGCCGTGAGAGCCATTGCTGTTACATAAATCTAATGATTTCATGTTTCTCTCTATTTTTATTTAACTTTTTTTTCTTCATAAGACATTAAGTTAAATAAAACTATAAACCTTCAAAGTTAAAAATAAATAAAATTTTAAGTCTTAATAGAGGGTTCATAGACCATAAATAAATTTACAATTTATCACCTTTTCTTCAGCCACTCCATTAATAAATGATTATTTTCTACAAATCATATACGTTTATAAAAATTCTGTCTAGCATTTTACCAAGACACTTGGCTTGAAATATCGTTGGATGTGCCTTGCTAATATGCAAGTTTGAAAAGGTATCACTCGAAAATTCGAAACGAAGGTTGGCAATGATTTAATTTTTAATGAAAATATGTCTCCCTCTAGGTTATCGCTTACCCTTTTGACTTCAAATTCACGGAATCTTCCCAATAAAGCAAGGAAATTTCTTTCAACAAAAATCTGCTCATTATTCAAGGACAATTTCAGCGTATAAATTATCCATTGCAATCCATTTTAACAAAGAAATATTTTTAATTTTGGTTAATTAATTTATTTTACAGAATTAGTGCCAGCGGGAATGGGACTTGCGAACTATCATCGCGCAGAGAGATCTCAAGACGGGGAGACCCCGATTACGATATTTACCAGAGAACCAAACACTGCACGGAAGGCAGACCTACAGGCTACGAAGAAAGTAAGTCAAATTTTAATGTTAGCATCCTAAAAAAAATTTAACACTATACCTTCGCAAATATTTCGGTCCCATTTCGGGTAACTTTACAGTGTAACTTTACAGTGTAACTTTACAGTGTAACTTTACAGATTTGTAGAAATGCGTGGAAATTCACCATTTCTCGGCTAAAATTTCATAGTTGGCAACGATACCATAAGAAGATTCAGTGGTGTAACGCTGAGATGACAACGTAGAAACCAAAATATAAGGAAGGCATGAGATGAGAAACCGTGACGTACAGGATAAACTAAATGAAAAGAGGCTGAACTGGTGGGCACACTTACTAAGTAGAGATGCAAACCACCTGGTCAAAAGAGTAATGAACCGAGAGATACAAGAAAGAGGCCCACCAGGAGGCACTAAGTTGCACTAAGAAGAAAGAACGCCCGGAGATATGAGAAGTTTTGGGCTCTCAGCCGAGAACGCACAGAGCAGGAGTGTGTTGAAACGGTGCTGTCGTGACGCCGACCTTCCATGAGGATAAGGCGCAGTAAAAGTAGCAAAAATATCAATGTATCTTTGTCTGAAAAATCTACGCATTACTGCTGTCAAAATGCGTAAAAATGCAATATTTCTGTGTAATCTACGGGCGGCAAAAACTAACAATCCTGTTTAGTGGAGGCAGGTGGGACCCCCTCCGAAAAAAACCTGGCGACGACATTGACTAATTTGCAAGCGTTGAGAATATTACGGATGAAGTAACATCTAATGTATGAAGAGTAAACGCTAGTGTTGTCCCTATGTCGCGAACGTTTCAAAGCTTCCACGCGCCTGACTGCACTTGAATTATGTTTAATTGTTACTGAGGTTCAAGTGGTTCAACCCCTTTGTCTTCAATTTAATATGGGAACTAGCCAACTCGTACAACGGTGATACGTCTGGCCTTGACGGATGACTCAGCTCTGGCTTTAGAACAAGAAGATGAGATAAAGCAAATTACAGTACATTAACGGAGCCGCATACAAAGGAAACGCCATTGCAGGAGCAGGATGTTTAGCTAGAGATGTGTCACCTGAGTTATTCGGTAATACAGGCAGCGACCTTGGTTGTTGAGTTATACATGCAACACCGTGAAATTAAACTTATTTTTTAGATCACATTCCGTGAAGTTTGAGTAACAATTGTCGCCGATCTGTTAAAATAGGACCAGTGTGTAATGGGTTTTGTTTGGTCTCATGTATAAGTCACGAAAACATATTATGACAATAATGCACGTTACGTGGATTGTTAACATAAATTTTAATTTCGCCATTCTCGGTGGTCTAATATGCTAGGCATGCAGAACACAATAATATAATAATAATAAATAACTTAGTTGTTGTTACGTGAGACATTTCCACCATGTGATGGACGGCGTAATCAAATGGATTCTGCAGCCCTGTGTTATGTTTCATCATATGTAGTCAGAATGGCGTAGAGGTAACGACTCGGACTATCATCCAGAAGGTGACTGGTTCGAGTCCCACCCGAATGCCAAAATTTTCTAGTGGTACAATTATTTATCTTCTGACTACCATGCTTCGGAGGGCATGTAAAGCCGGCGGTCCCGGCAGTCTTCCCTGACTGTCGATAGGTTAAACAGGAGGCTGTTGATGCAACCTGAAAACTCCTGTACCACGGGTAGTACCACCCCGACACGAATTTACTTTTTACTTTTACTATACTTTATGTTTCATCATATTCCAACGCATGGAGAAAAGCCCTTCAGTAATAGTCTCGCTAGTACAATATGATGGACAGTCATGGATTTATTTTAAAAATATTTATTGTATGCAAAAAATTCATGAATGTACCGAATAACCTTTTCAGCCGCCTCTGTAAGTGGTAATAACTGTTGAGTTTCGACAGGTCTCCGATCACATAGAGTGTAGAGACTCGCAAAAGTACGTGGAAGCTACCAACTATGCCAATAAAGGCCCATGAACTTATAGAAGTTGTATGCAGAACTGTTCGATGAGAAAACCTAAAATCAACAGTCCATTTGGAATATTCAATTTAGTTTACAGTAGAAATATACTTTTACATAAAAAAACAAATCTCATTAATATAAATAAGATTCTTACTTCCAAAGGCTTGCCCAAGATATAAAACAAATCTGTTAGATCAGCACTTAACACAACAATTAATTTAACAATTTTTTAATCATATTATACTTAGGGTGGATTCTACAATGCTACTTATAAAGTACCACATACTGCCCTTCATATTTGGAGACTTCTTTCCCGAATAAAGTTCGTTGTACAATTTCAAATCGGCCTAATTATCTTCCTATAAGTAACCTGCAGTACCCTCAGCAAAGTTATAATCATACCACATACCACTTTTATTAGCAAAAAAAAAACACATAAATATTAAAATATCTAAAAGTTAGTTAGAACTAATCAACTATTTCCCGCCATTTATTATAAGAAATGCCCCACAAAATAGAGCCCTGATTATGGGAAGAGAACGCAAATCAACAAACAATGGACGCTGTGGATTTGCAAAATTATTGAAACTGAATGAATAAATGAATGAATTATATGCTAGGCCATTATATCCACATACAGTGAAATACAATATTACAGTAGAGATACAGTATGTGTACGGCACCGACAAAACTACAAATAAATAATAAATAAAAACCTATAATTAAAAATATAATACCCAACGCTAAAAGTTTACCTAATCTTGTTTAAGGACTCCATGAACTCGCTTACGGAGTAAGGACAACCCCCCTGGAGCAATGCCTTCACCCCTTTTCTGAAGGTGGGTTCAGTAATATTGACGTCTTTATCACTCTTTATGGGAACTTGGTAACTTCCCATTTGCTGGGTTCCAGTAAGACTTTTTACTAGTCTTACTCGCTCTGAGTGGATGTTGTCCTTACCACGTGTGTTGCAGTCACGCCATTTCATTCTATGCAAATGCCCAGAAAAAACTGATGTCTATTACTCCATTTCTCCGATACTCGCTTTTTAGCCGTTGTTTTTTTATTTTTTGGAGAGTAAACCCCCCCCCCCCCCCAAAAAAAAAAATTGAGTTAGCCCAAAATAAAAAAATTGTCCCGAGGTATGATTTTTGTGAACCCACGTGCCAAATTTCATCAAAATTCACCGAGTAGTTTCCCCGCAAATTGACGAACAGGCAGACAGTCCGACCAACAGACAGACAGACATTTCGTAAAAACCAACTTTTTTGGGCTCCTGGGACCTCAAAACGTGTAATCCCACTGAAATCCCGAAATTGAAACTTTCGATCATCACAAAGCTTTCCTTTTAATACGTATAAATAGGAAAGCAATAACGTTATAGGGGGTATATTGGAATTTTACTGTATAAAATGGGTGCTGAAAAGGCTAGCTTTAGTGCACAAAGACCGGGAAGTGCTGCTTTGTAGTGCGACTTAGAGGGGATTGCGATGGTCAAGGCCTTAAGCCGAGGCATTGTTCATTCACAGGTATAGGATTTAAGTATCCCATTCTGCTTAATGTACGCCAGGCATCTACATCTAATTGATATTAAGGTCATACCTGCATAATACCGTATAAATTCTTTTACTCAGTATATTATTCAAAAATACCACGAAATTAATTAGATTTACTTTTACTTTTTACATTTTGAGCCCCAAAAGAGAAGTGTATTTCCTGCCTAATTTGAAAACCAACTGATTTTTTATTTAAAAAAAAAAATTAAAGGGGATACTATGTTGCATTGATATACGCCAACGGCCTTACCATTTTGATTCCATTAGAGCAGAGCATGTTTCAAACTGCGGCAACTTGGTAGTGTGCACAGCGTTGGCAGGGGAACCTGGTGGGACATGATAACGCGCTTAGGCAGTATAAGTCGAGTCCTGGTCACCTCCGATCTAATCGTGTGACTTTACCATGTTCCCCAAGTGGTTCGGAATCCACTATAATCAGGAGGTCCACCCTGTTAGTCAACTCCCCTTTCTCCAAGGTGATAGAGTCGGCCCTTTGGGTGCCTCAAGTTAACAAACAGACTCACACCCCCCGCCAGGCTGACAGGGTTGCTTAAAAGCAGAAGTGCTGAAAGCAGGCGTTAGAAACAACAACATGTTGCATTGATGAGGGAATTTCATGTAAAAAGCAGAGATATTATTTTATTTTACTTTTTATCTTCAATCAGAACCCGAAGCTGCATGATTTAAAATTACCTATTTCTAAAATTCCCGACTAATTCTGTTTCAAATAAAACAAATAAAACTAGATAGGTTGTGGACCGCCTGATTTACATGATGCATCTGAGCGCAGCCAAGAAAATTTCTCTAGTGCGGGACTTGAACCGACAACCTTTTGGTGGAAGCTATAGTCGTAAAGCTATTAATCGAAACACGTTATTTAAAAATTGCAATAAAAAAACAGTTATCGACTTCGATGGCCAGGTGGTAACGTCCTTGCACTTGTGCGAGTCTTTACACGCCATGCAATCGGAGACGTATCGTACTCATCACGGGTAATAGCCTACAGAGGCGACTGAAAAGTTCAATCGGATAGATTATATTGTTTGTATGCGATTAATCTTTTTAAAATTAAAAAATAAAAAAAGTTATTTCCTATATAATATTTTTAAGTTTCCGCCAGGAAAAACGCGACTACTGGCCTTGTTGATTTTTCCTTACTTGTTTACTTTACTTGTTTACTCACCACACAATCCCAAATTGTGTAGGCCAAGTAGTCCAGAAAGATGATCGTCTGCGAATGCTCAAGCCTAAACCCTCGATCGGTTGTCACGCTACAGCATTTTTCCCTTCTTCTATGTAATCCAAGAAAGAAAAAAGAAAGAAAATAACAAACATCAGTATTCAGTACCCGAGAAAATAACTACACATGATAGTAGTAATAAATAAATAAATAAATAAATAAGGATTTTTTATTGTATCAATTACTAAGCCAACTTAGCGGAGTTAGGGCTATAAAGCCCTCTCTTACACTCAACTAGGAAGGCCCGGGACCGCCTGCCTTACATGCCCTCCGAAGCATGGCCAGAAAATGTAGCCAGTGTGGGATTCAAACCAACAACCTTTCGGGTGAAAGTCAGAGTCCGTACCACTAAGCTACATGTCCTACATGTAATAATAAGCGTCTCATATTTACGGGGCGAGACTTAAGACTAGAAAGTCTGTTTCTGTCTAACTCACGTCCAAAAACAATACAATTTCCAAAATGCACAGATAACAAAACAAAAAACGATTAACTTAAATAATTTTATTTTAAACGTATTTATAAAAAGACATAAAAACCTATAGACATAAATGGTATTCTAAAACTATTCCGTCCCCAGTAATTTTTTTAATAACTGGCTTTTAAGCCCACGAACATATGCTAATAACTTCTTTGAATTAGCCTACATTTTTTATTAAGGGGTGGCCATTGTGAACAGCCAGCTTTCAAAATACTCGATTATATATGGGATTATGAGAACAAATAATCCGTACTAATTTACTGACTTGGAAATTATTAAAAACTCAGATCTCCTATACGAATAAATGGAATTTGTTAGCTCACTGGGAAATAAATGTACTGGTATATTTTTCCGCATAATTCAAAGAAATTGCTTAATCAAATGAAAACACGAGTTTTCGCTTTTCCTAACTATATACGTACCACTCTCATAAAGGAAGGCTTTGCAGCCTTTTGACTTTGAGGTTTTACAAGGAAATACCGCCCATGCGATGTCAAGTTGAAAATATAAAATAAATATATAAGTAATAAATAAGGACTTTTTTGTTCTATTACTAAGCCATCCTAGCGGAGTTAGGGCTATAAATATAAATATTTTGAGCATAGGTTGCCATATTATGTTATTGCATGATATGTTTTATGTCATAAAGTTAGAAGCTTAGTTAAATGTTAGTTTTTGGGAGTTTCATCCCCCCCCCCTACCTCCGCCCCATGAGGAATTTCTTTTAAAATCGGGTGAAAGGTAATATTCCCTGTTTTTTTTATTATTCCTTTTACACCATAGCCAAAACATGTATAGTGCTAGGTACGGAATCTCTAAAATCCCCCAAAAATATCTATGACATGTAGGCCTATAGTAGAATGGTTGGGCACAGTCCCAGGCCACGGTGTGGGCCCATAGGACAGTGGACCTCCTGATTATAGTGGATTCCGAACCACTTGGGGAACACAGTGAAGTCACACGATTAGTTCGGAGGTGACCAGGACAAGTCCTACCATGTTTCCCTATCGGCACTGTGCACACTACCAAGTTATCTGCATCTTTGAACCTGCTCTGGTCCGCTGGATTCAACTTGGTATGGCGGCCGGCTATGTAGGCCTATAGTAGTGGTACAGACTCTGGCTTTCATCCGAAAGGTTGTTGTTTCGAGTCCCACACTTACTACATTATCTGGACATACTTAGGAGGGTATGTAGGGCCTCATTGAGAGAGAGAGCTCCGTTAGGTTGGCTTAGTAATAGATCAAAAAGTCATTATTTAATTACTTATTTACATTCTCAAGGGTGGTGGCTACGTTCGTAAGCAATCAAGCTCCAGGACTAAGTTTTCAATTATTGCTAGTACTCAATGAATGACCCTAATATTGTCAATCTATTGCAATCATATCAGGACATGTAGAGTAGTGGTACAGACTTCGACTTTTACCCAAAAAGTTGTTGGTTCAAGTCCCACACTTGCCACAGTTTCTGGGCAGCTTAAGAGGTCATGTAAAGCAGGCCGTCCCGGGCTTTCCTAGTTGAGTGTAAGAGAGGGCTTTATAGCCCTAACTCCGCTAGGATGGCTTTGTAATAGAACAAAAAGTCAATATTTTTTTATTTATATCAACAAAGATTTCTGCCTGAAGAGCAGCTCCAGGGGAAGCTGAGGGCTGAGAATCCTCCTCCCAAATTTTGTTTACCTCTTATCTATCACTATACATTATTTATATTATCTTATTTCTATGAATATCTATTTATGAATTTGTATTTAGGCTATTATATTTTCATATGGTGATGTATTAGTAGACAATATTGAGTTTTCCAATGTCCAACACTCCCTAAAAACATTCGATTCTGCCCTGACCATCAACGACAGCCTTAAATATAGGTCCTATTAAGTTTCAAAATAAAACATTGTAGGCTGTGATCAGGGACGGATCCAGCCCGTTTGGGAAGGGGGGGGGGGGCAGTTGGGGGTCAACATAAAAGAAACATGTAGTATCGATTAAATAAGAGCGTAATAAATTAACTTACAATAGATTCACTAAATTTTGTACCCGTCTATGGCGAAGGCGAAGTTTTGACTTCTTTAAAAATTATTATTATTAAAATTACGATTATAATTAAAAAACATTAGAAAAAAATTCAATTCAGCGACTACATAATAATAATAATAATAATAATAATAATAATAATTCAAGACATCAGTTGATCTATCAACCACACAGTTTTCCACCCATGAAAAAATAATAACATTATCTCATATAGCACCTTCAGTGCGCCGCAATTTATTCTTAACTCCATGCAGATGAAACTTCTTTTACATGGTCTAACAAATCTTCTTACAGCAAACGGAAATCTTTAGGCACCACCGGTTTTGTTAGGTACTCGCTACTCGTCTTGAGTTATTTCTTTAAGATGTTGTTTAGTTACTGTAGGATATGCTAGTGTATGTATAACGTGCCAGTGAATTATGTGATTGTGTTGTGAAGGTATTTAAGTACTGTATTTGAAGTACTGTGTACATAAATTAATTCTCTCTCTTTATCTCTCGCTTTTTTTAAACTATTAATAAATAACAATAATAATAAGCGTCTTATGTTTACGGGGCGAGACTTATGACTAGAAAGTCTTTTTCTGTCTAATCCATGCCCTAAAAAAACAATACAATCTCCAAAATATAGTACATAGTGAACAAAACAAAAAACAGCAGCTTAACTTAAATCTTATCTTAAATCTTAAAATTAGCTTATTCCAAGCCTAAAATAAACAGTTAGATTAAATTTGCGCTAGATTGAAAAAACAATGTGTCTATGCTGGAAAACGCAGTGCTTCTCTAACCAGACACGTAACAGACTCAATAACGGACCATATTCGAACTATACAGTATACTGTATGTCTAAGTTTTTTTGTAACTCAATTAATATTCAAAAACACTTACAATGAAAGTTGAATTTGTAATTTTAAAAAATATACCTACCCCTCATTTTCTACACAAATAAAAAATAAAAATAAAATCGAAATTTTTTAAGACTTTAAGTATTGTATTTAATTATTACTCCCCTCAAATATAGGGTGGGAAATTTTATCGTTTTATTTAAAATGATTTAACCGTATAATGAAGTTAAAAATTAGATTAACAAAATTGAAAAGTCTCAAAAATTGAATTGTAGTCTGCTCATACTTTAATAAACAAGGAGTTCAAATAAGTAGATTTAATAGCAACTATTGTTCAGCGAATTCTGCCAAACAAGTTATAAATAAATAAACCACCCTAGCGGAGTTCGGGTTATAAAGCCCTCTCTGAGGCGGGTATTCCACATACGTCAATCGTCAATGAAAAATTGAAAAATGACGTAACACTGACGTAAATTGACGTGGTAGCAGAATTTTTAGTATGTCTTTAATGTCTGCTAAAATGCCATTTTTCAATTTTTCATTGACGATTGACGTATGTGGAATACCCGCCTTACACTCAACTAGGAAGTCCCAGAACCACCTGCTGTACTTGCCGCCTGAAGCAAGGCATACGATTTAGTGTGGGACTCGATCCAACAACCTGTCGGATGAAAGTCTGAACCCGTACCACTATTTTACACGTCCTGACATACACTTCCAAGAGTTTTAACAATTTCCCGCGCATACCAAAAAAAATAAAAACTGACAGAACCAGCCAGCTAAATACTATCATAATAATAATTATTATTTGGCTTTGGATTTCTTTTATTATGATCATAGTTGCTATTTGTTTAACTTTTTTATTACTTATTTTTAATGTTATATACTGTATATACTCGTATATTAATGCAGACAGATAAATTATATTAACATTCTTATCGAGACTCGCTTTAGAAGGAAAATCGAGTACCTAGGTACCTCACCTTCACGGGTAACTGAAAAACGCGGCTACAGCAAAGGTCAAATAAGAGGATTCTCCACCAGTCCTCAAGCCTTTACCCTCAATGGGCTGAGGACTTGTCATGGATGTAATAATAATAATATTCATCAAAAAGTCTTTATTGAAAAATAAATAAATACCGCTGCTACGAGATGGTGCCCACCTAATGGGGAAGGAACCTAATATGGGTCTGCCCATAATATTAAATGACTGGCTTTGTAATATTTACAGATAACAAGCATTACAAAATATTAATATTGTTTATTTAACCATTACGAAGTATTTCAAAGTGAAAGTGGGAAATATTACTGCGGTAAATACAATTGCCGGCCGCCATACCAAGTTGAATCCAGCGGACCAGAGCAGGTTCAAAGCTGCAGATAACTTGGTCGTGTGCACAGTGCCGGTAGGGAAACATGGTAGGGCTTGTCCTGGTCACCACCGAAGAAATCGTTGGACTTCACAGTGTTTCCCAAGTGGTCCGGAATCCACTATAATCAGGAGGTCCACTGTCCTATGGGCTCACATCGTGGCCTGGGACTACTACAATTGCTTAGGCTAGATTATTTTATTATTTTTTTATCGCCACCTTGACATGGAGCCTGAAGATTTTTTTTCGCACGTCCATACTGAAAATGATGTATTGGTGGTTTGTAGGAAGTGGGGGACGGAAAGACGAGGGGGGCCGGGGGGGCTAATTAAAGACAGGTTAATGGAAGGCTCGTAGTAAATAGATAACGGCATCTGTGCTGTTATGATCTTTCCCAATACAACAGAGACAGAGGAAGTTCACTCAACCGAGAGAACTATTCTTCATCAACAATATTACATTTTCAGGTTTAATGTGTAATTAATTATAGCATTTTCAGGCTTTAGCTAGACATGTGGAGTGCTACAGTAATATATTTATTTATAACCCTGATTGGTAATGCAATATCATCTGTGATAATTATTGAAACAAGTAAGTTAAACTCTTTTACTATTAACTTTTAAACTCAATTTATACCTTCTTGTCAATTACTTGTTGATTACTTAATTGTATAATTTAACAGAATTAAGTATTTATTTATTTATTTGCCTGCCGTTGAATTTTTTTTTATTTATTTTTTTTTTTTTTTACAAAGGTAAATCGCATACAAACAATTCAATGAATGTATCCGATTGACCTCTTCAGTCGCCTCTGTAGGTTAGTACCCGTGTTAAGTTACGACACGTCTCCGATCGCATGGCGTGTAAAGACTCGCACAAGTGCAAGCACGTTAACACCTGGCCATCGAAGTCGATTAAACCGGTTTTATTGCAGTCAGAACTATCACGTCTGCTTGAAGAAATTTTCCTGAGCATTTTGATACATAATATGTGCCTCTTTCTAATACAGAATGGTCCGATAATTAAATTAGGACGGTTCTAAGTTTATTATTGTATTTTATGGCGACGTCGAAAACCATATGTGCTTGCTAGTTAAACAATGATTAAATTTCAATAAAGCATTGTCTATTGTCTATTGACCATTATCGGAATTGATTAGTGCAAAAAACGGTTGGTGAGGGCGTCCGAGAAAGAAGTTCAAAAACTGGGGCCAATCGGAGTTCAAGACGGTCACATATCATGTACCTATCAAAGTGTAGAGTTGCATCATTTCCAAAGGATGCAGTATTTTTGACAGCTCTGCAATAACTTTGAACAAAAACCTCGGGAGACTTTTTTTTTTAAAAAAAATAGGTAAATTGTTTTGGTTCAACGCGCTTTTGGAAAAAATATTATTTCGACAGGGGGGGGAGGGAGATTAAAACTGGCCGATCCCCCTAACCTGGGTACAGCCTTGATATATAAATATATATACATTGAATGATATGGAGTTCCTAATTTTGTCATTGATGTTGAAAAATAGAAATTTCTGATTTACGAAGAAAAAAAACACTCACAACAATTAAAAACAGCTTATCGTAGGGTATAAAATAGGTATCTACAACTGACACGTCTTACCATTTTGATAATTTTCATATTAAATTAATAGAAAATTAAAACACTGCAGATTTTGAGCAACCCCTCTATGATCATAATATTTTCTCAAAATACTCTGGAACGGCAAAATAGGCCACCGATTTCGAGATAAATTTGGAAAAAATTCAAATGGCTATAACAAGTAAATTCCCAATAAAGTTGTCAGCACAAGACCGAGGAAGCGACGTCCAGGTGATGTCTCGGAAGTGAAGCCCAATTCGAGCAAATGGACGAGGGATAATAACCGTGAGAGAGAAATGGCGTTTTAAACTGATCTAAGTTCTTCTATATTAAGATAATATGCATCTGCTATAAGTGTTCACATTTTCAGGTTGCTACAGGAGATTTCTGTCTGGAAAAAGGCTTGATGACCGCCTGGTGCGGCATTCTTTGCCATGCGATACCTTGCAAGCCTGTCAGCACCAGTGCTCAGTTGAGCAACATTTTGAATGTCGTGGTTTCAGCATCAGGTAATTTAAGGCAGTTCTCTTAATTTTCAATTTATTTCAATATGCTATAATAATAACGTTTTTTTAAAAGGTTAATTGCATACAAACAATTTAATGAATTACTAATCTCATCAGTCACCTCGGTAGGTTAGTACCCGTGTTGAGTTACGACACGTCGCCGATCGCATGGCGTGTGGAGACTCGCACAAGTATAAGCACGCTACCACCTTCCCATCTAAGTCGATTAATGTTGTAGCAGACATTGGTCTGCCTTTCGCTCCCTTATAGGGTGGCTCCTACCAACGTAAGTAGTGCTATGAAAAGTGGAATCTTAAGAAAGCTACCAAGCATTGCAATAGCAAATATGACGGCGAATTCCACTTGCCGTTGCTTACAATAACGGTTAGAAGCGTCATTGGCCATGGTTTGTGGAAACAGAGGACTTCTTATCGGTAAACTTAACTTGCAGTCCGAGAAAACACTGTACATCCAATATCCTGTCGTGTCCAAGGCCGTGACCAAGGGGGGTTCAACCCCACCCCCCCCTCCTCGAAATGAATTTTTTTTTTTTTGCTTGATACTAGATAGAATAGGAATTTGAGAGGAAAAATAAAAACCACTCTGTAATATCAAATGACATTTCTGAACCCCCGAAAAATTCTGGCTACGGCCTTGGCGTGTCTGATGACCTCAATGGCCGTGTATAGGCATATTTCCAGTTGCCTGTCAGACTTGTCACAGTTGCTGGTCTGATGGGATTTGGTAATTGTGTGAGGCGGTTATTGAGTTCCTCCGCTACAGTAGGAATACCCGAGCCATAGCGGAGTAAAAAATTAATAAGGGCTTAGTCAAGCATATCTCAACTAAGAAATTGCACGCAAACAAAGAAAATCCCCTTAATAAAAATAAAGTCCTGAAGTACTTTTTTATGAACCCAGGCCTACTTAAAGTGGCCCATTGGTCCCTTGTCCATGCCAACGACCCCTTAAGAGAATCCCCTGTGAGGGATAAGTAATAATATTAATAAGTGTAGTAGTAGAAATTTTTTGTAGGGGGACAATGAGGTTTAAACTCCCCAATTTGAAAAACATGGTTGGAGTGACTCGGTCTTTCAGCACTCCAGGAATAACAGTAAATCAAAAGAATTTACCTCTGCAAAGCTGGATGGATTAGGTTTTGCCCTCACTCTAATTGAAGCCTTTGAGGTTCAGCGGTTCTATTCCAATCGTAACTTGAGATTTCCCATTTTGAGGGATTTCTCTAATGATGTGAAACCTTTTACTTCACAAATTCAGAGGATATGCATCTGGAAAGGAATGTATTTTCTTCGAGGAGTAAAAAGTGTGTATTGCACTAAATGGAATAGGTTGTCTTATCTTCCTCTACAGAAGCATTTCCTTCAAATTGGTGAAGTATAAGGTTATACTTATTTTTATGAATTCTACTAAGGTGCCCATTCCATTGACCGGCTAGGGCTATTTCCAACAACGGTGACGTGGTAGCAGACATTCAAGACTTAGGCGGCGTTTCCACCGACCTCGCATTGCAGAATTGACGGAAATGTTTATTTTCCTCTATGCCATAGTTAAAATTGATCAATGATCATGCAGTAAAATCACAAACAAACAAACTAAAATTAAAAAATGGCTTCATGGGATATGTTAATTACAAACATTTTAATAGATTTCTATAAAAAGAAAAATAAACATTTCCGTCAATTCTGCAATGCGAGGTCGGTGGAAACGCCACCTAAGTCTTGAGTGTCTGCTACCACGTCTCACCGTTGTTGGAAATAGCCCTAGCCGGTCAATGGAATGGGCGCCTAATGGTCTCCATATCAGTTAGTTACACTTTTCCTAACCTGAGGCGTGCAGCTGTGGAACCCACTGAAGCAAGTCCTATTTGTCCTCTACAATCAGAGTATCAGACATAGTACGTTTTGATAACATACCGTCGTACGTTTTGTAAAAGCAAAGTGGGACACGTAGTAATAATGTCGTAGGACGTAGGACGTCCATGAAACCTTGAAAGGATAACCTAGAGACCTCCACAAGTTGAAAGACCGTAGACGGGGGAGCGTCGTAAAAAACCGAAAATATTGAAGGAGTGTTTTAAATAAATAAATAAATAAATAAATAAGGACTTTTTAATAGTAGTAAAGTATAGCTGTAGATTTTACAAAGCTAAAAAAGGAATGTCTATATTCATATTGCTGCAAAGGGGACCATACAGTATGGACAACGTCCTACAATGCTCGAGGCTGGGGGGGGGGGCAAGTTGGACCGTGCGCCCCCCCCCCTTTACGCCCCTGGTACCACTACTCTACATGTCTTGAGCAGGTCAAAACCCATCAAGGGCTGTGTAGAGCCAGAAGAAGAATAGGAAGAAGACGAAGAAGAGGAGGAAGAATTAGAAGAAAAAGAAGAAGAGAAGGAAGAAATAGAAGAACAAGAAAAAGAGGAGGAAGAAGAAAAAGAACTTAATCAGAATATCATTCAACGCCACAGCACCACCACTCAGAAACTGTCCCTCACACTTTCTGCCAACTTTCTGTCAACTTCACCAACAAGTGTTAGTTATTTCTCACTGGCTTTTGTCAATCTCGATCGGATGTACCTACACAGCCTTCTTTCTTTTCGTGTCAGAGGCGGAGATTCCTAGATTCTGTGGTCCAGTATTCTGCCAACCTGACTCCGTAGTCGGTGCACATCTACACGGTTATAGAGAACACTAATCATAGGAACAGGGTGCACACGTTTTAGATTGGCCTCTTGACATGTCTCCCAACATCTAAATTATCAACTCTGTTCCCACAAGCTGGCTGCTGGCTAACAATGTTCTTCTTTTCGAGCAAAATCGTAAAACTTTTTTTATTTTTAAGGTTGGACGACTCTGGCCTTGGCCGAGGAGTTTGCGAGTTGACATCGGTACCAACGAGCTACCTAGACCCTGTATTAGACCTGAACGACGATCCCGAATTCGATTTTTACGAAAAAGACCTAAAAAATACTTCGCCTAATTGTGGCTACATAAATGAGGTCGTCAGTGTCATGCCGAAACGCAATGAACCTTCTGGTGAGCAGATTTATTTGCATTTGCGAGTTGTGATAGGCCTAAATGAGAGTTCTTTATTTTTTTTAAGTAGAGCCCCAACCTCGCTCTAGGAAAAGGTGATGGCCGAACACAGTTTCGAGTGATGAAGACTCTGCCCTAGGGCAATAGGCTCTTGTCTGGATAGTAAGCCTGAAGTGTAAGTGTGAACCGAACAGGGAGAAGGAAAAGGCCACTACGGCCAAAAATCACCTCGTGTATCTGAGTGAGTGTAATCGTTCTGTTAATTTACATAGGAAGGAGCAAAGAAGATAGTAAGTAAAGTATCTTAACGCTAGTTTGCGTACAAGAGTAGAATTTACTAGGTTGTATAGCTGTAAGGAAATAATATTAGTAAGTATGCGCTGCAAACCGCTAGATCTGTGAACAGGGAAATCGTCAGTTAGCTTGTTGAGCATTTTGTGAGTCTCAAGGTCTGAGGTGCTTAACATTCTCGGGGGAAACACTAGTGTGGACACAGTCTGGTAAAACTTGGAGGTGTATAACATTCTCAGGAGCATTGGGGAACACTAGACGTAACAATTATATGCGAGACGAAGCATTCATTGCGTCGAGACTGCCCTTTTCCCTTGGAAGCTATAGAAGCAAAAACAAAAAAAAAACACCACGTCAAGCCATTTAAGGGTACAGATCAGAACTTTTAGGGATTCTCTTTCTATGTACAAGAAATTTCGTTGAGCTCTGTATATGCTTAGAGCAATTTTCCACGATTTCAGATTTTATTCCCAACAAACCATTTGAAAACCGAGGACACCCTCCTTGGAATAATGGACCAAACCAGCAAGTTCCATGGAACTATGGCGATGGTAACAGAAGACCTATGGGTCCATGGCATCCAGGGAATGACTTCAGAGGTGGTGGTGAGTATACCGGTACAAATAATCTAGTATACATACATTGCATTACATATACCGTAAGAAACGCTTTTGCAATCGACAGTAACTGATTCGCCGGGCCGTTGTTCCACACCACAGAGGCATATTCGAGCCTAGAACGTACAAACGCATTGTAAAGCAGACTATATGTCGACTATATGACGAAATTAATTGAAAAAGAAACAAGCTCATAGACCTGAACAGCTCACTTCAATCAGAAGTGTCCTATAGTGCCAGCCAAATATTGAATTTCTTGTATACAATTTTAGAAATCTCGGAGTCAAAAACTTTGACCATGAGAAAGCTTTTCCTATACTACGTATAAATAGGAAAACTGAAATGCTCATCAAGGGGAAATAAAATATAAATATAATATAAATAAATAAATATATAATACTCATGGATATTGAATTAGCCCGTTGGGGCTAAAGCTCGCCTAATATAAAGACGTTTTTCATTTCATTTCAATAAAGTGCCAAATTCAGTGGCGGCTCGTCCATAAGGGCACTGGGGCTACAGCCCTCCCAAAATTTTACAGGCAAACAAAGCAATTTCCTTTTAATAATAATAACAATAATAATAATATACTAATCTAGATTCTGGAGAAAAATGCAACTGCTACAATTCGGCTATGCTATGTGCGTGCTCTGGGCAACTTGGGGCAATTTTCAATTTAGCCCCGGGTCGCCATGGCAACCGAGTCAGGCAAAAGTTAAGAAGATCGTTCGCACCATTGAAAAGGTGTACACAACTTTTCTCTTATGGACCTTGCAATGCAATTCCTGGCTTACGCATTAATACATGGGCAGCGGGGCAGCGCCCCAAAAATGACTTTAAATGTTTCGTATTAATAATATCGTTGAATATTACTATTTTTTTTAAATCATAATTTTAAGAGTTATTTTTGAGAAGAGTTTCACTACTTTGTCATGAGTGATGTTTATTATAAAATTTTTCAAAGTACAATTTTTGACTAGGGAAGTCAGGTTCTGCCCAACGGCCAGTTGTAAATTCTTGTAATGTAAAGAAATATTACAAAAATGTAGCGAGCGAGTGATAGACTTGTTTGCCACATCGAAATGCCCAAGAATCTATTTGATAATCAAGTAATGGTAAGTTATATGCTATTACTTAATTACAATTCGTTGCCCCACCATTTTGATACACCACGAGCCGCCACTGGCCAAATTAATACAGTAAACCTCTCTTACACCCAAGGCCACCTGCAATGCATGCCCTCCGAGGCATGGCCAGAGAACGTAGGAAGAACGAATTTGTGCTATCCTAGTTATGGCCGCTAAAACAATACATTCTCCAATAATAATTTTTATATTATATTTTTGTTTCAGTTCCACATCCTAACGAAATTCCATACAACGGCAGAGGTCCAATGAAAGGTCATGATTTGTACCATAGTAAAGACTGGCACCAGGGGCGTACCTACCCTCTCGAACGGCCTTCCAATAACCTGCCAGGATACGTTATTATTGAGGCCGACAACAGGAATGCACCTGGTAGGGGTGGCCCGGACCCACATCGACCTCAAAGTAGGGAACACCAACCTCACTACCCCGTAGTGCCGCACAATGTTAGACCTCGTCCACCGGATAACTTTCAACACTGGAATTATGGACAAAATAATAATAGACAAGGTATGTTCATAAATGCCTGCATGAAGAAAGTTAACCCTTTCGGAGCGGAATAGCCTATGTTTCTGCAGGCACACAAGAACGTTTCGTTCGCCAGTGACTCACTGCGAAATTTGTCATGGGAGGAAATGAGCTTGGGAAATCAAATCAAAACAAATCAAATACATATTTATTCCAATTTTTGCAACAAGACAGGTATACATAAAATGATAAATTGCTATAAAATTAAAATTAAATTTAAATACGCTAAGTTAACTTAAGTTATATTACATTAATACTTTACAAGGAATTATAACCAGCCCAACTGTGTTTCCACGTGCAGTGCCAAACCATACAGTCTACTTCAGTAGATTTCAATACGCTGGAGTGTCCAGGGCATATCGAAGGGAAACTATTCCACCTACGTGCGGTCGGCTTCACGCCAGTCTCAGAAATTTTATGAAGTTTGCTACAATTGCAAATTTTCCAACGATTCACTGGCGTGCGAATTTTCCGTGTGTACCGGGCCTTAGTGTTCTTTTTTAGCTTTTTCTCTTGCTTAGTGGGTAAATTCAATTTTTTCAACCCCTGTTATTTTACCCCAATGCATGGGACACCGGTGACCCATTAGGCAGATGCGAGGAAACGAGAGGTAGTATAACAGAATATACTCTAGCAGATACTGTATACAATAAGATTACAAATTAATTCAGTAAACTTAAAGGATACGCAAAGATAAATCCAACGCAACCGGGATTTCAATAAAAAATGTTACGGTACAGTGCAGTCTTATAATTCCTAAAAGAGTTGAATCAAATTAATAACTAGGCCTAAACGAAAATTATCAGTTGGCCCTGTTTATTTCCGAGTCTCTGAAAGGATTACAAATTATTGGTTTCCACTTAATTCCTCTAATTTTCCAAATATCTGCTAAATATCGCTTTTAATTATAATTAATTAATACTTTGACTTGTTTCCAGTTTGCTTCCAAAGGCAATTTCCCGCGTTTCGACTACGACCGTCTATGGTACGAGAGTTTCACACAATGTCATCGGTGTCTCATTGCGAAGAAATGTGTTCCACAGCTTCGTATAACTGCATGGGCTTCACTTTCCGGTACACTCAACTCCCTGATAAAGGGCCGAATTGTTTCCTAACCGATTTCAGAAATCTGGATATGCATGCGGATTTAATGCCCGATCGTGATTGCGACGTCTACAGTAGACTTCCGAACTGTCGGAAAGTTCAATTTTTTCCGGATACGGGTAAGAATATTGTAGTAATCTTGTTTTATGCGATTACGTAATATTGACAGAGTAAGTATGACGGGAAGAGGACTGCGAAACTGTGTTTGAACGGGAAATTAGTCGCCGACCTCCCCGAGACCAATGAGGCTTAATTGCACACAGTACGCTAGGTACGTGCAGTATGCTGTTTTTTTTTGTTTTTTTTTAAGGACTTTTTTATGGACACAGCTACCAACACCGGCTACTAGTGATAATGAACAAGCTGAGACAAGCTTACCATTGACGCAATGAAACAGGCGGAAGCATGACTTAACCAAGTTCAGATACAAGTCACGTACAGTATGCTAATAAAATTAAAAAATCTTCTGAAAACTTTTTTAGTATGTCTGACCGCGAAATTATCGACATTATTTCTAAGCAAGGTGCTGTGGAACATATGACTGATGATATTTATTTATTCTATAAAAAGTTTTCTTGACTTTGGTGGGAACCTTTAATTGACACCTTCTTTCACAGAATGTTTCTCAAGAGATTTCACTGACACAGCCTTATTACCTGAAGTTTTGCGCCTGCGTGTATCAGTAATGTCCATAGCGGGATGTGAATTGGAATGTCTAAGAGCCGACTTCTTCACCTGTAGATCTTTTACGTTTGTGAGGTAAGTAAACGGAGTTTGGGGCAATAGATTAATTGTAAGAGAGGGCGGGAAGGCCCAAAATTAGCCCAAATGGAAAATAAAGACCTTTCTTTCTTTCTAACCCAGCAGACTGTACGGTAGCAGTGACATGGTAACCTTCAAATTAATTGCCAGAAAAGGTAGTAAATATGCATAAGCAGGTGAAAAGCATTCCGATCTGTGTCAGAGCTACAGCCCGATGTTTGATCAACCTAGAGTTCCGGAGAGATGGGACATTCGCCTTTAGCCAAAAATATTTATTTAATTTCTGGGGCCACTCGCCACGTCTGACCAGTCATTGAAAAGGCGTATCAGGTAGCCCCAGGATTCTAAAAATTATTTTGGCACACCTAAATGTCCAATCTCGCCTATACCTGTATAGTACTCTAGGTCAACCCGACGCGGTGCTTTCGCGGTTGTTATTTGCACCCCTCGGCCTCTATGCACTTCAATTACATTCCCTGTCTCCTTCAATCTCCTTCAAAACGGTATTCCTAAAACAAAGTTGGGTATTTGCACTACCCTGCTATCTTTCTAGCTTAAGCGGAACTAAATATTTTCCAATTTTCACAGCAGGAGCGACAGCACCAGGGAAAACTGTTGGTTATCCGACTGGCCGGCAGGAGCGCTTTCGCCCGCACAATTGATCCCAAAAAGGGGTGCCTATATTTACGAAAGGGGAAGTTTTGGAAGAGGGTGCGAATACGATGTGCCCACCCCGCCTTATATTGGGCCAAACCCTACTGATATTGCCCCATATCGGCCTCAACAGCCCAGTAAGTAAAACTTCCTTACTGTTACTTTGACTCTCGTCCCCGAGCTACGTTAAGCTTATAGGGCTTCGAACCCCGCCAAGTCCAGTTTTCTCCTTATCCTCTAATTTTGGTTATAACGAGGAGGTTACCTCTGCCAAGGGCGGGTTCAGGTCAGATTTTCGGGGGGAGGGCGGGGGTATACCGGGAAAAGTGAGTGTAGCCTACCAAGCCGCTTTTATAATTTTCGGGTAGGCAAACGTCCTTCTGTCAGTATCAAACGTGTAGCACTTTTACCATTTGTCAAATTAATTTTTAGATATTGTGAAATTGGTGTGTTTGTTAGCGAAACGAGGCACATTAAATTACTGGGCGTTGTTTTAAAACCCCATGCGCCTGATGCAGATAGGTCTCCCCCGGGGGGAAAAATTGAAAATATAAGTGCAAAATAGTGCGGTTTTACGCATTTTGTAAAGTATAGATTTTTCAAAGTAGTAAAATTTATAATTTAAAGATGGAAGACATATTCATGTTGCCATACTAAGGTTTTTGTTTAGAATATCCCATTTTATACAGGATACGCTAATTTTTTTCTCGGGCAAGGCTCCCATGGCCCCCCTCTGGACCCGCCACTGACCTCTTCAAAAAAAAGTTAATTTAATGCCAGTGTTACATGCATACCATATAATACTCCAATGTAATAATACAATTTTAATAATGAATAATAATATATTATAATATCAAATCAAATGTATTTAATTCTATGTAAAAAATACAAGATACAAATGAACAATTCCCTACCCCAAATGTTCCTAAGAATGTACTTGGGGAGGGAACATAACATACTAGATTAAATTACTCAATTCAATAAGGTGCCCATTCCACATACGTACAACGTCAACGAAAAATTGAAAAATGACGTCAAAATGACGTAAATTGACGTGGTAGCAGAATTTTTAGTATGTCTTTAATGTCTGCTAAAACGTCATTTTTCAATTTTTCGTTGACGATTGAAGTATATGGAATACCCCCCTTACAATAACATAATTAGTGATAAATTTTTAGGGCAATGGAATAGGGACGCGTGGGAGCATTTTACTGTGCGAGGTTGGCCGTGCCGAAGAGGATCCCAATGCACCTTAAATAGGGAAGCTGGATTTTGGTCTTGCGAAGTTGAAGGAGGTGACCACACGTAAGTAGAAAAACTTGGAGAAAATCTGATCTCGAGTATTGGCCCTATCAAACTTACATACAGTCGAAAATGTTGCACTTTATGAGCTGTCCATTGGCATTGGCACCCCAATCACTCTTATATAGGTAGGTATATATTTTTTTTTAATTTATTACATAAGTTATAAAGATTTGGTCTTGTCAATTGGTTGAAGACCTAATGTTTGTCGTAACTCAACACAGATATTAGCCTACCTGCAGAGGCGACTGAAGAGGTTGTTCGGATACATTCATTGCATTGTTTGTATGCGAATAATCTTTCTCTAAAAAAATGAAAAAATGGAAGGAAAAAAAAAGAAAGACACAATATTATAAGGTGTTTTTTATTTTGATTGTTATAATTTTTCCATGAACTTGATAATTCAGTAATTTTTCTATCGCCATCAGTTTCACGGGGAAAACCCCCCGCCATACCTAAATTATTCCTAGTAGTACTATTTATGAAGACTCATATCTGTACTTGGTTAAGTCATGCCTTCACCTGTTACATTGCGTCAATGGTAAGCTTGTCTCAACTCGTCCATTATCGCTTGCAGTCGGTGTAGGTTGACATCGAACACGTATACCAGTTTGCCAGTGGCCGAAAATTCATACGGCTACAAAGAAATAATCCATGGGGTCGTTGGCATTGAACAAGTGAACAAGTAGGCCTGAGTCCATAAAAAGTCCTTCTGAAAAATTACGTAAAACTATTTATGAAATAGTCCTCTGCCAATCTGCCAAACCTTTATAACTTGGGTATATTAAGTTAAATAAAAAAAACAATTTCAAAGCAGCTTCTTATTAATGGACTCAACCATGAACGTATCACTCATCTTTTTGCATTTATGGACACAATGTATCATTCAGAAGATTGAATTAAAGGGTAAATTTTACAATTTTTATAAGTTTACAGAACCTTTGGCAATTCAAAATGTGTATGGAGGAGGCATATAGCCCGAAGAAAGTTACGTTTGTCTATAATAATGTAATAGTAGTAGTACAAAATAACTTTCTTCACGTTTACTTTGGTAATACTCGTATAATGCCTTGGCCTTCTACAGCAATAAAATCTGTTACATAAATGCACCTTAATTAACTATTGTATTACTTACTTATTTTAATGCACTGGGGATTTAATCAATTTAATTTACATTAATGAAATAATAATGACCTATCCTATAATGGATTAATAGTAAGAGTGGGGCCCATATGGAAAATAAGGACCATTTTCTTTCCTTCTATCTTTCTTTGTCGGCAATCACTGTATTGAGGCTAAGAACATGTAAAGCAGGTGGTCTCGGCCACCCTATCCAAGCTTGGTATAGACGCATAGAAATAAAACAAATTATCATTGCCGGATTTATGTTATAAGTTATATTATGGTATGCCTTGCTAGATTCGAATTCCAGTTCGTTCACGTATTGTCATGAGGCTGTTTTTATGGCCTATACAGGCTATTAAGGACATGTATTGAGTAGTGGTACGGACTCTGGCTTTCACCCGAAAGGTTATTGGTTCGAGTCCCACACAGTAACAGTAAGTCATTATTTATTTAATAAATTACATGGCAGAGTTCATTATGAGAATTATTCCTTATTAATCCAGAAATAGACGGCAGGAAATCGTTTGGAAGTGTCCCACACTTGCTACATTTTCTGGCCATGCTGCAGAAGGCATGTAAAGCATTTGCTCCCGGGCCTTCCTGTTGAGTGTAAGAAAAGGCTTAGTAGCCCTAACCTAGGTTGGCTTAGTAAATTATCCTTTTATAAAAAAACATAAATTGAAAAAGAGTCTTACTTTTTTATATTTTGATATTTATTTTCACATATTTGTTGCTTATTTATTTAATAATCAATACCTATTATTTTCAGGCAATGGGACTACTGTTGTAGGCCACAACATGCATGCGGACACTCACAAGGATACAGCTACCCTTGGTACGTTTTTATGACTATTGACAAGGCTATAGCCTGGGGGGGGGGAGGGGGGCTCAGCCCTCTTAAACGTTCTGTCGCGCCCTCCCATTTTTTCAGTTGTTACCTATACCTAATATAAATTCAAAAAATAGCCATAATCATATCAAAAAAATCGTTTCAACAAAACCAAAACACGGCGGCTGCAATTGTACTGATTTTCAGACAATGATTATTTGTAATTGTTGATTTGGTTAAATGGGGTACAGAGGTCTATAGGTAGGCTATGCATGAAATTTGTATGACGCTAAAAGGCAACCAAAATTTAACCCTAGGACAATTTTTTCCCACAACTCATATTATCTTGTACCGGTTCTTTTAACTAGCTATTATTAATTCATGCGCCAAGACGTTACAGACCCTGCCATTATTACAGTACTTTATTATATAATCGTCCCATCTATCAATTCAGTGCTTTGTAATAGGACAATTCCAAGCAAACAAAATTTAACCCCAGGATAATTTTTCCCACTACTCATATTACCTTCTTTAAAAAAAATAATAATAATAATCGCATGCAAACAATTTAATGAATGTATCCGATTGACCTCTCGAGTTGCCCCTGTAAGTTTGTAGAGACTCGCACAAGTACAAGCACTTAGCGTACCGGTATTTCAACTAGTTGCAAAGTACAATTTTAATCTGGACCCTATTTGAACTTTCATGACTGCTGAAGGTGCTACGTAGGCGAGGCAGGTGCGGATCAGTGGAGGCCCTGCAGTGAGCATTTCTACCCATCCTATGAGAACTATCACCAACATCCCCCTCGGCATCTGCACGAGCAACAGCAGTACGAAGAATACCCAATAGAAGCATGGTCGTAAGTATTTTTTCCTAACTAAGCGTAGGGTAGTCATACCGTCAGATATCAGGGATACTAGATGGGGTAAGAGTACTCAAACCTCCCCCACAAGAAATACTACTGTATAAGTTCCTTAAGACGTGTCATATACAGGAGGGCTAGGAACCCAGTATCATATGGAAATTCAACCCTTTATTTTCAAAATTTGCCCCTTTCCGTAAACTGTAATGCATCCCTGCATGAAACACTACTTATCAGCTCTTCAATTGCTGTTACTTTAAGAACGGCCAGCATCATGGCAAAATTCGTTCTTTTTTTCAAAATCAAAATCAGCCCGTTTCTTAATTTAATTTCTAAATTTTACGGTAGAATCCAGGCTGATAGGCGTTAGTCTATCTGAAAGCCTTGCTCCAAGCGTTTCGTTAACAGCAGTAGCGTCATCTGACTCCGGCTAAGATAACCTTTTAATTATATTATGAAGGAATTGTAATGTTATAATGTCGTGTGTCAGAATTGATTTTAATGGGAATATTAATTTTTTATTGATTCATTGATTTTTATTTCAGGCCAGAATACGGTCCTCCTAGTTCTTGGCCGATATCGTACCTGTATTCGCAACCACCTCCTAATGAAACCATCTACTTTGGACCCCAAGAGCCACCGCAGTCACATCATCAACCTTCTTACGCAGATGAACCTCCTCCTCAAGCATTCTACGAAGATTCTCCAATGATTCAGTTCAAACCCTCAACTCCGTCATCTTATCCTAAAGCAGTAGTTCAAAAATTAGACTTAAAAGATATGTCCAACTCTGACGTTCCTATGAACAATGAAGAAGTTGAAGAAGAGCAAATAGTTCTTAATATTAACCCGAGAATTAATTACGCCAAAAAGTTAAAAGAAGAAGAACCCCCAAAGTACATATTCGCTTCTGAAGGTTCATTGTCTAATGCTTCAGGAGTTTATCCAAATTTCGTTAAAGGGTCTACTACCGCAGACTTTATGGCTAGTAGTCCTCTAGTTAACGATACTACTGCTTCGGCACAAATAAATAAGACCAAAGATATTTTAGAACAGATAGAAAAGATTATAGCAAACAGTACAAAAAACAATAGTGATAAAAACTGCACTGAAAAGAAAGAGGCTTTGGAAGTTAAACCATCGCAGGGGATTGGTTATTTAGTTAATGCTACTCAAACAATAGTTTTGAAAAACGGAGAAGACGCAATGTCACGATTTTGGAATTGGGGACAGGAAAACTTCTTTTCAAAGGATTCAAAGAGTTGAACATTTTGTAGCTTGCGCATCAATCAATGTCATATAGCCTAATAAGTTGGTCAAGCCACTAACAGATTACATTTAAAATGCAATGTGATTTAGGGCATTTCCCACTATAAGGGAGGGATTTTGAGTTTGTAAACAAGAAATGACCGAGTATTTTTTGAAGATATTTATTAATTTCTCGTCCCAGAGCCACAAAGATATGAAAATGGGCAGATGAAAAAATCACAAATAATAAAAAATATCACAGTAATGTTCCATTTCTTACCCTATACTTTCTTACTTAGCGTGTCCTCATCTTACTTGACTTCAATAGGCTTCAAAAAGTTCCTTGTGGGACACAGCTTTTACAAGCGACGAACAGACAAGAAGGTGGTTGTCGCTTTGCTGTTGCCCAAATACACAGATTTGGTCCTCTAACAGCCCCCCCCCCCCCTTCGTACGGCATCGTGTGAATTCCGTTCTTAGCTAATTTAGTCTATGCCAGGTGGTTTAACGTAGTTGAGCTCTATTTCTTGCCAACTGTTAGCCCCTTCCTCGCCCCCCCCCCCCCAAAGTGCATTCACCAGAAATGTTTCGTATAGCAGTAAATTATAAATAAATAAATAAGGACTTTTTATTGTTTCTATTACTAAGCCAAACTAGCGGAGTTAGGGCTATAAAGCCCTCTCTTACACTCAACTAGGAAAACCGGGGACTGCCTGCTTTACATGCCCTCCCAAGCATGGCCAGAAAATGTAGCCAGTGTGGGACTCGAACCAACAACCTTTTGGGTGAAAGTCACAGTCCGTTCCACTACGCTACATGTCTTAACTTGAATTATTCAGGTAAACAGCCTGCTCTCTTTAGCACGCTTGCTGAATCTTTTCATCATTGACATTCATAATAAGACTATCTTTGCAGCTCTGAAACGAGAAATTAACTTATTAAATTAAAAATGCATGGGGATTACTTGTTTTCAAATAATTGAATTCTCTCCCTTAAAATTACAATCGAATGATTGCTCTGTGAAATTAAACGAATTTATCGTAAATATTGGCTGAAAGCCCTTGATCTCTACTGTCTATGTATCTTTATTCTTTATAGAGGAAAGTGGAAAATTTACTGCTTCTGCGTTTTTTCTAAGATTCTCCAATTTATCAGAAAAAGTGGAGAAAGAGTAATTCAAACCCACGTATGTATCAGCTCTTCAAGTTCAATAACCATTTTGCTATCGTCCTCATCAAAATATTTTAATGCAATTTAAATAAGCACCAAATTGGTAGGTTTGTTAGTCGTAATTAGTAGCAGTAGCCTAAATATACTCTAAGTATTCCTATATTTCTTTTGCCTCAATTCTGAACGATTGATAGACCCAATGTATTTCAACTCGGTTGTAAGGGACAAGTAGTTTTTTTACTAACCGATGCTTATTACACAACTAGGTTCATCTCCAGTCAATAGCACTTTATGATCAAAGCTCCGGTGAGACAAAAAGAAATATTGCTTATTTACTGTGTTTCGTTCTTATCGAATCTTCGCGAACCATGAAACTACAGGTACTTCAAACGCACTCTAAGTAGGCTACGACGATTTAGGCGGGTCCCACGATCGGTTGAAACGTCTCAATAAGTAATAGTGCACGGTACTGGCTCACGGCTGTTATGTCCAGTTTTTCTTACCGAGACTTCAAAGAGAACGTTTCTTTTTTTCCTTTTACCAACGTCTGCTTTCAGCATCTGCATTTAAGTAACCCTGTCAGCCTGGTGGTCGAATTGCGTCTGTTTATTAACCCCTAAGGGCTCCCTCCTTCACCTTAGAGAGAAGGTAGGTTGACTGACAGGGTGGAGTTTCAGATTATAGCGGATCCCGAACCACTTGGGGAACATAGTAAAGTCACAGGATTAATTCGGAGGTGACCAGGACTCGACATGCACTTAGACTGCCTATGAGCGTTATCACAGCCCACCATGTTCCCCTGCCAACACTGTGTACACTACCAAATTTGCTGCAGTTTTCAACAGGCTCTGTTCAAGTGGACTCAACTAGGTATGGCCGTTGGCTATAAAATCGAGCGTGAGACCCATTATTGTTGTTGTTGTTTAATGTCTCAAACGTTTGATAATAGTGTCTTCCTCTTACCCTATTCTAGTATAGGTCTCGTCATTTTCACAAACTTTGGACGATAAACGTATACTCAGGATGGCAACAATTTAAAAATAATAATAATCATAATTAATTATTTTTGTTCTAAACTCCATACCGCTAGGCCTGCAATTGAACTGTATGACTTTAATGATAAGTGAACTCGTACCTAAGTTATACGTTTACATAGTGCAAGTAGTCATGTAAAGAATCTGCATTTAATTCCTTGCATGAGTTTTCAATGTTTTAATACAAATCTAGTGCCTAGCCAGACTGTAGTAGTTAGTTATAGTTTGGTCTTATGCCATTTACCTTTACCAATAGGCTGTAAACCTACATTACATACCTGGAGGCTGGGTTACCTGAAGTTGGCTGGCAAACGTCTGGAGTCTCTATTTCGACCTTGGATAGTTGTGAGTTGTGCCTCAATGACCGACTAGGTGCCGTGAAAAAAATCCCTTTCGGCTCTGGCCGATCAAGTGTAGGGAGATTCCGCAGACCCTGCTTTTCGTCTACGCTACGTCGCTACCTAGTAGTATCGTTGGACATAGTCCCAGGCCACGGTGTGGGCCCATAAGACAGCGGACCTCCTGATTATAGTGGATTCCGAACCACTTGGGAAACACAGTGAAGTCACACGATTAGTTCGGAGGTGACCAGGACAAGTCCTACCATGTTTCCCTACCGGCACTGTGCACACTACCAAGTTATCTGCATCTTTGTCTTCGCTATGTAATGTATGTAATGCATGTAATAAAAAATAAAAAATACTTCATTATTTTCCCGACCATAACGTCAACACACAAAACACTCTTGTGTTCCAAATTTCGAACCACAATGCCAACTATGCACTTTTAATTATCAAATTATTGTCACATTGACTGGATGCCATCTTAAAATGGTTGATTTGTCGTAAAAAGTGTTGATCACCATTATCGTAGATGATAATACGGGCTTTCAGTCAGATTTTAATTCATTCCTCTGTGACCAATATTAACTGAGATATTTTTTATTATATTTATATTATATAAGTGTTCAACCAGCCGCCATCTTGTAACTAAATAGTGGATTTAGCTGGCTAACGAACTCGATCAAGATATGTATGATCAATTTTTGTGCCAAGTGTCATCAAAATCGGATAATATTAACGGAAGTTAGAGTGTTTCCTAAAATCGATATACATACATAAATACATACATATATATATATACCACATATTATATAGTATATATATGACATTTTTAACAGAGGGTGGTTTTAGACTCAGGGGATCATGAAATAAAAAGTTGTGAAGAAATTTTCCGGAAGTCGAACATTGGTCGCCATCTCAATAGGTAGATAAATCACCCTAAAATATAGAGCTGTTTGTTAGTGTGGCATAGGCCTAGTCAAATTCAAAAAGGGACTATGGCAAAAGAAGAGGCTCATCAGAAAAGGAAAATTTGTCTGCGGGGGCTGGGTCCACCCATTGCAGCTACCAAACATAATTGGTACCATAACCGCTATTAGTTTATATTATTCAAGGACTTTTCATGGACATCTTATGTTGCTCATTGAACGTTGCCATGACAGTGACCCCATTGGTTTTCGGTCGTGATTCGTATCGTTTCCTATGAATTTGTAGCCATTGGCAACCTGTTTCACTCTTGATGTCAACCCATACCGACTACAAGTGCCAACCAGCTCAGCCATGATTACCATTGACTTGTAACATGCGCTAGCTCGACTTAGGCAAGTTTGGAAACCAAATCGTGAACCTTCACCGCCTAGCCCATAGGGAAGTGACAAAAAACTGTAAAAATTTTATTTTGGAAATAAATTTTGATTGATTGATTGATTGATATTGGAAAACGCAGCTGGAGGGTATGTTGCTGATTTCATCCTTAACAAAGCAATGTCCCAGAAGGAGGATTTCCTGCCAGTCCTTAGGCTACCAGTCTAGAAAGAGTTTTTGTTAATTAAGCTGTCTGTCACTTATATAATTAATTAATTAATACAAAGCAATAAATTAACATGTAAATTAATCAATGGATCATAAAGGATGAAAAACAACAACAAAAAGAAGTGTTTATTGATTAGTTTAATAATGCAATAATGGTAACAATGAAATAAAACTAAATAATGATACAGTATACAGTATAATAGCACTATAAAATCGGTAGGAGGTGGGAAGATAGACTAAAAAGAAAATTAATATTAAGGTTGAGGTTTCAAAATATTTTGCTGACTAAGAGTGGCCGAGTATTTTCGGCAAAATTAGTTAATTTCTCATTCCACAGCCACAACGACGAAAAATGCATATAAAAAAATCAAACTTTCTCAAAAGCCTTCTATTTCCCCGACTGATTTGCAACAATTTTATAAAATTGGTTTAATTCAATTTATCGGGTATTTAAGAAGTAGCCTAATAATGTTTCATATGAGAAAATAGAAATTTCCTTCGAAAGCTTGCAGTTTTTATGCATTTTTCATGTTACCACTTTCATAACTTTGTGGCTGTGGAACGAGAAATTAGTGACTTTCGTCAAAATTCCAAGGTAATTTCTTCTTTAAAAAATAATTTTGTAATCTCTCCCTTAATGGCATAGCTTACATTTTGAGACATCCGTAAAATGCTTGGCTGGTTGTTAAATTTATTAGCTTGATTGGGATAAGTATAATTATTAGTCCACTTTTTTATGTTTAATTCTGCATATATTTTTTTTTTAAATTAGGCCCACATGTGGAGGCTTAGTGATGTTCATTTAAGTAGGCCAAATGAAAGTTAAAATTATTGGTTAAATTATTCAACACAGCCTAAATTAGATAAAATAAATAACTAAGTAGCGCAGCAAAAAGAAACTACGCAATGGGTCTGAATCAATTATAATAAAAAAACATCAGTACTTAAATTACTGTACTTTTAAGTCTAACATCCCCATTTGCAATTCATGCATAGGTATAAGCTACATCGAGATTTGTACAAATTATTGCTAATGTAGTTGTTTTTTAACAAATCGCATAATTCAATAGGTACTTTACAAGGTAAGGTAAGTTTTGTTAGCTTAGCGGGAAAATTTGAAATTGTATATTGAAATAATTACATTGAGTATACTTATAATTTATATGAATAGGCCAAAACTTTACTCTAAGGAACATGATGTAGTCTACATTAGGGACAGGGGCGTCATTTAAATATTTTTCAGTTGCCAAGATGGCAATTTTTTTTAAAGATTAATTGCATAGAAACAAAAGTACAAAGTAATTAGGTATATTTTTTAACAAGGTTGAATTGAATTGTATTGAAACGATTTTATTTAAATATTAAAAGGCGAACAATAAGACTATAAAGTCTTATTTTCCTGCTAACCCTGTAACCTTGTAATGATTACCTCGTTAGTCAAGTCGCATTTTTTTCCAACAGAAATTAACCCCCCTGGGTGACGCCCTTTATAAAAGTCAAATCCCTTACATTTAATTATGCTAGCCTCCTGTGGCGCAGCTGATAGCGGGCTCGTATTTGCGCTAGTCTCTACACATTATACGATCGGAGGCCTGTCGTAACTCCACCTGGCAGGTATTACCTGCTGCGGCTGCTGGATAGATTATTCGGATACACCAAATAAAATTAATATTAATATAAGTAAATAAATGAACTTATGTTGCTAACTTTTAAACGTGATAATGGCAGCGCCTCTGACAAATAACGAACTTCTTCTTCTACTTCCTTTACTTCCTCTTCTTCCAGCATAGTGCCGTAGGTGTAGCGTGGGGGGGGGGGGGTCATCGTGGGTCCATTTCTAGTACTTCACCCGGTCGGTTGTCACCGCCTTGAGCTCAACCATCGTTTTCCCTCTCCATTATTGATAAATGAAAACAACAACAACAACAACAAAACAAAAACATACTAGAAATGAGGAATTTTAGCCCTATTTTCCACAACTTCCACCACCTTTCACTGACGTTTTCTGAAGAAGTAGAGAGTCCCTCAGGCCCGAAGGAGTCTGCCTGTTTTCTTCATCCATATTTACATCTAAATCTGACATCTGATTGGGTGTAAGAGCTGACGAATCTTCACCTTCCATTGTATGAACTTCATCCTTTTCCAGTTTACGATGGCTTGCAGCTGCAGCTGCTGTGGTAAGTAGACCAGCTAAAATAAAACATTTAAGGTGAAATTATGAATATAATTTAATAAATTGAAATTAATAAATAGGAATTTTTAACTGTTCTCCCACAGAAATGAAGGTTATGCAATTGTTTCCGACTCTGGGTAATTTTGTAAACATATGACTGTTGCAAGGGCGGATGCAGCAAAAAATTTAGGGGGGGTCACAAGTTTTTTTAAGTTTAAAAGTTAATTTTTAGTTGAAAAGTTGAGTTTTAATCCAACAAAAAATTTTAACTGGGTTTTACTACTTTTTCTTATGAATTCACTCATTTAGGGGGGAATTTTCACAATTGTTGTTCTTTAATTTTAGCAAACACATATTTCAATGAACCAAATATAATACTATTAAAATAACTGGTGCTAGTGTACCCGTACATGCTTTCCTATTTATCAATTAGGATAGGTACTGCAATTGGTCCTAGGTAAGTAATTGTCAAAAGGTTAAATTTAGGATTCCTCAAGTTTCCCTATCCCAAAGCTCTGAACGAATCGATGGGATGATTGCATAGTTAAGAATGGGCAGTCTAATATAATACAACACAGTAATAGTAGCAAGGGCAAGGTTTGCTATGCTATGTATTAGGTCATGAATAGTCCATAACTTCGTCAAGAAACTTTTTTTATTCAAAGCCTAAAACTTACTCGGGAAAGCAACTTCTTCGGGTATGTTAATCTATTCAACAACTAAAACATTCCTGAAGTTTATCAATAAATTTTTAGTAGTTTTTTCATGAAAATTAGGTTGTTTTTAAATTTATTACCCCCAGAACCGAACTATCAAGGGGCAAACGACCTATTGCGTTTTGTTAACATTAACAACGACTACGTTGTGTGGGAATTTGAAGATAATCATTGGAGCCGTTTTTTAGGTTTCAGGGTTTTTGAGGTTTACAAGGTTTCGCCTACCTTAGAAAACTTCCGATTGAACTGAGAGCGGCGAGAAATGCTTGTAGCTTCCCTAAATTGCTTAGAAACCATCTCTTAGAGAAAGCTTTCAACACTGTCACTGAGGCACTAGCACAATCACAATGACAGAACTACCTGATTTTGACGATACTCTGACGATTTTATTTTATGCTTTACATGTATTGTATAATTTAAAGGAAATATATATTGTATTGTAATGTATTGAGAAAAAATCGTTTTAGCTCCACCAGTTGTTACCGTAAAGACATGATATTTAATTAATGGAAAAAGCGCCTAAGAGCCCAAATAAAAAGAAAAGTAGGATGAGCGCAGATGTGAAGAATGTACGACGGCAAGACCGCTCGGACGAGTTTCGGCGTCAACGACTAGGACAATGACAAAGACCAGGGGGATTTAAATTGAAATAATTGAAAAACTCCTTTATTGAGGGAAAGCGAATAATAAGACTATAGTCTTGTATTCATGCTAACCCTAAAAAAACAAAAATATTGTATTATTGATAAATGCTTAAAATTAAATAGAGAAGAAACAAGAGATTTACGTATTTACGCTACCTAACATTAAAGGCGGGTGCAAGAGGTGAATGAATGAATGAATGAATGAATGTGAATGATATATTAGGCCATTATATCCACATACAGTGCAATACAATATTATAGTAGAGATACAGTATGTGTTTAGCACCGTCAAAACTATACCCATAAATAAATAGATGAAAGGTGAAGTGAATTATCGCTATGATGGCCATGGGCGGATTTGGCTTAGTGCGGATATAGGCACTGCCCTTATCAAGAACATTAATTATTATTGCATGTATTGGGGGGGGGATTTCACTAATAAATCACTATTTTTTTTTTTTTTTTTTTAAGATGCTTATAATCAAAATAACCTACTTTCTTATCATTAATATAACGTTTTTACATAATATTAATATTAATATTATAATAAGAATATATTAAAGTAATATAAAAGTTTACATTAAAAAAATCTTGAATGTACGTTGCTGGCAGTAAACGCATTTTTGCTAATAATGTCATAAAAATATATTTATGTTAACTATACCAACCTGCCCACTCATATTCACCGTAGACTTCTGTGTCTCCTTCGACATCAATATTTTCTTCCTCGTCATCTTCCGTTTCAGAATGCTAGAATAAAAAATAAATATTTTTTTTAAAAATTCAATAAAAAATAAAATAATAAATAAATAAATAAATAAAATGTAAAAAAAAAATTGTAATGTCTCTCTAGCCAAGGCTGCATAAAATTCACCTCACTTGTATGACTGTATGAGTAATAAAATAATTGTATGGGTGACCATGTACCAGCACCAGACATACAGGCTCTTTCTTAAGGCGGGGTTTCCGCCAACCGGCTAGGGCTAAATACAAATACGGTGACGTGGCAACAGACATTCAAGACTTAGGCGGGGTTTCCACCGACCTCTCATTGCAGAATGCAAATGACATTGACGGAAATGTTTGTTTTTCTTTTTATAGAAATCTATTAAAATGTTTGTAATTAACATATCCCATGACGCCATTTTTTTAATTTTAGTTAGTTTGTTTCTGATTTTACTCTATGATCATTGATCAATTTTAACTATGGCATCGAGTAAAACAAACATTTCCGTCAATGCCACTTGCATTCTGCAATGCGAGGTCGATGGAAACCCCGCCTGAGTCTTGAATGTCTGCTACCACGTCACCGTTTTTGTATTTAGCCCTAGCCTGTCGGTGGAAACCGCGCCTAAGACACATCGACTCTGTTCCAGAGGCTCCACCAGTGGCGGACTGGGCCGGCGAGGAGACAAGCATTTGTCCTGTGGGCCGGACCAAACGTAGTTGTTGGGGGCTGGACGTTCAAAGGAAAAAAATTGTAGCATATTTCAAAATAAAATAAAAGAACCGGTCCGAGTTTACTCGAACATGCTTTCCAATTTATCAATTACAAGATAGAGAAAATGAGTAATTTACTGGTAAATAATTTTAGTATGGTTATATTTCGGATATTTCGGGGGGGGGGGGGTTGTCCTGACGTCACTGGGGGTGAGGTAAATTCTAGATAGGTCAGATCAACACATTAACACACAGTAATAATGGCAGGGCACGCAATGCATCATTTGACCGTGAATTTTCTAGCATTTAAAAAAAAAAAAAAAAAAATCCAAAAAACCAAATTGTTTTTTGTGAAAGGCAAGTAACCTGTCCGGTTTCGTTACTCAATTTAACACCTAAAACGTGCCTGTAGTTAGAAATCATCGATAGAAAGGTTTCGCAGAAAATTTATTTTTTTAGTCATTTTTCATTAAAATTTAGTTATTTTTATTTTTTTACCCCCAGAAGCAAACTATCAATGGGCAAGCAACCCCCGCATTTTATTAACATTAATAACAGCTACAATATATGTGAGTTTAAAAGAAATCGTTGGAGCCGTTTTTGATAAATAAATATTTTTTTTAGACGTTTTTTTGGAGTATTTTGAGTATAAAACCCCCCAAAATTGAGTTAGCCCAAAATATAAAAAATTATCTTGAGGTATGATTTTTGTGAACCTACGTGCTAAATTTCATCAAAATCAACCGAGTAGTTTGCCCGGAAATCAATGAACAGACAGACAGAGCGACAGACAAAGTTAGAGCTATAAAGCCCTCTCTAACACCCAACTAGAAAGACCCGGGACCACCTGCTTTACATACCCTCCAAAGCATGGCCAGTAAATGTAGCAAGTGTGGGACTCGAACCAACAACCATTCGGTTGAAAGTTGGAATCTGTACCACTGCTCTACATGTCCTAACAGTGCTCGCCCCAAGCACCTCGAGCCCCTCGAGATTGCGCTGACGTTAAACATTCGTGTGGCCTTGTTTAAGCCTTTCGTTTAACGATCAGCCTCCGATTAAGCCTGCCAAGGTGAAGGAGGTGGCCAAATCTCCGGCGGCTAAGAGACCGGCACCAGCTAGGAAGCTTGCAGCCGCGACTACCTCCCCGTCAAAAGCCAAGAAACCAGCAGCAAAGGGTTCACCAACCAAGAAGCCTAAGGGTTCTTACAGAGTGGAGCCGGGATGTACGCTGGTAGCCGGGATGGTAGCTTACTCGCTTACCGCTATGTAACAATGTTGCCTCAGCAGGCAGTGTACCCGTTCACAACGGAGCCTAGCAGGTTACCAGGATGGGCGCAGGGAGCCTAGATGGAAGGAATTATAATTGCTACCTAGATTGTTACATAGCTTGTAAGCGCTGGTCGAGCGGCGTACGCATGCCCAGTTGGCCTCCTCCTCCTCCTCCAATGTCGAAGTGACTGCTGCTATTACTACAATACTACGATACAATCAACAATCCCGGTCTGTCAGTGTTTATACACTTACTGTTTTACGATTTCAAATAGTTTTTGGATAGTCACAATGGACATAGAAAAACTCGTTTCCGAAGTATTTAATATAGGATCCCTATATGGAATCAGGCGCATCCTGATCACCACAACAGACATATATTAACTAAGTTATGGAACGAAGTGGCGAACGAACTGGAAGTTCTCTTGGTCTCTTTCCATATTCACAGGGTGAATACTAAACTCACGGTCATTACTAAAAAATAAAAACCACTTAGTAGCAGCACTATCAATCAATATTGTTTCTTCTAATAATCCATCCATCTTGAACTACAAAACAGAACTGCAAGGAAGGAACCGGCGATTAAAACAGTGCCAACACGAACACCCCTCATTCCGGCCAGGTACTCATCGACTAAGCGAGTAAGCTACCATCCCAGCTACCAGCTTACATCCCGGCTCCACTCTGTAAGAGCCCTAAGGCTCCTAAGCCAAAGAAGGCTGCGACCAAGTCAGCTACAAAGAAGTAAGCGATCGTCTAACATCATATAGTGTAGCACTGCTATGCTGTATAATATCTCCTCGAGGTTGCGCTGAAGGAGGGTCGCAACCTCGTCGTTCCACAGAACACAGAACATCAAAAGCAATCACATTTATACCGATCTGTTACATCGTTCAATAGTCTTCCATCGTCCTTAAAGAATTTGATATTTTTAAAACCTTCAAAAATTATATTTTGAAATATCCGGACCTAGTACCTACTATCCTACTTAGTGTCTAATAATATTGATAATAATAATTCGCATTATTCCAAAGTTATTCAATGTCAATATAACGATAGTTACATAACACCCCAGATATGCAGATTAGTTTATGGTGGTATCGAGGCCATATTTCTTTCAATTTACTGTTTTTTCTTTTGAATTTGCTACTTAATTAAATAATTTCAACTAAAATAAATACCTTTTTTAAGCAATGCTCCACGTGCAAATTTATGTCTTCTACATTGCCTTCCAGCTTATCATTGCAAACTGGGCATAGAGGAATATCGCCACTTTTTCTTCTTCTATTTTTCACCCTCAAACGGCTTAGTCTATTTGATTTGATCCTTTGAAAGGTCTGCAACCAAAAGAGATAAAACGAAAACATGTAGTAAAAGTAACCATAATTGAATGCGAAATTATTCTTGTCGCGTACCTATATGAAATGGCCAAATTTACCCATTTTTAAAAATATTATAAAATATTAAACACATTAAATATTAAATAAACCATTTAATAAAGCACTAAATCCTTTTAATATGTACTCAGTAATAAAATGGATAAAGTTACCGGTATTATAATGTATGTTTTAAATGGCAAATGAGTTATGTTCAAACTAACAAATTGCAGGCAGAAAAATTAAAAAAAAATATATCAAAAAATCTATGAGACAGCAATCTCTTCGAGCAAACGGGTTTGGTGCAATGGTCCGAATAACACACCGGCATCTGGCAAGGAGGAGGTTCGAATTCCGTTTCCGCCCATTTTTTCATGTCTGCCTTCCTCTAATCATTGCGCAGTAGATTCAAAGATGTATGCATACATGAAACGGCCCGTTGAATTTTACCGTACATGGTACAAACTGGTACATGTCCTGAATGTCAACCTACACCGACTAGAAGTGACAATGTACAAGCTGAAACATGCTTACCATTGGCGCAACGTAACAGGAGTGATCGTGACGTTGCTATGTACGTGTACGAGTCGTTTTTAACCCTAAATATTGAAAAAGGATGTATTTGTTAGGAATCTCTCACCTCCCACCGACTTCTTGGTAACCCGCTATCCGATGCGTGTCCGTTTTCTTCGCCGTAAGCGTTATTGAAAGCCGCAAAATTGCCAAAGATGAACTTTCGCTCTCGTGTCAACGAAGATGATATGGCTGATAGTCGGTCGACTTCTTTGAAGAAGTGGTTCTCAGCATCACCTAAGAGGACAATCACGCCACAAATGGGACAGCATGTGGGATCAAACTGGTGTTTCTGTCCTAAAAAAGAAATTTAATAACTTTCTCCAGAAAACTCTAATGAACGAATCTATATCGTGGAATACTATCAATGTTTTTTTTCTTATGAATATGGAAGAGAGTGTAATGATGTTCATTAGATTAGGTTGAGAAATAAATCAAAGGAAAAAGCTGAAGAAGAAACAAGGGTCTTTACATTTTCCGTTGACTAAAACTGGTTTTTCTATCTTAAAAAAAGAATTCAATGACTTTCTTCAGAACACTCTATTGAACGTCGTGGAGTACTATACAAGTTTTATGCGTCATAATGCAATGGACTTCGTTCGTATCCGAAAATTCTTGTGCCCAACCATTCGAAAAATTCACATTTAATTTAATTTCCCTATCGCTACATGAATAGCCAGTATTTTCGATTTCTGTACCAAAGAGGCTCATTCTTAGAGACATTAAAGTCTTGGTAAGTGATATTGTGCACTACCTCAATGTTTTATCCTATTCCAAAGCGTCGCAGTGACGCGCGGTATCCGCGTTGGATTGCACTTACGAAGACTTTACCGGAACTTGCTCAAGTAAGAAGTAGAAGAGGAAATTCAAGCAGGATGGGAAAGTGGTAGCCAATGCAGAGTTTCCTTTTTTTTGTATTCTCGAATAAAAATTAACTTACATTGGAGAATTATCATTTTTCTAGGGAACATTGGAAGGTAATTTCTGATTGGAACATTACGAGAATTTGTCCAAACTTAAGAGCGCATGCGCACATATGACGCCGTGTCGGATCCACGGGGTCGTAACCCCCTTCATGACCCTTAGATAAATTTAGGAAAAATAAATATTATCTAATTAACAAAAGATATGCAATAAAAAATAGGCTACCGAAAATGTTAGCAAATATTGGCCGTGACCCCCTTCAAATAAAAAGCTAGATCCACCACTGATTAGACGTTCCTTTCCTAGTCAAATTCCGTAATGCCAAGTTTGTACCCGATTTGAAACAAACTTTCCCTTAGAAAACTAATTCCTTCAGGCTAAAGGAAACTCCGCGTGCAAGACACCCTTAACCTAAAAGCTTTCATTTGCCACGGTGGACTTACGTCTTCTAATTTTCTCTTCTTCCTGATTCGACGTTGACGACGCATCCGATTCAATACTATTAGGTCCGTCATAACCCTTCCCAACACTCGAATCCGACTTCTCTTCTTTCACAGCTTTCGGGGGTGACCCCGGCGTAGCAGCCCTTAGCCCCTCACCCTTCCCGCTTAGATCACTGCATGGGTGGTCCATCTCCCTCTCGTTGATGCCACGAAAACCAGAATCCTCTTCATCGTATATTTTTGACACATACGCTCCGGGTGAAAGGTCCTGTCCGCTGTCCAAAGACTCGGAGGTTTTGTGGGGTGGCGCGAAGGCTGAGGGGAAGAGTTTCGGGCTTGCTGAGAGGTTGAACGGTCGGAAGGAGCCGGTGTTGAAGTGAACTGCTCGTGGATCCACCGCTGAAGGGAACGGAAGGTGGTGGATAAGGTGTGCTGGGAATCCTGGGTAGTTGCCGTAGCGAAGCCTGAAGGCAGAGGCGTTCAGTGAATGAAGAGAGGTAAGTCCTTTCACGTCTTGAATCTGGAACGAAAAAAATATCTCACTGGACGCGACGTTTATAGTCACAGGGATACAAGGTTTATCCCACACGACCTGTAACTGCTCCGGATTAGTTATTTCTTATTTTAGGTTTAACACTTTTTCGTCACCTACGCCGAGTAGACCTACTTAATGAGGCAGGCCTACTGATAAGAGTTTCAAAAGAAGCAGTGTGTTTCCTCAAGCTATATGATCTTGTAAAGAAATAAATTTGTCAGAAGAAGTCCTACAATAAATGTCCAGTGACAGTGGCGTAACAAGTTGTTGGAGGTCCTTACGCAAAACAGAGCAGTGGGGCCCCTTACAATTCTTTTCAATAATTTTTATATACCTGTATATACTGTATATTTTTTCAGAAAATCCCAAAACATTTACGTTTTTTTTTCCTTTCTACGGGGGCCCACTTTGAACGGGGGCACTTACGCCTTGCGTAACTTGCTACCCTTCTGTACGCGACTGTCCAGTAAGGGGCTTGCGCGTCTGAGAGATTCCACTGCCTGTGGCTAAAGGAAAATAAAATGTTTAAAAAAACTGTAAACTGTAAAAATTTGGAAATAAATATATTACTTACTTACTTACTATTTCGTAAATTTAACGGCAAATGGTGTGAGTGGCCCTTAGGGTGCGTTTAAATATTGTACAGTATTATTCACTGTTCACTGTCCACTAGACTAACTGTTAATTAAGAAGTAGCAATGTATCGATACAAAAAGATTATTCGTCACCAGGGGTGGCTAAAATCAACATTCTCTTAGGGCGGATTCTACAATACGACCGAGATAAAGCACGACACACTGTTCACCATTATGGAGACCATAATCCCAAATAAAATTCGTTATAAATTGCTGAATCGGCCTAATCGTCTCCCATATAACGTAACTTATCAAACAGCCCAACCAGGAACATCGCCTATAACGGTATAAACACACAATACTTAATTTATTGGCAATAAGACCTAATTAAACAGTGCCGAATAAATAAAGAGGAAACAAGAAAGAAAATTGTCTTTATTTTCCATGTGGGCGAATTTTTCGGCCCACTTTTACAATTAACCGATATATAATAAATAGGCCAGAAGTGAAGTACAGTATAACAAATTACTAATTTTTCGTCAGTAAGGGGAAAAATTAAGTATGACAGAACCCTTAATACGGTCCAGGAGCCCATTCCCCCCCCCCTAGACTCGAGTTTGTTCTAGGAATTAATAGAGAAACCTGGAAAAGGGAGTGTGACCTGGAAAAGGTACGTCTGGCATAGGTTGATGTGGATGAGCGGGCTGGGTTTCAGAGTCATGCGCACAGCTCAGCCACCCCATGCCGTCAAGTCTGCTTGTAATAGGGAAAATTGGACAGGGCACCCTCGATATTGTATTTTCACCCCTCTACCCCGCATTGAAAATGAAGTCTACATTTATTTTAGCATATGATCTTCCATTACTTAAATTTATGATAACAAGTTTTAATTGATTTACAAAAAATTAATTCGGTCTAACAAACCTGGAATCCAAAATTACTGCACGAGTTCCACTGCAATTATATTAAAGCCATTTAAAGAACCGGTCCGAGTTTACTCGAACATACTTTCCAACTTATCAAAATTAGCAGATAGAGAAAATGAGTAATTTCAAGGTAAATAATTTTCATATGGTTAAATTTCCGGAATCTCGGGGGGAGGGGGGGGGGATTGTCCATCTAACGTCACTGGAGGTGAGGTAAACTCTATATAGTTAATAGGTCAGACCAAAACATTACCACACGGCAATAATGGAAGAGCACGCCATGCATTTGAGCGTGAATTTTCTGTCATTTTTTCAAAAAAACATTTTTTTGCACAAAACCAAATAGTTTTTTGGGCAAGTAACCTGTCCTGTTTCGTTACTCAATTTAACACCTAAAACATGCCTGAAGGTAGAAATCATCGATAGAAAGGTTTCTCAGAAAAATTATTTTTTAGTCATTTTTCATTAAAATTTAGTTATTTTTATTTTTTTACCCCCCGACGCAAACTATCAACGGGCAAGTGACCCCTTGCATTTTGTTAACATTAATAATCACTATAATATATGTGAATTTAAAAGAAATCGTTGTAGCCGTTTTTTAGAAATAATTTTTTTAGACGTTTTTTTGAAGTTTTTTGAAAATAAACCCCCCCCCCCCCAAATTGAGGTAGCCCAAAATAAAATAAAAGGTCTCGAGGTATGATTTTTGTGAACCTACATGCCGAATTTCATCAAAATTGACCGAGTAGTTTGCCCGGAAATCGACGCACAGACAGACAGAGCGACAGAGCGACAGACAGAGCGACAGACAGACATTTCGTAAAAACCACTTTTTTGGGTTCCTGGGACCACAAAACGTGTAAATCCGTTGAAATCGCGGAAATGAAAATTTCGACCATCACAAAGCTTTCCTTATACTACGTATAAATTGGAAAGCAAAAATAAAAATATATAGTTTTTATGCAGATATTTATATTATGTTACGTCCGGGGACCTGGGTGACCCCCGGATGGCCCGGCATATAAGAAAAGCCTAAAACTCACTCAATTTTTTATTAATCTTATTCTGTCCTTTTCTTCTCTTGAACTCATTCCAGAACAGTTATAGGATATGGATATAATGTAGGATTTCTAATGAAATCAAATCAAATATATACTTATTCCTATTTTTCTATTTTTCAACAATGTAAGTATACATAAAATGATAAATTGCACCACTAATGATTAAAGTATAAAATTAAATTTAAATAAGCTAGATTAAATTAAAAATTTGACGATGAATTAACCAGCTCAACAGTGCTAGGGCCGGTGCAGTGCTGTCTCAATTAATTTGTTATGAAGGTGTGTAGGTGTGTATTAGGTGCCCATTTCATTGACCGGATAGGGCTATTTCCAACAACGGTGACGTGGTAGCAGACATTCAAGACTTAGGTGGCGTTTCCACTGACCTCGCATTGTAGAATTGACGGAAATGTTTATTTTCCTCTATGCCATAGTTAAAATTGATCAATGATCATACAGTAAAATCACAAACAAACTAAAATTAAAAAATGGCTTCATGGGATATGTTAATTACAAACATTTTAATAGATTTCTATTAAAAAAAAAAAAAAAACATTTCCGTCAATGTCATTTGCAATCTGCAATGCGAGGTCGGTGAAACGCTACCTAAGTCTTGAATGTCTGCTACCACGTCATCGTTGTTGGAAATAGCCCTAGCCGGTCAATGGAATGGGCGCCTTACGAATGAAAATGTGTATATGTTAGAAGAGAGTTAATAAAAAAATAAGTTTTGTTCCTTATGTTGATTAAAATGTTGATTAAAATATATTTTTATTGTTCTACGTGGAATAGTAAGTTTTCTATAGATTTGTTCTTTTCTCATGAAGCCATAAGTTTAAAAGGTTTAGCATTTTTAATTGTGAATTTTTTTATGTCTACGGGGATTAGGTTAAATATTTTTGGTGCCAGGCATGTGTAACTTAGTTTGGCCATGCTGAGACTTTGTCTTGGTAGTATAGGAGTGCGTCGCCGGCCGCCTTGCCAAGTTGAATCCAGCGGACCAGAGCAGGTTCAAAGATGCTGATAACTTGGTAGTGTGCACAGTGCCGGTAGGGAAACATGATAGGACTTGCCCTGGTCACCACCGAACTAATCGTGTGACTTCACTGTGTTTCCCAAGTGGTTCGGAATCCACTATAATCAGGAGGTCCGCTGTCCTATGGGCCCACACCGTGGCCTGGGACTGTGTCCAACCATACTACTACTACATAGGAGTACGTCTCTTTGCCTGGTGTTGTAGCAGTGGTCTCTCGTTTGTGCGATGACTTTGAGGTTTTGGAAACTTATCAGTAGAAATCCACCTAGAATTATACTGTTCGGCATGCTGAGAGGAAAACGTCTGGCATGGCATTGTTCTGTGGCGTGACGAACCTCATCTACTGAAAAAGGTTTAGGAGGCTGAGATTAGGATCTGAGATTGGGTAAAACTGAAATTGATTTTGCCGAGAAGGATCCCAGCAGTTATGTAAGAACTTTGAGATTTGCCACCGCAAGACTAGAGTGGGCGTCGGATTACTTGAACCTTGCCCTGCCATCGACCCCATCGGTTTTTGGACGTTACTGAAATTACTGCTGAATTAATTTCTTGCCATTGACAAAGTGTCAACCCACACCGTCTAAAAGTTCCATAGGACACACTCAGACATGCTTACCATTGACAATGCAACAAGCGTTATCTCCGTGTCTGCCACCATGCAGTGATCACCTAGTGCCCTAACCATGCTATGAAAATTGGTAAGCATACCAAAACTAAAAATAAATGTGACAGGGGCTGGTCCGGAATTTTTTTTTTTTTTAATTTTTAAATTTGAATTTTTTGAGCATTCGAAAACAGGGCCAGGGATGACTAATTTATGAAAATGTTGGCGTGGAATCATATATATCGACTTCAATGGCCAGGTGGTAACGTGCTTGCACTTGAGCGAGTCTTAGCACGCCATGTGATCGGAGACGTGTCGTAACTCAACACGGGTACTAACCTACAGAGGCGACTGAAGAGGTCAATCGGATACATTCATTAAATTGTTTGTATGCGATTAATCTTTTTTTTAAAGAAGAAAAAATATATATATACTTTTTTAGTAATGTTGTAGTTCAGCAGGCGAAGTTTGGATTTTGTATTTTGTATTTATTTATTTTTTTTCGCCGTCAAACTTGCAAGCGTTGATAAAGTCATCAATGATGGTCAATATAGAGACATTACTCAGGAGTTACATGCATGCGAATGGAGCTGTCTTCTCCTCGAGTTGAAATGTATGGATTGGTTTGCAGCGAATGTTCTTCTCCTCCACTCTTGTCTGTTTTCTGCGGTCCTTTTCAGTCCTTTATAGGTGCCGTACACTTCATGGCATCCTCCAGGTAATCCTTCCTCTGTCGTCCTCTTGAGTTGGTGCCTTCAACCATACCCTCAATGATGTTCTTGAGGAGCCCTTCGTGTCTCAAAGTATCCTCTATCCATTTGCCTCCTCTTGTTGAAATGGTGGCCATAATAGCTCTTTTTTCGTTTATTCCATGGAGCACTTTTTCTTCTTCTTCATGGAGCTGTAATTAGTTTAATTAGCTTATTGAACTGCATGGTGATTGGTGTGCAGCGTGGTATGCTGAAATTCGGACGTATGATATCATAATAAGATGTTCGAAGCAGCCTTTTTGGAAATTCGCAAAATGTGCAAGCAGGGCTATTGCCTCTTTTCAACATGTGATGGATGTAAGTACCATGGCCGTGGCCCGCCCTTATTCGACACAGCGACACTACCATTCTCCTGATGGGAGCTTTTTCTATTTGAACCCCGGTACGCGGCGAGGGGCTGGGTTACAGGATTTATAAAATTTCCCTGTCACAGATACTCTGGATGCCCATTTCATTTATACAATAGGTTGATTGCTTTTAACCACAGACGCCCATCTCTAGGACCTAGGAGATGCTAAACGTCAAGCACGCATGCATGGAAAGGGAAGAGGCCAGGGGTCACAATTCTTTCAACTTAATCTAGATGCAGTGAGCTAGTGAGGCAGCAGCATCAGGCCTAGCGGTTTGGTAGGCCTCACGCTTCGTCAGACACTGTGTACAGCAGGCGCGGATCTAGAATGAGACCAAGGAGGGGGCTAAGGTTTTCCATTTTGAACAAATAGGGCTGAAATATTGGGGTTTCACGCATTGTCAGAGCAATGAGGGTTCTATATTATAAGTAATTAATACAAACAAGGACAACGGGGGGCCCGGGGGTCCCCCTGGGAGAAAATTAGTGAAATGTAGGACTGAAATTGTGGGGTTTTACGCATTTTGAGGAACCTAATGGTGGGGGGGGGGGGGCTATAGTCTTCATCTGTAAAATCTAGTTTTTTTACTATTCAAAATGCGTAATACCCCACAACTTCGCACCTATATATTTTTTTTAAATCCCCTGTGGGAGACCCCTGGTCCCCTCTGTTTAGAGTTATTTCAAGTCTTGGTCTGTAAAATCTAACCTTGACTGCTGCCAAAATTCGTCAATTCCCAAAACTTTTTTTTTAATATTTTTAAAAAGGCTCCATCCCTGGCCCCTTGTTTGCAGTTATGCTCATCTTCGTCTGTATAAATACTCCTCTCAAGATGCGTACACCCCACTTTTTCAAAAATGTTCCAATCCACCACAAAAATTCCTTACACCAACTTTTCGCAAATATACATATATAAAACCAAAAACCTCCCCAAAGTGAAACCCTTTATACAGGTACGTTCATCCTCTACTTCACCTAGCCACTTCATCCTCAGTCGTCCCTGATTTCCTTTCTTTATTTTTCAGCTTTACTTCGAGGCTCCAAATGAAGTACATACCTGAGTGTTGAAAGGCCCTAGCTGCATTCTGAGAGCGTCCGGCAAACCAGCCAGAACTAGCGCAGGATGGCTCAATGTCTGCGCCGCGAAGCCATTTTCCATCTGAAATTATCAATATTATATATTAAATACATAGTATACATATATAGTATCATAGAGTAAGAAACCTATCTTATATCCTTTTACTAATACTACAGAGCCGAACAAGAGCAGCCCAATGCACTGAAGTTATTATTGCTGTGTTTCATAAATCACTATTGGCCTACACTGTAACATTTTCTTCGATGGCATACAGAATACAATACATAGCTCATCCTGTAGGTAAGCATAACAGGTATGAGATTTTTTAGGAGGGTATGTGCTCGATGCTTCTTCTAGATGAATTAGGAAGGCTTAGGTAGTTACAAAACTAATTTTGGAAGTTGACAATTGACTGGCCCTAATAAAATGATTTCAAATTTAGTCCCAATGCAGTTAAATGGGAGCATGTGACAGGATATGTAGAGTTGTGGTATACAGACTCCGAATTTCACACGAAAGGTTGTTGGTTCGAGTCCCACACTTGCTAAATTTTCTGGCCTTCTGGCTTCGGAGGGCATGTAAAGCAGGCGGTCCCGGGTCTTCCTAGTTGAGTGCAAGAGAGGGCTTTATAGCCCTAACTCCGCTAGGTTGGCTTAGTAATAGAACAAAAAAGTCTATATTTTTATTTTATGTGAACATTGGCCTTTTGACTAACTTTTGCTTCATTTGCTGCATGACACAATTTTTCTCTACCCCTGCCCCCCCCCCCCCCGTGGCGATGCGTCTAAATTAAAATGAATGTTAACAAAGTTATTGACAAGAGGTGTCCATAAGTCCATTATCACTTCCTGGCTCACTTCATTGGGGGGCATTTTATCCCCCACCAAACGATTACATTTTTTTGTAGTCCTTATTAGTAGTCTTTATTTTGTAGTCCTGATTAGTGTAAACAAAACCCTGTAGGCCACCTCCCCTTAGTTGAAGGAGAAAAAATAAAGAAGGTTCAATTTCCATGAAAAATTAGCATACTGAAAGATTTAATGTGTGTTTATTATTGTGTTTAAATTGTTTTTCTATATTTAATGCACGTTCATTCATTCATTCATTCATTCATTCTCTCAATTTTACTAAGAAACCTTTTCAATTTTTATCAGTGTTTTCTAACGCCAGGTACATTTTACGTGCCAAATAGAGTAACAAGCAGTTGGTTTTAAAACGGGGTTGTGCAAAAAAAGCTTGGGCAGTGGCGTAATGATAGGTTAATGAGGGGGAAAGTGTGTCAATTCGTGCCCTCCCCCCGCCCCATTTTCTTAAAAATGTATTACAAGGGGAAAGCCGTTCAAAGAAACAGTTTTTAAATCAGGGGCATGACCTTACTATCCCCTGTGCAGGTACCTGAAGGTTCGGGAGGCCTGAAAAAGGGTTTGGGGGTCCCCCCCGGGGGGAATAGTATGTGCTTGCACAATATACTGTCTTTAACTAGTTTAACTCTTTCCATTACAGGTTATTCTCAGGACTAAATTGCTACTCTTCATGGATTTACCCCAGCAGCTACAGGACACTTAACCTGCTGCGGGATGGGAGTGGAGTGTAGTGGGTCCGGAACAAGGACGGATCCAGCCCATTTTGCGGGGGGGGGGGGGGTAGTTGTGGATCAAAATAGGAAAAACATTTGTAGGATCGATTAAATCAGAGCGTAATAAATTAATTTACAATAGATTTACCAAATTTTGGGAGGGGGCAGCTACCCCTCTGCCGCCCCCCCTGTATCCGTCCATGCTTCGTAGTCAGAATGGCGTAGAGGTAACGACTCGGACTATCATCCAGAAGGTGACTGGTTCGAGTCCCACCCGAATGCCAAAATTTTCTAGTGGTACAATTATTTATCTTCTGACTACCATGCTTCGGAGGGCATGTAAAGCCGGCGGTCCCGGCAGTCTTCCCTGACTGTCGATAGGTTAAACAGGAGGCTGTTGATGCAACCTGAAAACTCCTGTACCACGGGTATTACCACCCCGACACGAATTTACTTTTGCTTCGGAAACTGGTGCGACCAGTCAGAAACAATGACTGGGTCCGAAATCACACACTACCTGAATGCTAGCCTGATTAGCGACCCAGCAGCAGCCCTACTAAGGCGATTTGAGAATTACTTAACACCGGGAATAAGATTAATTTATTTTACATAAACCCCAAGGTGTCATGTGACTGCATTAAAAGCATTTAACTTATCAGCTATTTATTCGCATTGATTCCATTATTTTAAACCGGTGATCTGTTAATCTGAAATCGTTCAAGTAGGGACACAGGGAGGCAAGTAAAGAAACTGCATTTCACTTCTCCACTTCCGCAAAAACAACAAACAAAGGCGCACCTCTTTACTGCCTGGTTGAGTTTCACCCCAGAAACTGGGTGGTGTAAATAAGAGCACCCTTCCCACTATTAAACAACAACAAATCTGGGGGCTATTTTATTGTTGTTATTCCTATTTTAAAAAATAAATAAATAAAAATATAAATGATTCCTCGCAATCTTATTGCGGTTTACGAAACGGTCGATTCGGCTCTGGCTGCTGCTGGATGGTCAGGACCTTAATGTATGTATTGTATTGTACTAATGCTTTCCTATTTATACGTTAGCATAAGGAAAGCTTTGTGATGGTCAAATTTTCGATTTTGAGAATTCAACGGATTAACACTTTTTGAGATCCCAAGAACCAAAGAAAGTGGTTTAGGTACGTAGATTTTACGAAATCTCTGTCTGTCCGCCAATTTGCGGTCAAATAATTAAATAAAATGATAATAAATAAATAAATAAAATAAATAAATAAATAAAAAATAAAAAAAATAATAAATAATTGGTATGTAGGTTCACAAACATCATGTCTCGGGACGGGACAATTTATTTTATTTTTTTGTTTCTCAAAAACAGCTCCAACGATTTTTTATATTATTATTATTATTTTTTGTTTTTTGTTTTTAAAGATTATTCGCATACCAACAATTCAATGAATGTATCCGAATAATCTGTTCAGTCACCTCTGTAGGCAATACCTGTGTTGAGCTACGACAGGTCACCGATCGCATGATGTTTAGAGACTCTGACAAGTACGAACAAGCTACCACTATGCCATCAAAGACCTTAAAAATGTGAATTCATGTATATTTTAGTCGTTATTAATGTAAACAAGCTCCAATAGGTCGCTTGGCCCTCGATTGATTGGTCCTGGGGGCAAAAATAATTTCCATGAAAAATTACAAAAAAAATAATTTATCTGTGGAACCTTCGTATCGATGCTTTTTAACTTCAGGTATGTTTTAGGTTTTAAATTGAGTAACAAACCTGAACTAAGTTTTGGTTTTGAAAAAAAATATTTTAGGAAATTATGGATAATTCATGCCCCAATACATTGCGTACCCTGCCATTTTTACAGTGTTGTATTTTATCGTTCTAGACTATGTTATCATCCCATCGATCAATTTAGTGCGTTGGGATAGGGAAAGTTCATGCATCCGAAATTGAACCTTTGTAAAATGATTTATAATGGAACTACTCATATCACCTATTTCAGCACCTATACTAATTGATAATCAGCAATGTATGTTCGGGTTTACTCGTCCGGTTCTTTTAAAATGGTATTTATTAATTCTTTGTAGCTATAATAATGTTTCGGCACTGTACTTATGATTTCACTATGTTACTAAACTGTCAGAAGAGTCTGGAAAATCGCGCATGCGTGATTGCGCGTAAGAAGAAGAAGAAGACGGTCTCCTGTACTAATAATATATTATTATACTGGACTAGTAATATTTTAAAGCAACATGCCTAGTGATCAAATATCAAATTTCAGAATTGTCTAGTTAATTTTGGAACAATAATATTAATTTTTATAATTACAAAAAAAAAGTAGTAGGCCTACTTACCGGAAAACTCTCTTACCAGGAACTCCCCAAATCCATTTTGAGAATACCCAAAAATCTTAGTAAAAACTGTTGGGCACACATTACACAGACTTTCCGTAACGGGCGCGAGGGCAGAAAAAGAGAAAATCCCGAAATCTGCCCATAAACAGCAGTTAGCCAAAGTTTTCCGAGTGAAGTCATTCGTCTACCGTTCCCATATTAATAATATAATATAATATAATATCCCGAAATCTGCCCATAAACAGCAGTTAGCCAAAGTTTTCCGAGTGAAGTCATTCGTCTACCGTTCCCATATTGCAATTGCGCTCCAACACCCTCAAGTGGCATTTTCCGGAACTAAATATTTGCTTTTGAAATGGCAGAGACGGTGTAAGGAGTTTTGTATAACGCTTCAATGACCCGCTTTTTATTCACCTGTTGGTGTCATAGCCTGCGATCGTTATCCGTTAGTTGTTAATGTTTAAATAAAAAAGGGCGTACTGGAAACCAACCCCTGCCGCTAGAGGCAGAGGCTTGAACAAGCTTCAACGTCTTATGCGCGTATACGTACGAAGCCTATAAGATAGTTAGTCGGTTTATCCCGAATTATTGTACAGTATTTTTGTCTTGGGGTTCCTGCCAACTGCGGCAGCTCAGTTCTTCTTCTAACGAAGATTGCCGCGATCATCATGGCAATTTGTACCTTGGAGACTGCTGCTCTGAAAAGGAAAGTCGTGTTCTTGCCAAACCTCTGCCTCGGGTTTTTCAACCAGTGTGTTCTTCTTCTGCCGGGAACCCTCTCTCCCTCTATCTTCCCTCTTCTGTCTTCCCTTGGATTATTACATGCAGAAGACGATATTTTTCGTTCCTCATCACATGGCCGACTTACGTTTCTTAACCGTAAGCTCAATAATTAAGTAAAATAAAGTAAATTCGTGTCGGGGTGGTACTACCCGTGGTACAGGAGTTTTCAGGTTGCATCAACAGCCTCCTGTTTAACCTATCGACAGTCAGGGAAGACTGCCGGGACCGCCGGCTTTACATGCCCTCCGAAGCATGGTAGTCAGAAGATAAATAATTGTACCACTAGAAAATTTTGGCATTTGGGTGGGACTCGAACCAGTCACCTTCTGGATGATAGTCCGAGTCGTTACCTCTACGCCATTCTGACTACTAATAATTAAGTAATTATTACGCTAACTTCACTATATGGGTTATGGGTTAGTTATGAGAGTGGGCCGAAAGGCCCGAAATTCGCATATACATTTTTCTTTCTTTTCTTTCTTTCTTTCTTATATGTAATTAAAATGAAAATTATTTGCTATGCGATAGTCGAACAGAAGCGTTCGATAACGCAACTACCATGTGTCGGATGTCGTCTATGACCCTACCTACAGCTATGACGCCCTCTCAAAAACTCAACTGCGAAGGCCCTGGACCGCCGGCTTTACATGCCCTCCGAATAACCCGTTGTTCGCCACTACTGCGGTAGGCTCCTCTATAAAAAGAAAAAAAAATCCCAACTTCTAGTCATGGAGTCAAACACAGTTGCAGTCCTGCAGTACAAGCCTAATTTTACAGATTTTATGGCGGGTGGAACCCAGACTGAATACCTACATTGAAGCACAAAATCAAAAACTAATGGGGAATGATAACTTGGCCTCCCAGTTGCTAAGCTAACTATTGAAACCAGAGGTAAAGACAATGGTTCCAACACAGACACAAACTGTTTTGCGGTATTTAATTTCCAGAGGCGGACGCAGCGACCGGCACTGCGGGCAATTGCCCCCCCCCCCCCCCTTTGGACAGCAATTATATTCTTTGCATCTATATTGTAAGTGTTACAGCACTCAAAACACGCAAAACCTATGAAACTCTAGTAGTCTAGTAACATTCAAGACTTAGGCGGGGTTTCCACCGACCTCGCATTGCAGAATTGACGGAAATGTTTATTTTCCTCTATGCCATAGTTAAAATTGATCAATGATCATAGAGTAAAATCACAAACAAACAAACTAAAATTAAAAAATGGCGTCATGGGATATGTTAAGTACAAACATTTTAATAGATTTCTATAAAAAGAAAAATTCTAATTTCCGTCAATGTCATTTGCATTCTGCAATGCGAGGTCCGTGGAAACGCCACCTAAGTCTTGAATGTCTGCTACCACGTCACCGTTTTTGTAAATAGCCCAAGCCGGTCGGTGGAATGGGTGCCTTACCTAGGCTACGGCTACGTAATTGCTTGTGCCTTGTGAGACATAGAATGTAGCATAACGATTAATACTTCCTGTGAATTCCAGGTGTATGGATTGGCCTGAGGACATGTAGAGGTTCCTCTCTTGACCACAGCTCTATTTGGAATGTTAAGTGGCCCGAAAAATGCCCGGCAGTCGTGGTAAACCCATACCAATGACTTAAATCACCCATTAGGGTTATGCTGAGAAGTGGTACTGACTCTGACTTTCACCCGATAGGTTGTTAGTTCGAGTCAACACTTGCTTCATTTTCTGGCTACATGTCGGAGGGCATGTAAAGCAGGTGGTTCCGGGCCTTCCTCTGTTAAACCTAAACTGCTGTCAACATACATACGTAAAAACCCTACTGTTTCGTGCTTTTTTCAATTAAATTATTTCCCCAGGTGAGACCCCAGGGCCCCCCTGTTCAAGGCCGTAGCTAAGAGGGGTTCATGGGGGTTTAAACCCCCCCTCCCCGAAATGAAATGGCTCGATACCAGATAGAATCGCAGTTTGAGAGGAAAAATAAAAACCACTACCGTATGTAATATCAATGAAATTTCTGAAACTCCCCCCCCCCCCCGAAGAAAATTCTGGCTACGGCCTTGCCCCTGTTCGCACCTATATAAATCTTCGTACCGTAGGTAAAATCTAAACCTTACTGCTGTCAAAACGCGATGTTTTAGGTAACAAATAGAGTTACATTATAATAAAAGTAAACTTGATAAAATATTACACACACAAAACACAGGACATTCATGTACCTTTAAATATTTTAAAATATTACACATAGCTAACAAAGCAAAATTGCTGGATAATCTAGAAACCATTGAAATAAAAGAACCTATTAATAGGATTAAGCCCCTATTAAATGATATAAAGTTTATCAGCAATTCTCCTTTGTTGGACATGGCAGCAGGATCGTATATGACATATACTATGTGTAATGTATTTGTATTTATAACGTGACTTAACGTTTTTATAACTTGCAATTACTTGTTTTTATTAAAAGTTCTATCTGCTCACTTGAGACTGACAAATAGTTAAAACCGGTCGTGACATTATTTTGATGTTTTTTGTGTAATATTTTATCAAGTCAACTTTTATTATAATGTGTTCGAAATATTACAAAGTTACAAAGGAGACTATTTTATATATAAACAAATAGAGTAACAAAACTTTCCCAACCAAAGTTTGGTAATTTTTGTTTGCAGAAATTCATGCCCCAATAAGACATTTAGTTGCATACCCTGCCATTATTACTGTGTTATACTAGCAGTCTGCCTTTTTTACTCTACGGATCGTCCCATCGATTAATTCACTGCCTTGGGATAGTGAAAGTCAACAAAATTGAAATTTAACCGTAGGAAAATTATTTACCATGGAGCTACTTATCTCATCTATCTTGGTACCTGTACTAATTGATAAATAAGAAAGCAAGTACGAGTTCTCTCGTACGGGTTCTTTTGGTTTGTTTGCGGTGATATCGGGCGATGTGAGCAGGCCCGTACCAAAAAGGAGGGGGGGTCCAAGCTAGGACGCCGTGCCCCCCCCCCCCAAAAAAAAAATTTGATGGATGGTCATTGTATTACAGCCTTGATATCCGAGCACCCAAAAAATTTTGGCCAACTCGAAGTCAGCACCAGGGAATTAGGCTAAGTCATAGAAAAAAGGGTGCGTGTGCTTGTGACCACACGATAGGAGTGAAATTTTTACCTATGATGGGCCAAGTAGAAGAAGACACTCACTGGCCTTTCACTTTTACTTTCAACCCCCCCCCTCCTCCTCCTACTAGATTTTAACACGGAAAATGATATTTTATACCCCCCTTTAATTTGAAGGGTCCGATAGAAAAGGGCGGTAGTAAACACATTTATAGAGAACCCCCAAAATTGAGTTAGTCCAAAACGGATTATTTTTTTTGTCCCAAAACCATCGGGGGGGAAAAATCTATAGTGGGTGTTAAATTGGCTTTTAATCGCACCAATAATAACGAGTACAACATAGCCTATGTGAATTTTTAAAAAAATGTTTTAGTCGTTTTTTTAGAAATACCTTTTATGAGGGAAGGGTAAATCGGTGTATTGCAGAGATACCAAGAGCCGGCATTGGATAAAGTAAAGTAAGGTAAGGGTAAAACCCTCCAAAATTGAGTTACTAAAACAGATTTTTATGCATGTATAAGTAAGTACATGTAATCGAATCGAAATCAAAGTAGGCTAGTTCTTCTCCGGTTTGCGTCACACAAAAGGAACCGTAAGAATTTACAATTACAGGTACGTCTCCGACTAACTGCCGTTTAACGAATCGAGATGCCCTTATTCGCAAGCAGCAGGGAATATTTTAATGTAGGCCTATAACTTTTGTTAACTTGTCAACTTTTAAGCAAACTTGACGGAAAATTGGTACGTTGAGGGGTGTGGCTGGAAAAGCAAAACGTTCCTTTGGAGAAGGCAACGCCAAGTCATATTTTTTCCCATAATTATTGTCCACTATACCAACTACGATGTTCGTCAACCAACAACTTGCATATCATGGGGGGGGGGGGGGGTGGGGGAGCTGCCTTCCCTCAACTTTATTTTTGTAAATCTGTTGTAAGTTAATATATTACACTCCAATTTAATCGATACTAAATATATTTGTTCTATTTTGACCCACAACTACCCCCCCCCCCCTAAATGGGCTGATTCCGCCCCTGCTGTATATACACCTAAACATCCTACGAGTTTAAGGAAGTACGTTTTTTTTTTTATAGGAAGTTGATGACATTTGAATTTAGTCAAGTTCCACCAGTCCGAATTTCTTAGACATACTGACTTTTAGGTAGAGAATCCCAATAGCGGAAAATTTAGGGGGGTCACAAGTTTTATGTAGGTTTAAAAAGTTTTTTTTTTGTTGAAATGTTGAGTTTTATTTATTTATTTTTTTTTACTACCTTATGAATTTACTTATTTATGGGGGGCCATGATCCCCTTGTCCCCCCCCCCTGTGGATCCGACAATGCCAAATAGGAACCTTTCCTCGAAAAAAAAGAGAGTAAGCACCAATCCCGTGGTATTTTACTGGACTAATAGTTTTGTGTCGACTTAAATTTTAGCCAATGACATATTTTGGAAATATTGACACGCAGCAACGTACAGTCCGAGTAATTTTTAACGCTGTACACACCATGAAGCATGAAGCAAGCGACAAAGCCGTCCACGTTGATTGATTTTGGACAACATGTTAAAATTAAATGCGTGCCTTCCTGGACACGCAAAATAACTATGCCTAATGGTCTACTTCCCACATCATATGGTCGGCTGTTCTTTTAAAGGACTTTTTTTATGGACACAGGCCCATAGGTCTCTTGTCCAATGCCAACTACCCCATGAATTTCGGACGTTATTTGTATTGTTTCCGTGTGACTTTTTGCCCACTGATAAACTGGTATACTTCCTCGATGTCAACCTACGCCGGCTACTAGCGATAATGGACAAGCTGAGACCAGCTTACCATTGACGCAATGAAACAGGCGTAAGCATGACTTAACCAAGTACAGATACGAGTCTCTACTTCCCACATACTACCATTAATCCTTCTTTCCACTGAAGCCTAGTCTCCCACGTTCCTAGCCCAAATTTCCTGTTGGAACGCGCTCAAAAAAGGGAGTTGGTGAATGTGTGACTCGGTTGTTGAGTGGCTTCTTCGCTATGATAATGAGGCTTACCTAGTTAATGGGACTTGGTTAAACTTCTTCTTCCTCCTTAAATGCCTCTTCTATCGAAGATTGGAGACAACTGCTCTGAAAAGGGAAGTTGTGCTCTTGCCAAACCAGGATGTTCTTCATCTGCTGGGAGCCCTTCGTCCCTCTATCAGTCTATCTTCCCCTGGATTGTAACATACTGAAGGCGATACTTTTTGCTCCTCGTCACATGGCCGAAGTATGTTAATTTCCGTATCTTAACCGTCAGCAATTCGGTTCTGAATCCACACAAAAAGGGGTTAAGACAATAAAAAAGGGCCTAATTTTCACCAGATCCCAGCCCTTCAATGACGAAGAAATGTCTTGAGGAAGAAGTGCAGCATTGGTAATTCTTAGTGGAGAGCACAATAGGCTATAAGACCTCATTGAGTCTGCATGCGAATACGTTTAAAAACACTTACTTACATAACATGTAAAGAAAACTTGACTACCGAGGGGTGGCTGGAAAAATAAAACGTTCCTGTCGAGATGGAAATGCCAAGTCATATTATTCGCCCGCATCGTTACTACGAAGAATCAGGATTCTCATTTCGCAAATTGCGAATCGCAATAGGCTATTTTCACAGTGTTGTAACAATAAAAATTTAAAATATGCTAGATAAGGTAGCTTATATAGGTTAACAATAATAATACAATCTTTTATATATATGAAAAAAATGTAATTTTTAATTAATAAATAAATGTTGGTGTTTTTAACTGTGGGTTGGAAGGGCCAAGCCGCCAGTAGATTGTAGACATTAGTATGGCGCCCATTCCATTAACCGGCTAGGGCTATTTCCAAAAACAGTGACGTGGTAGCAGACATTCAAGACTTAGGTTGCGTTTCCATTGATCTCGCATTGCAGAATGCAAATGACATTGACGGAAATGTTTGTTTTTCTTTTTATAGAAATCTATTAAAATGTTTGTACTTAACATATCCCATGACGCCATTTTTTAATTTTAGTTTGTTTGTTTGTGATTTTACTGTATGATCATTGATCAATTTTAACTATGGCATAGAGGAAAATAAACATTTCCGTCAATTCTGCAATGCGAGGTCGGTGGAAACGCCACCTAAGTCTTCAATGACTGCTACCACGTCACCGTTTTTGGAAATAGCCCTAGCCGGTCAATGGAATGGGCACCTAACAAGAAAATGACTCCACATTTAACAATAATACTGCTAGTAGTTCCCCTACTCCCCGGCATCACTAATGATATCACATTCTGAAGTCAATGCCCCCCCCCCTTTTAACCATCGAACTTAAATTGACGGAGACAAATGTTTTCTCCCAACTAACTAACGGCATTTAGGGGGGGGATGATTTTAAGGGGTATAAAATAAATCTAATAGCATTAAAACAAGTTTTCAAAATTTGCCAAGCAGCCTATTTCCACTTTTTTTTTTAACTAAGCCAACCTAGCGGAGTTAGGGCTATAAAGCCCTCTCTTACACTCAACTAGGAAGACCTGGGACCGCCTGCTTTACATGCCCTCCGAAGCATGGCCAGAAAATGAACAAGTGTGGGACTCGAACCAACAACCTTTCGCTTGCAAGTTGGATTCTGTACCACTACTCTACATAACATGACTCTGTGTAGGCACCTGTGATGTTTGATTCTCCTCAAATTTGCATATAGTTCTATAAACTTAGTAATATTGACTTTTCCATTGACAACAATAATTGGGTCACATATGACGTCTCATAAAGTTTGGAAATTTGGATGTAAAATTTCTTAGAGAACTACACCTGCTCGATTCATCTCTTGTAAGGTAAAAATGACTTGCCCATGCTCAAGCACTAATAGCCTGCATCTTACTGTCAATAATACTGACAATGTATTGATTCATTTCCTGTAGATTGACCACGCTTTGGGACTGAATAATTATTTGAACAGCTTGGCAGCCTAAAAATCTAAAAATCACCTCATTCTTAGCTATTGGTTATAAATATTGAAATAACTTAATAGGTACAAGGTTAATAAAAGTGTGTAGCTCTATAGACATGTAGCGTAGTGGTACGGACTCTGACTTTCACCCGAAAGGTTGTTGGTTCGAGTCCCAGACTGGCTACATTTTCTGGCCATGCTTCGGAGGGCATGTAAAGCAGGCGGTCCTGGGTCATCCTAGTTGAGTGTAAGAGAGGACTTTATAGTCCTAACTCCGCTAGGTTGGCTTAGTAATAGAAACAATAAAAAGTCCTTATATATTTATTTTATATGGAACCCAAATAAACATGCTAATCCTTTCCCAGGGACACCCGAAACGTACCAATGAGTCATGTCCTGAAATCAGCGGCATAGCCAGATTTTTTTTTTTTGGGGGGGGGGATCCAGTTATTTTCATGCTACATCAATACATAAAGTTTGCCCACTTACGATAGACTTTCGCAGGGGGCGGTGTTACATTTGGTGCTGTAGAAAAAGAGGAAGGACGTACGCAGCTTCTACTTAGGGGCATGATTTTAATTTCCTTAATTTCCCTTGCCCAGGCACCCGAGGGTTCGGGAGGCCGAAGGGGGCCCGGGGGTCTCCCCCGAGGAAGGTTTTTGAAAAAAATAGGCCCCTCCTTAGCTACGCCACTACCTGAAATCTTGGGGCTCTATAAGGCGGGGGTTCCACCAACGTCAATAGTGATAGCAAATGTAGTTTTGACGTGGTAGCAGACATTTTTATTATGTCTTTAATGTCTGCTTCCACGTCAAAACTACATTTACTATCACTATTGACGTTGGATTAAAGACATACTAAAAATGTCTGCTACCATGTCAAAACTACATTTACTATCACTATTGACGTTGGTGGAATCCCCGCCTAAGGAATGCATCAATAGATGGTATGTGTAGCAATTGGTGCACGCAGGACCTTTCAACCGCAGTATACTACACGTGGGATAAATATGCGTATAATGTTCAAGCCTGCTCAGAACCGTCTATAATGACCGTGATTGTAAAAAGCTGCCATAGCCATGCAACGAAAGGGGCCTAAAGGTAAACCACTCTCCCTTCTAATGTTTACAGGAAAACGTGTAGTATTCAGAATCGAAGATAGTGTTTATTGCTATACAGTAAGGTGGCTCCCCTATATTCCAATGCATAGCGTTGCACTATTATTCCACACTAACACATTCCTAAGCGTGGTGTGAAACCGGGTCTTGGCGTAGCTCCCCTAACTTGCAGAAAACTTCTCTGTCTTAAGGTAAAATTGAGCTTACTGTCAATAGGACCAAGCTGCTTGTTTACCGAAGGAATCTTTTAGGAAGTTGGTGGGAATCACCCTAAGTAAAATTAAAGATGTGACAAGGTCATTTTGACCTACACAGGAGTTTTAAAAGAAATTTAAGTCGTAAATGAAAAAAAAGTATAATTTGTCACGTATTTATTTTTAAATATAATTTAAAGTCATTGTCACATTTAAATATAAAGTGTGCAGTCCGTTAAGTATCACATGTATAGCCTATATTGAGGCTTCGCTTGGCAGATACCAGCCATCCTGCTGGCAATCGTAACTCGTCGTATTTTCAATTCTCTGACGTCGTCAAACCTAGTAGCCGATCGTCTTGGCGGGCTTTACTGCAGGAGCACTTTTGTTCTTCTTACGGCCATAACCGCCTCCCCCACCTCCACTGCCAGCACCTGCAATTATAAAATTTACAATTATATGCTGTTGTTGTTTCCAACGCCTGCTCTCAGCATTTCTTCTTTAAGGAACCCTGTCAGCCTGGCGGGGGGAGTGAGTCTGTTTGTTAACTTGAGGCACCCTAGGGGCAGACTCCTTCACCTCGGGGAAAGTGGAGTTGACTGACAGGGTGGATCTCCTGATTATAGTAGATTCCGAACCACTTGGGAAACGTGGTATAGTCACACGATTAAACCGGAGGTGACCAGGACTCGACACGCACGTAGACTGATTGGTAACGTCTCAGCGCGTTATCATGTCCCACCATGTTCCCCTGCCAACGTTGTGCACACTACCAAGTTTGCCGCAGTTTGAAACATGTTCGGCTCTCACGAAATCAACATGGTAAGGCCGTTGGCTATTACATAATATATTATGCTAAAGTTGAGCTACAGGCTACTGGCCGTTTCGCAATGGACAGATAGCGAAAAGGCCACCAGGTATGGTTGCTAGCTGCGAATATATAAGTAGTCTCCGACCTAACAGTGGCATAATATAAATATAAAAAAATATCAAAAAATGGCTTATTGATCTCGAAATTACATAATAAAAAATAATAATAATTACAAATAAATAAATAATAATAATCTTCCATATACCACCAACACACACATATCCACACCACTATACTTACATACATATTCACTATATTTTTAAACTTGACACAAAATTTGTATTTTAACTGCATGCATTCATTGTATATACTAGTATTTTAGAATATTGTAAAATTTCCACCCTAAAACGGGCCTAGCCCATAGGGAAGTGACAAAAAACTGTAAAAAAATTTATTTTGGAAATAAATTTTGATTGATTGATTGATTGATAATAAGTTTGATCGTGCAGGCTTGTCTAGAAAAAGCCACAGTAGCCCGAGGGTGACTATGTGACGGGGCGAATAATGCGGCCACTAAATATTCTTATATATATCTTTTGTCCTGCGGTTGGGTCCCGAAGGTGGAGGAACTCAATGAAGAGTCAACGGCTTAAGGATGCAGAAGGCAACGGGAAACCACTGCCTTACTATTCCCTAGTACAGTCATCATGACTAAGTATATACTCTACCTACTTGACTGCTTTTTGGGGAATCTGAAGCACGGTATCTACGTATCTAAGATTGCCATGATGATCGCCAATCTTCGATAGAGGAGGCATTCGAAGAAGAAGGCGAGGTTGATTATATAAAGTAATGTCGGCAGGTCATTTAATTATAACTTAGCCGGAATGACACCGAAAGTTGACAACAGCAATAATTGTCGGGATACAAAAGTCGCCGACATGCGTTAGGATACATTGGGTCGGGTGATCGGGTGACTTTACATTTGACTTTGTATTTTTGTAAATGTGATCGTTTTGGTTTGTCTTGACAACTGTGATTCATATTATATATATATATATATTATATTATATTGTGTCCGCAACATCGGCCCAGCGGCCAAACTTAGCAAAATATAAACATTTGCTTAGCAACCATTTCTCCCGCCAAATTTCTGTGCAGGATGTAAACATTATAGGAGGGAGCTTGCTTGTAGTAGCAGCAGCTTGGGTTATTAATGGCAAGAAGAGAAGACGTAGGAGATATTGGGTCAAGCCTATAAACCATTCATTCATTCATTATTCATTCATCAATTCATTCATACAGGCAGCTTCTTCAAAAAACATCATGGTAAAATGGCTCTGAATTGTTTCATGACTTTTGTGAGGATGACAGAGATATCTTATCAGAAGAACTTTTTGTAACCCATTTCACCACAGTCTCAGGGATATGTCCGGACCCCCCCCCCCCCCCCCAAATATTTGCAGCATAGATTTGCACTAGATAGAATGGAGTTTACATATAATGAGGTTACCTGGCCTCTGAAAAAAATTCTGGATACGGCGCTGTTGCTAAGCACATGTCACATGCTCTTGTGCTTCGTGCCTTCATATAAAATATTACTGACCTGCGTTAGAATTAGAAAATGAGTTTGAACCGCCTCCAAGTCCAGCTCCAGGCCCTCCACCATACGCTCCGCCTGAAACATACCGGTATAATGTATAAAAGCGATAAAAATAAAGGACTAAAGAAGTACAAAAAAAATAAAAATACATACTGTGACAAAAACTGTGATACTTTTAATTCCTAAAGGGTAGAAATTTTGTGGCAGCTACATTCAAGAAAAATATTTTTAACTAAATATTTATGTACGTAAGGTATAACCTAATTTATGTAGGCTGATGACAACCAAGTCATCGGATACAAAAAGGGTAAAAATCTGTTGATTTAACAAATAGGGGGGTATTGTTTTAAAAAATTAAAAACCGTTACCAAATGGTACTTAATCAAATACTAAATACTAATACTAAATCGTACTAATAGAACACATAATAACGTAAAAGCGTATGGGAAATGGAACACCAGACAGATATAAATTAATGGTATTCTCATTGTTTTCTAGCTACAACAAAGGAAAATTTTCATTTTTATGAAATCAGAAATGGCGCTGGTCCACCTCCGTATTATTGACACGGCGCATCCCCATATTAACCTTATGGAGATAATTTGTCCTGGGGTCATCTCTTATCCAGGGACGGATCCAGCCATTTTTTTGGAAAGGGTGGTGGTAGGTCGAAATTGAATAAACTCATTTATTTTAGTATTGATTAAATTATAACGTAATTAATTTACTTACAGCAGACTTACTAATTTTTTTTGGGGGGGGCAGCTACCCCCTCTGCTAGCCTAAGACCCGAAGCTACCATAGTAGTGTATACCGAGCTTAAGAAAGCAAAACTGAATTTTGGTAAATACAACATGTAGGAATATAGAAAGAACAGAACAAATTTATTTTTTATTAATTTAAAAACTAACTTTTGAAGGGACTCTCAAAGAATGAAAGTATACGAATATGCTTTGTGGATGATGGAATTTTTCACGACGAGGGGGGAGGTTCCGGACCCCTGTATCCCCCCATAAATACGGCCTTGGCGGTACCTGTACGTATTTGGGGGGGGGAGTTAAAGGAATTAACTTGTTTATTCTCAGTTGATATATTTTACAAAAAAAAATCTCCTTCTATCTAGCGCTCGGTCACAAATTAAGAAGGGGGGGGGGGGTAGGAAGGACCACCCGTGGTTTCATTTAATAACAACAATGACTAGCTTATGTTTTACGTCATTGATTAAAAAAAGGGGCTTCTTTCCATTTCATTATCAACGCACCTGGTGCTACTCCTTGAGCTCCTCCCCCGTAGCCACCTGACGGGACGACGCCTCCGCAGCCTCCAGCACATCCAGATCCTAACTGGGACCCACTGCCGTAGCCGCCTCCCAAACCACCATTTCCGTAGCCACCACCTAAACCACCATTGCCGTAGTTGCCACTCAGGCCAGCACCTCCATAATTGCCACCTCCCAGGCCACCTCCGTAGTTTCCACCTCCTTGACCACCTCCGAAGTTTCCACCTCCTTGACCACCTCCGAAGTTTCCACCTCCTAGACCACCTCCGTAGGCTGAAAAAAACAAAACCAATATAAAGGAATACCATATTCTGATCATATCAAGGCGATGCTGTGCAATATTCCTATCAGATACTTTTCAAGCGATGATGGAATACTCCACGCCATTACAAATCAAATTATAGAAGGGTATTTATGGACGTGGGATTACTTTAACCTTGCCCTGCCTTCGACCCTATCGGTTTTTGGAGTTTCAGGAATTACTGCTGCATGAATTTCTAGCCGTTGACAAACTGTCAACCCACACCGTCTACTAGTTCCATAGGACACACTCAGGCATGCTTACCATTGACAATGCAACAAGTGTTATCTCAGTGTTTCAAAGTAAGGGAACGAGTCTATTAGTGAGTAACCATTTTAACATTGTTATAACGCGTAATAAAGGGCCACGGATATGGCAGTAGGCATACTACTCTTTGTAGACTTCAGCCGCCTATATTAAGCATATGCTTCAACTCTCGAATAAGGGCAATCAGACGGTTTCAATGAAATAATTTGCATAATAATTATATTATTTTATAATATATATTATGTATATATATTATGATATATTCGAAAATTACCTGGTTGATAGCCACCACCGCCGCCAAGTGAACCTGAAAATTAAAACAAAAATTTGCAACTTTTCTTTAACATCAATACTTAACGAACACAAGCAGTTAGTTCACTATAGCCTATCGAAACCACGATCTAGGCCTATCTGGGGCGTCGAATTAACCACTGGACCACAAGCCCGACAAGTACAGAGTCTGCTAAAGATTTAATCTAACCTTGTTTCACAAACAGCTTAAGTTATGACTCAAATGGTATCGATTGTGATTTAGAGTAAAATATAGTCTTTTGATCGAATTCTGTTCTCGTATCGAATCCATCCTATCTGTACTCTGTTTCGAAATAGAGTAATTGGATGTCGTTAGATTTGCTGAAGGCGGGTAAAGCGATACAAATCAAAAAAAAAATTTCGATATTAACATAACAGCTCTCACCACAACCCTCTCAACTCTTCATCCCTATTATCTCACTGCATGTAATATATTCACCAAACCGACTGAAGTGTATAACAAGGAAAAAGGAAATGATTGCCGGGATTGCCCCAAATTTGTTCAAAGGAAGTACCGATAGAGTGGAATAAGGGGGCAGGAATAACACAGAGATTGAGCTTTATAATAAGCTGATTGATGTTCCACTTGTCTTTCCTATAGAACTAATTGGCTAGTTCCCTTGTATTTGTTGTGTACCTATAAAGACTTGAGTGGCGCCTCCAACATTCAATAGGAGGGGACTAAATTCAATTATTTTCGTATACCATGGTAGTCTTTTGTGCTGACAATTGTCCTCAATTTCACTCTGGACAGCTGGGTCTAAAGGTAATACACGTGTGTACCAGTGTACCTATTAACTGTTGTCACCGATTGTGCGTCATAATTAGCCAATCAGAGCGCTAGTTACATGTCTTTTAGACTACTGATGGGTAGGCTCTCTGAAGTGATAAAAGCATTGGCGTAAATAGGGGGTCCTGGGGGGGGGGGGCTAAGCCCCAGGTTCACCCGTAGCCCCCCCCCCCAGGATTTCTGGTGCCAAAGACGTTATGGAGGCGAAAGGCATAGTATCCACAATAACGAATGGGAAATTAATTTTAATTCTTAGTATACTTATTTTACATGAAAAAATCTACATATTGACCAAGTACTTTCACAAAAAATATATTACTAAAAATGCTTGAGCCCCAATACTTCAGAGCTATTTTTTCAAAGGGGAGACCCCTCAATGTTAGGTTTATTCGTCGTTATAATATCTCAATTGTACTTGCAAACTTTGGGGTAAATAGAGGGTCCTGGGCTAAGCCACCCCCCCCCCCAGGATTTCTGGTGACAAAGTCGTTATAGAGACGAAAGGCATAGTATCCACAATAACGAAGGGGAAATTAATTCTTGATATGCTTATTTCACATGAAAGACATCATGAAAAAAATCAACATATTGACTATTGACATTTCTGACCTATTTTTTCAAAATTTTTCTTCGGGGGAGACCCCCGGGCCCCCTCTGTGGTGGGTTTATTGAATTCGTATGTAAAATCTCAACTGTACTGCTTGCAAAATGCGTAAAACCTCACTAATTTGTGCTCTCCGGGGGAGACCCCCGGGCCCCCCTCTGTGGTGGGTTTATTGAATTCGTATGTAAAATCTCAACTGTACTGCTTGCAAATTGCGTAAAACCTCACTAATTTGTTCTCTCCGGGGGAGACCCCCGGGCCCCCCTTGCTCCAGGGTATAATATGCGTAAGACCTCACTGATTTGGGCCCATTTATCGATTTCCCCCCCCCCCCAGAAATTTTGGGAATTTACGCCAATGGATAAAAGGCTTGTAACGGCGACTTAGAGGGTAATTCAGAGGCAATTTCCAGAAAACTTCATTGAGATGTGAGAGAGAGAGGGAGCTGAGCCATGTACCTAAAAAATAATGACTTTTTTGTTCTATTACTAAGCCAACCTAGCGGAGTTAGGGCTATAAAGCCCTCTCTTACACTCAACTACGAAAGCCCGGGACCGCCTGCTTTACATGCCCTCCGAAGCATGGCCAGGTGGTTAGGTAATTAGGTACCTAGGTAATTAGGTTAAGTCTATTTATAGTGTATTATATTGTATATATATATCATAAGTTATTTTATTGTGTACAGCCTCTTACATGGTCAAATAAACCATAACAAGCCTTCAGGTGCTTCAATATTTCCTCACCACAATAGGATCCGAAAATAATTGATGATAATGATAAACATGGGGTAAGCATTTTAACATACATCAGAGTTCATCGACTTCGATTGCCAGGTGGTAACGTGCTAGCACTTGTGCGAGTCTTTATACGCCATGCAATCGGAGACGTGTCGTACTCATCACGGGTAATAACCTACAGAGGCGACTGAAAAGGTCAATCGGATACATTCATTGAGTTGTTTGTATGCTCTATATCTTAAAAAAAAAAAAAAGTTCTACGCTTCAATGGGCAGGCCCCAAAGCTAGATGTCAATCGGATGCATTGAATTGTTTGTATGCGATTGGCCTTTTTAATGTATATATTAATAGATATATTTAATTGCCTCAGCGCCCCTGAAGTTTTTGTAAATCAAGTGCAATAATTTTGGAGGATCGGTGGCAATGACGGTTACAAAATATACATCAAAACGTGGTGGAATGTTTTTTTTAGATTATGACACCTCATGTTTGCCCTACGATCAATACTTAATTTTTTTGACATACGTCAGAATTTATGAGAAACAATCAAGTATTTGTATTGTATTGTATTTTATAAAAATGTTAAATCGCATACAAACAATTTAATGAACGTATCCGATTAACCTCTTCAATTGCCTCACTAAGTTACCTAATAGGTACTTGTGACGAGTTACCACACGTCGCCGACCGCAAGGTGTTGAGATACTTCCACAACTATTAGCTCGCTGCCACCTTGCCACCGAAGTCCATGGATCCTCTAAGAGGGGTAGTAGCAGGCTGTGAACTGTTCGCGTCAACCTAACTATGACACTGAGGAATGAGGATGTTTTCCCATATCGCTATAGATATATATATGACAAGCTACCGAAAGACCTGAAACACATAGCTGGCACTGAGCCATTTTCCAATTCTCTAAAGAAGTTACTGATCGAAGCCATCTACTACTACGTCGTAGAGGTTCTGAATACTGCTGACTAACTAGTATATTTTCACGAGGTATGTGACTTGTAATTTATAATAATATTTTTATATTGTATAGGTAGCATCAGTAGTTGTAAGTAGTTCCTAGGTTATAGTTGATAGTACAATAGATAACGAAACGGAGATTCGCACAACCTGTTGTCACGAATATTAAGGTGAATATATATATATTTTTATAATGTGAAATAAATTTGAATTTGGCCAAAAAACAAAAAGTGGTGGGCTCCATTGGCCCATAAGGTCCAAGGTATTTCAAAGATTTTTACCCACTAACGGTACCTTATATGAAAAGGGTGAAAGTCTATTTTTATTTTATGAAAGGCATCCGCTCTGATTCGCAACAAGCGACTGCAACCATCTTTACCCTCCCCGATGGGTATTTCAATATGATTCAAAGCACGGCCACCTGCCTCGTAACTGCTAAAGCAAGCTTAAACAGTCTTAAGTTCACTTCACATGTATGTGAGTTTTGTTGTATTCACGAATACAGTCAAGTTCTCCAAGCCGATGGCCTTGCAGGAGATCCGTAAAGCACCCTGGCACTCGAATCTCCCTCTCCAGAGAGCACTACCCTTGCAGAAAAGGTGTCCTGCTGTTTCCTCTTCCAGTCCACAGCGGCGGCATCCCCTTCTAGTAGCCAAGCCTAGTCTCTACAGGCCCTAGCCTTAATATTGGTGCTGTTGTAATTTTGAGACTTACCACTGCTACTACTGCTGCTACTGCTGCTGTAGCTGAAGCTGTTGCTGCCTCCATTGTTTCCTCCGAGCCCGTTGAGCCCACCGAGACCACCACCTCCTCCACCACCACCGCCATAAGGTGAATTGCCTCCCTTGTTTTTGCCTTTTCCCTTACCGCCGCCAAAACCTAGAATCAACAACATCAACATCATTATCTGCGATCAGTTCCACTCCTTTCTGCTCATCCATAACAGGCCATTCAGCGCTTTGAATCGGCTTCGGTGGCATGATGGTTGGTAGCGTGATTGTACATGTGGGAGTCTCTACACACCATGCGATCAGAGACGTGTCGTACTACAAGTATTATTAAGTTGCTGAGTGAGTGAGACAAATGTAGAGGTTAATCGGATACACTAATTAAATTATTTGCATGAATACGATTAATATATTTTTTAACATGAACAACTTGTTATATCCTTCCCCCCCCCCCCTTCCAATTCTGAGTAACCCAGGGACACTTAAAACGAATTCGGGGATAGACAGAATATTGTTTTCCTACCAAAGACTATTAATGAAATCCCCCCCCCCCATTGAAAAATGAAGAAAAAACAATTGGAAAGACAAAAAAGTTATAAAAAGGTGGTTAATAGAGAATAATTAAAGCCAAAATGGAAGAAAGTTACACTATTTATTTACTTGATAGCGCTACCCCAGATAAGCAGAAGCTTTAGGTTGGACGTGCTATTTTTTGAAGCAATTTGTTTTGCTAAATAAAATCTCCTAGCTGGAGAAGTAACCAGTTAAGGAAAAAGAAGAAGAATATTGTTACACTCACCCCCTTGTCCAGGACCACCAGCAAATCCAGTATTCGTATATGGACTTGGGAAACCTTGATTTCCGGCACCACCACCGAAGCTTCCGGAACTACTCTGGGAGTTTGAAAGCGATCCAGCACCTGAAATGTCATGAAGATCGCCTTATAAGTATTCCATCCCGCATCAAGTAAGCTACTAAGTAACTACTAAGTATACTCCTGGAAGGCAGCAGCAGCAGCAGCATCAGCTGGCAAAAGATTACTTACAACACCCCTCCCCAACAAACTGCCCCAGGAAGTGGTGGAAGCCATCCCCTTCAGGACGGCCACAGGATTTCCTACAATACCATCTGCACAAAATCGAGGTGGTCAACAGCCCAATGTTCCCTCTGTGCTCACTGGGGGAAGGCACTACAGACCACATAGCTCAACACCCAGTCCTACATGAAACCAACCATAAAGTAGAACACTTCGAGTCACGGATGGGGGGCATGACGTCTAATGGCTGAGCAGCCAAGGACGGGAGTTGGCTGAAGTAAGAAGTAAATTTCGCTGTGGATCACATTTCAAAAGATTTGCATTTTACTCCTGGGGCAGTTTACAACAGGGAGTAGTGTAGGCTATGTAGTTTTGATTTTTCATTGACCGATTACAACCGGATTTGTTACCACAAATCAATATCAAGTTACCAGTAATTTTGAAAAATCAGTTGGCAGTGAGTGAATCATTGTCGTGGAACTAGGACTCTCAACATCGACGGTATGGACACCCACATATTCAAGGTTAGCTTACGAAGGAGGTAGGTACCAGGTACCAAAAATGTGTCATTCCAGTTAGTAAGAGCCAAAATTGGGTCAAGTACCGCGCAATCTCAATTTGTACTCAAAATCGTTCTCAGCATCAGAAACGCCGGAATTTTCTCACTTGCACGAAAAGGTTGCCGACCGCTGGTTTGCCTAAATTTAAGTCTCGATTCCCGATCCTTTCTCAGAGAAATTTTCCTGGTTGCGTGACTTGTCATTTTGCGACCAAGATTTCTAACGATTTCGATTTGGCGTTCATGTTACTTGTTCTGATGAATCGGTTAGAACGTTAAATGTGGGCTGAGCGACTTAATTGTAAGAGATGGCCGAAAGGCCCAAAATTCGCCCATGTGGAAAATAAAGACAATTTTCTTCCTTTTTTTTTCTTACCTCCTCCGTAACTTCCAGAACCTGAATTTGAACTGGAGCTCGAAAGTGAGCCTGCGTTGCTAGGATACCCAATCCCAGTGGGGGCACCGACTAGCGGACCTCCTGGAAGTCCTCCTTGAACTCCCCCTAAAAAACAGAAATAAAATTAAACTTTTGTATTTTAATTTTAATAAAGAATAAATTCTTAAACTTGTTATTTAAACTAAATAAAACTAAATAAACTAAATAGTAAATAAAACCCAAATAATCGTTTAATTATTAATTTCGTCAAAGAAACCCATTGACTTTAGTGTAACGGCGTTTTCGGCAAGAACTGCCAAACCAAGAGGGACCTATTTTTAAAACAGAAGCAAAAGGGGGGTAGGCACCATTCCCCCCTCCCCCTGTCAATAGCCCTATCTACAGTTCCCCCTTGTCAACAGCCTTATCTACAGCTTGATTACTGCTCTTCGGGGAAGAATGTCTCAGATTGCTGAAAAGATGCAACTTTTGTGAAATGCGTTGAATCTGCTTTAGTTTTTAGTTTAGTTTTTAGTGGGTTACTTTCTATGCTGAGGAATAGTCCGATAGTCAGAGAAGTAGACTATTAGAAACAGAAGATCGAGGTTCGAAACTTGACATAAAAGGTACAATTTTCCTGACCTGGGTCTACCCAACTCTAATCTGTACCATACCTTCATCGGTATGGTACCTCCCTACAGTGGGTACCTAACCATGTGGGAATACATGGCAATGAAAACGCTGACGCGAAAGCCAAGGAAGGAGCGGAAATGGACCGACCAAACGTGCCACCAACCCTGAACCGAGTCAAGAGCCAAATAAATGCAGCAATCTGCAATGCCACGAATGCCACGAAGAACACCCTCAAGACCCTAAGCACTGGGAAAAATTGGGAGAATCTTGCTAGAGTGGGGCCCATTCGTAGGAACCTTGAGAGAGCTGGAGCTGTTGCTAGATTCCGCCTCAATACCGGCCATGACTACCTTCAGGCCCACCTACACCGCATTGGACTTTCCGCCGATGACACATGTCCACTATGTCACGGTGGAAGAATGGACGAAGACCACCTGAGGGACTGCACGGCTCTCACCTACCCGAACGATGACTTGGTGAACCGCTATTGGGAAGCTCGGCGATGAATGGTTGAACTACCACGTTCGGGCGTTGGATAAAGTAAAGTAAAGTAATATTGTCTATAGTCTATATCAAAATTAGAGGATCTAGGAAAAAGTCCCGATTTTCATAGATTCTCTAATTTCGGAGGTTGTATTTTCAACCTAAGTTAGGTAGTTTAATATTATACCATATAATACTACAAAATAATGCCTTATATGTATGTAAAAAATGTGATCATAATAAATAAATTATAATGATAAACTCTTTTTCTACCTCAAAATTAAAAAATAATATACTGTACCTCCATAGCCGCCCGTACCCGATCCTGAATTTGAATTGGAAAGTGATCCGGAATTGCCATATCCTCCTCCGACTGGGCCTGCAGAGGGCCCTAGACCACCTAAAAATTAATTAATTTTAATATATTTCATTGTTTTAAATACTTTTTTTGCACTTTTTGATCCAAGTAATAATGTGAATTTAAAACCAAATATATATTTCCTTAAATCAAATAAAATAGATTCTGTCAGGTATTGGTAATTACTTTCGTTTTATATATTATGGAGTGAATCATTAAAAATAATACAACATTGTAATTCCTCATGTGTATAATTTGTTCCCAGTGAATTATTCAGATTTCACCCATTTGTAGTTCCTGTGGATAAGTTATGGTTAAGCTTTAAAGGTAGGAATAAGTATATAGAGAAGATGCCAGAGGAACACAACAAGAGAAGAAGAAACGTGTAACGGCCAAGAATGCGATGGCCGAATTATTTGCCCGGTTTTGGCGTTACGGACTGGCGAATCCTAGTCGCTTATAGCCAGCGTAGGTTGACACCGAGGACAAGCACCAGTTTGCCATCGGCCAAAATTCTCACGGAGACAATACCAATAATGTCAAAAAAATGTTGTTATTTCCAACGCCTGATTTCAGACTAAACAACCTTGTCAGCCTGGCGGGAGTGAGTCTTATTGTTAACTTGAGGCACCCTAAGGGCAGACTCTTTCACCTCGGGGGAAAGGGGAGTTGACTGACAGGGTAGACCTCCTGATTATAGTGGCTTCTGAACCACTTGGGGGAACATGGTAATGCCATACGATTAATTCGGAGTTGGATCAGGACTCGACACGCACGTAGACTGACTGGTATACATAAATAATGAGATTACTCGTGACTTCGTGGTATTTCATTTTAATAAACAAAAAATAACAAAAACTTAGAGTTTTAGAAAAACTTGTTATAACAACCCGAATTAGTAAAACCCAAATAATCGTTAAGAAATTAACTTTGTCTAAGAAACCCACTTGTGTTAGTATAAAACCCTGAGCGCTTTCGGCAAGAACTGCCATCTACAGAGGGAAACCCACTAGCACAGTTACACCTTATCTGCGATTTGAGACTTGCTCAACTCGAGGAGAAGATGCAAATGTGACTAGAGAGAGGAAACCTTGGTTTATATAGGACTGGGAGCGGGGAGAGGAGGGGGTGGGAGGGGCGTGGCTGGTTACCTATTCCTAACCTACTAGCTAGATCTATTAGAGGGGATGATTGTGTGAATGTTATGTCGTTTGTTAATTTTTCCCTCTTGTGTAAAGCTCTTTTGATTTCAACATTTTCAAAAAAATTTAAAGTGTAACTTTTCTTCATTTTGTGTAGGGCTGTCCAATTGTTAGGATCGAATGTGTGATTTTCCGAGTTAAGGTGTTTCGCGAATGTGCTGTTGGTGTTGGTGTCTCCTATACCTGCTATATGTTCTCTGACCCTAGTTTTAAAGCTTCTGCCTGTTTGGCCTATGTAAATTGCGTTACAATCGTTACAATTTAGACGATAAACTCCATTGCCTTTTTCCTTTTCTGGTTTGGTTTTGCAGTTCATGAGTTTATTGGCCAAATTGTTGCGGTTGTACGGGGCTGGTGTTTTGTCTGTTGTAGAAGAAATGAGGTTACTTATTTTTTCTGTGATTTTTTCTATGTATTGTATCCTGAAATATGATTTATTGGTTACCTGGTTTAAGCTCTCTGGGGGGTAAATTAGTTTGAGGTTGTGTTTGATTTGTGTGATTGATTGATTGATGTGATTGATAGTGGGTTTCCCTCTGTAGATGGCAGTTCTTGCCGAAAGCGCTCAGGGTTTTATACTAACACAAGTGGGTTTCTTAGACAAAGTTAATTTCTTAACGATTATTTGGGTTTTACTAATTCGGGTTGTTATAACAAGTTTTTCTAAAACTCTAAGTTTTTGTTATTTTTTGTTTATGACTGGTATAGTTTCAGCACGTTATCATGCCCCACCATGTTCCCCTGCCAACGCTGTGCACGCTGCCAAGTTAGCCGCAGTTTGAGACATGCTCTACTCTCATCGATTCAACATGGTAAGGCATTTGTCAAAAAAAGTAACGGGCTTATTTGCAGGGAAAGGTTCAAAGCCTACGTTCATAAGAAAATCCGTTGAAATAAAATAAGGACTTCAAAGATACATAGGCAACTGCTCGATTATTTAGATGAACACCAGAGTGTCTTTCTGCCAGCTATGGTAACTAAAGCGGTTCCAATCATAAGAACCGGTCCGAGTTTACTCGAACATGCTTTCCAATTTTTAAATTAGTAAATAAATTAGGAAATAATTTCCCTATGGTTAAATTTCAGACCCCTCGAGGGGGGGGGGGGTCCATCTCAATATATATTAAAAAACCCTTAAAACTCAATTGCATATTCTGGAACAAATAGACCAATAATTGTAACAGTAGTAACAATGACACATGGCACGTAATGCACTGGAGCGGGAATTTTCCACAATTTCTCAAAAAATAATTATAATAAATAATAATAATAAAAAAATAATAATAATAAGCAAATATTTTTTTGTGAGTGCAACCTGTCCGTTTTGTTACCCTATTGAATACCTAAAACATACCTGCAGGTAGAAATCATCGATAGAAAGGTTCCACAGAAAACATATTTTTTAGTCATTTTTCATGAAAATTGAGTTATTTTATTTTTTTACCCCCAGAAGCAAACTATCAAGCGGCAAGCGACCCCACACATTTTGTTAACATTGATAACGAATATAATATATGTGAATTTAAAAGAAATCGTTGGGGCCGTTTTTGAGAAATAAAACCCCCCCAAATTGAGTTAGCCCAAAATATAAAAAAATGGTCTCGAGGTATGATGTTTGTAAACCTATATGCAAAATTTCATCAAAATCGACCGAGTAGTTTGCCCGGAAATCGATGAACAGACAGACAGACAGACAGACAGACATACAGACATACAGACAGAGCGACAGACAGACATTTCGTAAAAAACACTTTTTTGGGTTCCTGGGACCTCAAAACGTGTAAATCCGTTGAAATCTTGGAATCGAAAATTTGTACCATCACAAAGCTTTCCTACGTATAAATTGGAAAGCAACAAGAAAGGTTTTGACAAGGAACCCTACTATTATGCAACAGCAGATGGCTCTGCCGTGGAACCAATGGCGGCTTATCCATAAGACCACTGGGGCAACTGTTGATATTGCGGTTCAGGTGAGTATAAAAATTGTTTGTGTTACATATTTTACGAGTTTCGGCCATGGTATTGTAGACCAATAGATCTGCTGCCTCTCTGGTTTCAGAAACTACGAATCGCCACTGCGTGGGACCCACCCTAAGAAAGGAAACATAAAAACCGGTTTCTAAAGGCCAAACACAACTTACCTCCATAACCACCTGAGCCTCCCAATCCGGCGGAGCCTGCGTTCGAATTAGAGTTAGAAAGTGAGCCAGAATTTCCACCATATCCTCCACCGATGGAACCACCACCAGGCTTCCCTCCAGAGTGTCCTAAGCCACCTATAGGGAAGTCATAAATTATTCTACTGAGCCAAGATAAAAATTTCTTATTATACATATAGAGGATAAAAGGATGTAGTCAGCCTATTTAACTTTTTTTCATTAATTAATTTTTGCTGGCTATAGGTATCGTAAGCCAGATCAGTGCAATAATTACAGAAATGAACAATGTTAATATTGTATTTTTGGCGGTTTATGTCTTTGACGCCATTTTGCACCACTTTGAAGGTTTAGGTTTATTAGCGGGAACATCCAAAATTGTAGCTATTCAATAACGATGCCCTGGATAGGCTTAGATTATGGGTTCGAATCCCGCCAAGAGTTTTCTAATTCCTGTAATTTCTGTTATTCAATAACTGTTCAACACATTCCTGCTAATTCCCATCAGAAACCAGCAAGTATTTACATGTTCTGACAGGACCTTGACAATCCCAATGTGGATTATTCAGATCAACCCAGATCAGATCAACTTAGGTGGCACATGATTCAGATAGTTAAATAAATATATAATATATAAATGATGAGTTTTGTTTATTATTAATAAACCGACCTAGCAGACTAAGAGGTAAAAAAACCCCTCTCTTACACTCAACTAGGACCTGGGAGACTTGTTACATCCATGGCCAGAAAATGTGGCAAGCATTGGACTCGAACCAACAAATTTCGGGTAAAAGTGTCTTTGGGTGTCCTCTAGAATGTTCGATTTTGGTTCGTTTCGGTTTGTGTTTCCACAAGTTATGCCAATGACTTCAAAATTGTCTGAGTGGTGATTTCATTTGATCGTATCGCTGTGAGCCTGGCCATTTTTTTAGCCTCGCGGAATTGAAATCCGCATGTCAAGCAAACTCAAAAAACCAATGGTGCGCATATAGCGGAATGAGAATGCATAAATTATACCACAGTGGCAGACAGAATAATTCAGTGAATTCATACAATATGCAGATAAGCTACCTCCATAGCTGGGTGCAGTAACCGGGGCGGCTCCACCGTATCCACCGGAAGGCCCGCCAAATCCTCCAGAGCTTCCACCTCCACCAAAGGCATTGGAGCCAGACTGCGAAGCTGAATTCGCACCGCCGTAGCCTCCTCCGCTAGGAGCTATGACAGATGGCGCACCTCCTCCATATGAAGGACCGGAGCTTATGACAGGGGCAGAGGCGCCACCCCCGTAGCCGCCCCCTGAAGGCCCTCGCCCCTTGGTGGGCGCTATAAGCGGTTGGGCGTAGCCGGGGGACGGGGGAGCTGCGTTGTAGCCAGGTGGAGGGATAATTGCGGCGGCTGGGCCACCACCTCCGTAGCCAGGGATAGGTCTTCCAGGTCCTGAAAGAATTACAGACACTTACATAAGCCACCTTGACTAGATTTTGCATGTGACCAAAATCCACTTAAGAGTGATTTTTTAGCTCCTAATTTATGTCAACAAGTTGACTCATACCTGTTATAGACCAACCAACAGATAAACATTTTGTAAAAAAAAAACTTTTTTGGGGGGTCCTGGGACCTCACACCGTGTAATTCCGTTCAAATCTTGAAATCGGAAATTTAATTTAAACGTATGAATAGAAAACCAAACATGGGCTGCTATATATTATATAGTTACTTAATACTTTTTAATTACTTTTATGGACCCAGGCCTACCTATAGTGGCCCATAGGTTCCTTGTCCAATGCCAACAACCCCATGGATTTCGGACATTATTTGTAATGTTTCCGTATAAATCTTGGGCCATTGGCAAACTGGTCAACCTACAATGGCTACAAGCGATAATAGACAAGCTGAGACAAGCTTACCATTGACGCAATGAAACAGGCGAAAGCATTACTTAACCAAGTACGGGTACGAGTCTAACAACATGGGCTGCTTGGCCGACGTCTAAAAACCTCTTTCAGGAGCACAGTCCCAATAATACTAATAACACTAGAAGTACACTTTCAACCTGACCACGCCTCATTAGCTTAGATTATCCTTATCTATCACTAACTGCTCTTGTTTATCTGCAGGACTATGTGGTTGCCTTCGACTTCTTTTACCTCTAAATTCATGGTAATTTATATAATATATTTATATAAAATTATACAACTACCCATTTTATGTATAATAGACTACTTAATTGAATTGAACCTGTGGTATTACCTAAGGTACCATCTCCAATGCCTGGGTCTAGTATTACTGGACTGGGAGCTGGAGCACTTCCATATCCTGGAACAAATTAAATATTTTTTAATTGCGTGATTCGCAGCCGCATGGAACAAGCTCGAAATGTCTTCATCAAAATACAGAAAAGACTTCGGTGACTTTGACTTTGGACTCAGATTGCGAATGGTATGTATTGTATTGTATTTTATAAAAAGGTTAAATCGCATACAAACCCTTTATTGAATGTATCCGATTAACCTCTTCAATCGCCTCACTAATTCACCTAATAGGTACTTGTGTGAGTTACGACACGTCTCGTGCAAGGTGTGTAGTTACTTCCACAACTACTAGAACGCTACCACCTTGCCACCGAAGTCGTTTAAGTCCTCTGTGAGGGGTAGTAGCAGGCTGCGAACTAACTATGACACTGAGGAATGAGGATGTTTCCCCATATCGCTATAGATATTTATGACAAGCTACCGGAATACCGGAAATCCATAGCTGGCACTAAACCATTTTCCAATTCTCTAAAGAAGTTACTGATCGAAGCCTGCTACTACTCCTTCGTATGCGAATGGTGAAATGATATGTGTTCCCAATCGTTCTAAATGGTATAGAGGGATGGACTTTGACACAAGCTATGGAGAACAGTGCATTTGAAATGTGGGTATACAGACGAACGATAGATCGTGTCCCTAATGCTGAGATCCTGAGGCGTCATGGATTCAGAAGCCGAGTTAAGAACGGAAACTAACATACTTTGGCCATGTCATTAGGAACGGAATGTATCGCCTTCTGCACGTAATAATCCAAGAGGAGATAGAAGGACAGAGGGCTCCCATCTGAAGAAGAACATCCTGGTTGAAAAACCTGAGGCAGTGGTTTGGCAAGAGCTCGACTTCCCTTTTCAAAGCAACTGTCTCCAAGGCCCAAATTCCCACGATAGTTGCCAATCTTTGATAGAAGAGGCATCAATTGTAAGAGTAGGCGGAAAGGCCCAAAATTCGCACATATGGAAAATAAAGACAATTTTCTTTCTTTCTTTCAAAAGAAAAAAAGAAAAAGTGACAAATTTTTTATGTGATTCATGTGAGACCAGTATCGATACGGTTAGTTTCCTCTCCAGTCGCTGTTTGATACATTTCGGTTCTGCTTGAGTGCTTGTCAAAGTTGTGTTTTATTCACATTAGTCTCAAGGCCGGAATTTTCATTTTTTACGCAAAATCAAATTTCTCATGAAATATAGATTCTATTTCCATAAAGGAGATGTCATAAACTAGAAAAATTGGCTGTGCTGCCGTCTCGGTCAATTAATCTGCTACATCGGCTAATTTTCTTGATGAATTCCGGAACACTACTAATATAGTGTGACGAAGTATTACAAAGTGAAGGTGGAAAAATGTTATTGAAACGAATTCATCACAATAAGAGTCTCAAGGGCATTAAAATTCATATCACTGAGAATCGTTTGTGATTTGTGTGCTGTCGTCTCGGTCAATTAATCTGCTACACCGGCTAATTTTCCTGATGAATTCCGGAAGACTACTAATACAGTTTGACGAAGTATTACAAAGTGAAGGTGGAAAAATATTATTGAAATGAATTCATCACAATAAGAGTCTCAAGGGCATTATAATTCATATCACTGAGAATCGTTTGTGATTTGTTAAATTAATGCAGGATGAGGGCTGTGCTGTCGTCTCGGTCAATTAATCTGCTACATCGGCTAATTTTCTTGATGAATTCCGGAAGACTAACATAGTGTGACGAAGTATTACAAAGTGAAGGTGGAAAAATGTTATTAAAATGAATTCATCACAATAAGAGTCTCAAGGGCATTATAATTCATATCACTGAGAATCGTTTGTGATTTCTAATATTAATGCAGTATGAGGCCTGTGCCGTCTCGGTCAATTAATCTCATGTATCAATTAATTTTCTTGATGAATTCCGAAAGACAACTAATTTCTTAGACCATATAATACTCTAGACACGGCATTCTAGATGCAAAAGTTGGGGCACCAACATTACGTCACCAGCTGGCAAAAGATTTGTTTTTTCACCAGTTACCTAGCAACGGAGACTTTGTTGCTAGGTAACCTGGTCTATCGAATGACTAGTTTGTTTTTCGGAAAAATAACGGACTTCCAGACTGTTCCTTAAAAATTTCTGATTGAATATTTGAATATTAAATAAGTTTTACCAACGTAAAAAAATGTTCTCTCACTCCAATTAATTAATAAACTAAACAAAACCTGAAAATAATAGATTTGTGTCTCTAAAAGCAGCTGCTTTTCCGCTTTTGCCAGTGTGTGACGTCATTTTATGTTGGTCCCTCGGAAATTCTAACATCTGCGTGGGTGACTAGACTCTAGCTACAGCATTATATCAAGTATGGTCTATGACTAATATAGTGAAATAATAATAACATATCTCTAAATCTAAGTATCTACATGACAAATTAAGGTTTTTCGGTATCTGCAGTAGCTAGGAATTTAATATTGGGGTTGTTCCCTCTCTCGGTAAAAGTTTTAAAAACAAAAGGTTCAAAAAATTGTGTTTTTAGCCAATATGCCGAGTAAGCCCTGATATAGCTCTAATATTGGCCGGGGCTAAAACGGCTTCGACTTCAATATAATTACAAAGACTTTCACGGTCTAAATTACTGGTTGAAACAGCAGAAACCGGGATGATAGGCCGTGGTCAACAAGAATGAGTACTTCCTAGTTGAGTGTAAGAGAGGGCTTATAGCCCTAACTCCGCTAGGTTGGCTTAGTAATAGAACAAAAAAGGTAATATTTATTTATTTATTATTCCTAACGTTTCGTCAACATCTGCGGTTGACATCTTCATGAATAATCAATATGAATAGAAATACGTTAATTTAAATTATACTATATACTAGGTAGCATTGGGCATGTTCCTGACCACAACATCCCAAATAAAGCAGTGGTCGTGGGAGAGTATTCTCTACTTGTGCCCGTATGACACATATTGGGCGTTTTTATATGTAGGCCTATAGCATATTTTCGAAAAAATTTCCCATTTGAGGGATCCCCCTTTTTCCGACATTATCCAGCATCCCAACTGTTTTGTTTAAAAGCCGATGGTTAAGAGGACAAAAACATGATATTTTACACCTATAAGTTAAAAAACATTCCCTGGAGCCCCTTCTGCACCCCTTGAAGAAATCCATGGTCTCCCTGGATTCCTGGATGGAGAATGGGGGCAGGAACGGATCCAGCCCATTTGGGGGGAGGGGAGTTGTGAGTCAAGATAGAATAAACTCATTTGGTATCGATTAAATTATGACGTAATTAATTGACTTACAACAGACTTACAGACAAATTTGGGGGGAGGAAGTCGCTGGGTAGCAAGAGTACGTAAAGCTTCGAGTTCGATGAAGACCCATCATTTCAATTTTATTTCAATTTTCGAAAAATTCCCAAATTTGGGGGCCCATTACCAAGAAAATCCGGCCCTGCTCCTAATATGTGATAATTAATAACAACAGTCCGAGTATTTTTAGATATGACGCAATGAAGCGTTTACGACTGAATTAGTATAATTAAAACTCACCGCCTGGATGGGAATATACACTGGCAGTAAAAAGTAACAAAGCACCGAGTACTGCTACCAATTGCATCTTGAAGGAAACTTTAATTTGCAATCGCAGGTAGCTTTTATATAGACTTCGGTTAATAGCTTTACTCCGTGCAGAAATGGCCTAAAGATATTTCAAGTTCAAGTTCGTGAACCACAAATGAAGTTGTTTATCCGCATAATCTGATGTTTACAATTTTTAACTGTCTTATTAAAGTCAAATTTCACAGAAAGTATTGATATAATGGAACCAACAATGAGGCGTCAAAAATTAGAAGAAATGTTACCCTGCATTTTGATACGAATTAATACAATAATACAATATATGAATAGTAATAATTGTGTAAAATAATTCAATGGTATACCTTATATTGTAATTGTATTAATAATGGTATAGAAGTAGCTCGTTCGTACTTGTGCGAGTCTCTACAAATCATGCGATCGGTGGCATGTCGTAACTCAACACAGGTATTACCTACAGAGGCGACTGAAGAGGTTATTCGGATACATTCATTGAATTGTTTGTATGCGAATAATATTTTTGTATGTATAACATTAAAATACAATTAAACATCAATGAGGCGTGAAGCAATGTTACCCTACATTTTGATGCATAGGCTATTAATACAATATATAAATAGTTTAAATTGGGTACCGGTATAATAATATAATATATATTGTATATAGTATAAGTAATAATATAGTACTATCACCGTTTGGCTACTAAATCTGAAGAAGCTTACCATCAAATTTGATAATCAAAATTTTTAACAGGCCTAATAATTTCAAATTGTACAGAAAATAATGATCGTACAGCTATCAGTGAGATGTCATTAATTGTAAGAAATTTTCCTTTACATTGTGATACATAGAAGGGGGAGGTAAGTAGCTACAAATTTGGAAGGTACATGAAATTCTGAAAACGCAAGCCTCCCATAACTTTGGCCAAACTATCTTACATATATATAAATATTTAAATGCGGAGGAACATTTCATCTAATTTATGATACATCCTCAACTCGTCTGCAACCCAACTTTCCCGCGATATTTTATTTTGTGAAAATAGTGAACAAAGCATGGAGAACTTCTCCCCGACCTAGAAGAATTATAACAGAGGCCAACGATGAATCTTAACGACATGAAAACGTGGAGAGTCAGTGGACTGGGCCATGTCGAAAGAATAGATGGCGCTAGCGTGCCTAAGAAGGTGTTGAACAGTGATCCAGAAGGTAGAACATCCATGAGGAGACCGAGGAAGAGGTGTTTGGATGACGTTAGCGAAGACCTGCGTCGGCTTAATGTCTGCAACTGCAGGATAAAGCCCGCATCGAGAGTTGAGTGGCGGAATGGTGTGGTTGCTGCATACAAGGTTTTTAATGGGCCTGAGAGCCAAAAATATATTGTTTTTAATTTCTGGGGTGATTCACATTCACCAATAATTGAAAAAAACACAACAGGTATCCCATTTTACCTATATAGAACTCTAAGGTAGCTAATGTAAAGTAAGCAAATAAGGGACCATTAATCACGTGATGTTTTTTTAACATTTTTTTTAACCCCTCCCCCTTGATGATACGCGGTGAGGTTTAAGACTTAAAATTTTTTTTTTATTATTTTTAAATACAGGTATAAAGTATAATCTATTCTTTCTATTTTATTCTAGAAAATGAATGGTAAAAATGTCTTGACAGAAAGGTTGCAGGTTGATGTTTTGACTGGCATAAGAATAATATTAAATGAATGGTGAAATCATGCGAAAAACCTATGTATTGTACTAGTAACTGCCATCGGCGAGTCAAGGTCACACTACACACCGCTTTTCGGTTTAGAAATCACGCGTATGCCAAAAAACTAAATACACGCGATATCATTATCCCTCTCCCCCCTTGTGATATTTCGTGATTTTTGCCGAACGACTCCCCCCCCCCCCCCCCCCGGCTAATGAACAGCCCCTAACGGATAGTGGGCACTACTCACTAGGGTATATATTGAAGAATTATATTGTATGATATATAATACTGACATTGAACTAACTGTGGTTGAAGAGGTAACCTCCTCGTTATAAACGAAATTAGTAGAAGATTTAGAAGGGACTGTACTTGTCGGGCTTGTGGTCCAGCAGCTAAGAGTTAAGACGATGTCCAGTTTTTTTCTATTTCTTCTAATTTCGGTAACTCACTGGAGTGCCCGATTTCCGGTACTTTAGGTTTAACAGCTGTGACAATAAGGGAAATGTATAGCTTTATAGTAACAAAGGTTTTCACACCCGGAGCCAGAAGATGGTACAGTATGATCAAACCAGTTTAATGTACTCAGGCTCCAAGATATAATCATAGAAGTCCGCGTAGTATCATCGAAGATGTCGACCGCAAGTATTGACGAAACGCTTGGAAGGTATTATTACAGATCGACCACGGCCAAAAATTCGATGGGGTCGCTGGCAGGGCAAGTTTTAATGCGCCAGTACAAGTAAGCCAATATTTAGGTACCGTGCCGTAAATTAAAAGAAGACTCCGTCTCAAATAACCAATATGAACGACGCCAACCACATCTTAGGGTCCTAGAATCCCCCGTACTTGGACCGTGAATTGAATTAGGTGCAATGGTTAGTGACAATTAAATCTATTCCATAGTTTAGAACGGGCAGCCCGATACAATACTACTCAGTAATAATAGCAATGCAATGTAAGCTTATTGTATTTGGGGCATGAATTATCAGTAATTTCTTCACAAAATAATATTTCAAGAAAAATGTGTTTGGGAAAGCAAAATGTTCTGTTACACTATTTGACTTACTTGACTTAGGTTGGCGCGTCAAGCCCGGGGGGACTTTTGGCCGCCGCTCCCACTACACCACACCACCTCGGACGATCCTCCGCCGCTCGCTTCCAATCTCGGGTGCCGGTGGCGTGCACATCTTCGAGCACTTGGTCTCTCCATCTTAGTCTTGGCCTACCGGGACGTCCAGGGTGGTTGAAAGTAGCTTCGGCGACCTCTCCGCTTGCATACGGTGTACATGACCCAGCCATTGGATTCGACGCCCTTTTAGTTCTGATATTATGTTCGGGGAGTCGAATAGGGCATGTATTTCGGCATTGTGTCTGATCCTCCAGACACCGTTCTCCCATCTACCGCCGAAGATAATGCGAAGCATTTTGTTCTCGAAGACTCTTAATCTTGGGCGTCCTTAATGGAAAGTGTCCACTATTTAAGGCCTAAAACATACCTGAAGTTAGAAAGCATCGATAGCAAGGTTCTGCAGAAAAAAAATTTTATCAGTAAAAAAATTTTACCCCCGGAAGCAGACTATGAAGGGACAAGCGGTCCATTGCGTTTGTTAACATTAATAACGTCTACAATAGGCTATACGTATCTGAACTTGATCGTTGGAGCCGTTTTAGAGAAATAATTTTTATAGCCGTTTTTTTGGATTTTTTTTGCTGAGTTTATCGAGTTATTCAGACAACAACAAAAATAGTTCCGAGGCATGATTTTTGTGAGTCTACGTAACAAATTTCATCAAAATCCCCCTCCCCTGCCTTATGGTCTGAGAGGCGAAGACCCGAAAATCCCTAATTTGTAGCCTCGTGGAGAAGAAGGAAGCGTATTGGCGACTGAACAGACAGGGGACCGAGTTTGAGCCGGGATAAGCGGACCAGGGACGGTCTCAGAAAAAGGGTGACCTGAAAAATATCGCGTTTCCCTTACTTGAGTAACAATTTCTCTTCATTTCCTTCAAAAGTCCATTCTATCTAGTATAAAGCTATTTTTCTTGGGGGGGGGGCGACTACCCCCACCGTCCCTGAAGTGGACCCCCCCCCCCCGAAATAAAGTTTTGTATGTAAATCTGTATAGTTTGAAGAATTTATCCATTATTTCATTAATAAATTATGTATAAAAAAAAATTGGACCCCCCCCCCCCGAAATCAGAACTTGGGCACGGCCTTGCACCACTGCATTACAATTTCCTAGTTGTTGTTTTTTTTTAATAAAAGGTTAAATCGCATACAAACAATTAAATGAATGTATCCAATTAACCTCTTCAATCACCTCACTAAGTCACCTAATAAGTACTAAGGTACTTGTGTCGAGTTACGACACGTCTCCGACCGCAAGGTGTGTAGATACTCAGGTTAAGCCCACCGGCGAGCCCCCCCCCCCCCCTATAAGTCAAGACTTATATCCAGAGCCACAACGTTAAGGATATATAAACCCTTATCAGACCTATTGCAACATACTCAAAAACCTGGAATGTTACTGTCAATGACTCAAACAAACTGCGAGTATTGGAAAGAAAAATAATAAGGAGGTTCTAAATGCGAAGACGGAGAGTGGCGTATAACAAACAACGCCGAAATAGACGCAATACTCAACGAAGAAGACATAGCCCGGTTTATAAAAGCGCAACGCCTAAGATGGCTAGAACACGTCTTAAGGATATCAGGAGACTGCATGCCGAACAAGATGTACAAAGCAAGCATGACAGGAAGACGACTAGTGAGACGTCCTCAAAAACACTGGAAGGTTGAGTTAGAAACTGACATTCGCGAGTTGCAGTCCATAGCTGGTGGAGCGTCGTAGAAAACAGAGACGAATAGAGGAGTGTTGTTGAGCAGGCCAAAGCTCATCAAGGGCTGTAGAGCCACAAGAAGAAGAAAGAATAAAACCATATATTTAAGACAACTCACCGTTGTTGTAGCTGAAAGGGTCAAATGCGTTGTCTACAAAATTATAGGATTTAACTTACTTATCAGCAGCCGAATTTATCTGACGAGCGATGAAGAGATGTACTAGGTGAGGGGGTGTACTAGGGGAGGGGAGAGAGCAACGCTACTTCCACCTACCGAAAAGATTTGAAACTGCGGCAACTCAGAAAGTCGCCAATGGGTGGAGGTGAATGTCGAAAAGTGTTTACCCCTAGAACTAAATATAGGGTGAACTGCACGTGGGGATATGTAGGCTATCGATTGATCTGACCCCATTTTTGTTTATTAATTTCTTAATTTACTATAAGGGTCGTCAAAACTTTAATTAATGGAATATGTGGATACGTTTTAGATCTTTGTGGATAAGATTTAATGCGTTAAATTAATACGAATTTTTAATTTTGTATAAGTGAATTTTTTCTTATCTAATTAAGAGGAAGCTAATCGTAGATATTGGCTTCATTCACCTCAAAATATGTTATTGGTTTCCAATTTATACGTAGTAAAAGGAAAGCTTTGTGACGGTCGAAATTTTCGATTCCGAGATTTCAACAGGTTTACACGTTTTGAGGTCCCAGGAACCCAAAAAAGTGGTTTTTACGAAATGTCTGTCTGTCTGTCCTTCTGTCTGTCGTTCTGTCTGTCTGTCTGTCTGTGCGTCGATTTCCGGGCAAACTATTCGGTCGATTTTGATGAAATTCGGCATGTAAGTTCACAAAAATCATACCTCGGAATGATTTTTTTTATTTGGGTCTAACTTAATTTGGGGGGTTTTATTATCAAAAAACTCCAAAAAAACGTCTAAAAAAATTATTTCTCAAAAACAGCTCCAACGATTTCTTTTAAATTCACATATATTGTAGTCGTTATTAATATTAACGAAATGCGTGGGGTCGCTTGCCCCTTGATAGGTTGCTTCTAGGGGTAAAAAAATAAAAATAACTAAATTTTAATGAAAAATGACTAAAAAAATAATTTTTCTGCGAAACCTTTCTATCGATGATTTCCACCTTCAGGCATGTTTTAGGTGTTAAATTGAGTAACGAAACCGGACAGGTTGCTTTCCCAGAAAAGTATTTGGTTTTGTAAAAAAAATGTTTTTTTGAAAAAATGATAGAAAATTCACGCTCAAATGCATTGCGTGCCCTGCCTTTATTGCTGTGTACTAATATGTTGGTCTGACCAGTCTAGAATTTACCTCACCTCCAGTGACGTCAGGTGGATAACCCCCCCCCCCCCCCCCCCCCCGAGATATCGGAAATTTAACCATAGGAAAATTATTGACAATGAAATTACTCATTTTCTCTATCTAATAATTTTGATAAATTGGAAAGCATGTTCGAGTTAACGCGGACCGGTTCTTTTTTATTACATTTAATTTAATTTAATAAGTAAGTTTAATGGTTTGGTCTATATCCTAGTAGTAGTGTTTTTCCGTTAAACTAATAGAGAATATAAATTTGCGGAATTTTCAAATTCATGGCACAGAACTAGACTATAAATAAATAAATAAATAAATATTGACTTTTTTTGTTCTATTACTAAGTCAACATAGCGGAGTTAGGGCTATAAAACCCTCTCTTACACTCAATTAGGAAGACTCCAAACCGCCTACTTTACATGCCCTCCGAAGCATGGCCAGAAAATGTAGCAAGTGTAAGACTCGAACCAACAACCTATAAAGCTACAAAACTATAAAGCTGAAGGTTGAGGCACGAGACAACAACTTCTCCACCTGGTCCGGGGCCACCCAGCCCTAATATTGTATTATATATTTATATTTATACAGTTTACACCAGTTACTCCTATAGCTTGCCATCATTAGGGGAAAACGAGGCTGCTGGGCAGGTTTACGACCACAAAATCCCTATTAATGAAGTGGTCAAGTAGGAGAATCGTCTACCAGTTCTCTGTCCTAGACCCTAAATTGGTTGTGGCTAATGGTTAATGTGGTTTGCGATTTTTACTCGTCCCAGAATCGTAGTTATTCAAAAACAACCCCGTACAGTCCTGCCAATTCAAAAACAGATCTCTACGCAGTATGCACGTTCTGACTCAATCCCTTTGTCAGCAAACCACTGTCACCGGTTGATCAAAACAACATAGCCATTGATGAATTGCCATGCCGGGGCGATTTTTTTGTTTTTACGTGTACTAAATTTGTTAACTCCCTGTGCTATTAGAAAGTCTCTTTCTTTCAACTTATAGTTCTTCTTGCGTGTAATAACTATCGATAGGCACGCATCTGCGTTTTTTATCCCGGGCTTTCCTAGTTGAGTGCAAGAGAGAGTTATATAGCCCTAACTCAGCTAGGTTGGCTTAGTAAGTGAACAAAAAGTCAATATTTATTTATTCATTTTATTTATTTATCTTTTGTTTCAACATTTTCCGGTCCTAGTTTTGAGCTCTTAGGTGGTACTGCTTCTCGTTCTATTTCCTTCTGATCGTCTGTACCTTCATCCGTCGATATCTGGCATTGATGTCCTCAATGGCTTCTTCAATTATCATGATGAGAAGTCCTACATCAGACGACCCACCCATATTGCCTCTTCTCCCGGATATGAACTATTTCAACTACAAGAAAACCCCCGGAAATTTGATCAGACAATTGAATTGGCCGAAGGGGGAGACCCCCCACGCCTCCAGCAAGGAAGCATGGGAAAGACATGTATGTATAGTATGGGAAATCCCAATTTGGAGATAGAACGTTTCGAATATGATAGCCAGCCGTGATACGTAATTATCATGGGCATGACGTGCAGTATGCTCCAGCACGACTGCTGGACAAAACTGCGTCTCCAGAAGTCCAGAACCGTACTCTATGCAATGGTGACGTCATAGCTACAAAACCCCTGACGTCATTGCTGGCGGCTCTACCTAGAAATCATTGGCAAAGGGTCATTGCTGTGAGATCGTTGTTTCGGCTTAGGGCTTTGTCAAGGGCACAGTAAATGTATTGCCGAGAAACTTAGGCCTCGAGGGCCTCAATGCGACCACATAGCCAGTTCTTTAGCGAGGTTTGCTACAGCTGTAAAGACTATTGTTCATCGGGATTCTCCTGCACGCACAATTATTCCAAGATGCCATCAGTGAAGACGCCATAGGGCTGGCCAGCTAGTTAACAATGTGCCAGCTAGTCTCCTCTTCTGCTCTTCAGAAGCGACAGATTGCCTCTACCGCTAAGCCCAGCTTCACCTGATGTGCACGGTCGGTGAGCAAGGCCGTTACTGAGCTAATCCTCTTCCTTTTCAAGCCGAGCATACCTTGGGTGAACGTCGCGTTTGGACCACCTTAGTCATACAGAAAAATTCTTCCGCGCAGCCAAACACATCGTGTCCTCTTGGTCTTCCTTATCTATCTTGTTAGTACTCCCTTCGGAGTGACAAGCAAACAATCCCTGTCGTCCCATTCGCACGATTTTTGCTTGGGTATGGGTTCATCTATGGAACTTTCAGAGCGCCAAGCCACGATTTGGATGAGGGGACTTCCTGATTTTATAATGGGTTCGGAACCACTCACATGAATAATTTCTAATTAGACAAAGGTAACCGCCATTATAGGATTTAAAAAAAACTGGACTTGGTGGATTCGAACCCACGATCGACGCCCATGCGGAGCGTCGTCTTAACCGCTGGACCACAAGCCTGACAAGTCTAGTGTCTGCTAAATCCTCTACTTATACGCTATTTGAAAAAATTCGTATTGCTTGACAGGTTAGCACAGCTACACAACTATCTAACCGAACAGGTCTGTTAGCCCACTTTATTTCTTAAAGCTTTTGCCATTTTTCGATATATTGCAGTATTATACGGTGTATAACACTGACATTAAACTAACATAGCTTGAGGAGGTAACCTCCTGTTTTTAACCGAAATTAGAAATTTAGAAAAAACTGGACTTGACGGGGTTCAACCCCACGTTGACAGTTAATATCTATCTATAGACTACCTAAATTAGTTCACTAAATTTATCAGTCTGTCAGAACCAAGGCAGGAGGCAGGGCCATGCCCCCCCCCCTAAATTTGATTAAAATAATAAATAATGTAAGAGTTTTAGCTAAATATACTAAAATCACTAGGGATGTACCTATCATTTATAAAAACATTTGTTCTTGCCCCCCCCCCCCCCAAATTGAATCCTGGGTACGAGCCTGGCAGGAGGGTGTAGTGTGGACGCCTTTTTCAATAATAATGCAAATAAACTAAGTGAAAGGTTACCGTATCCAGTCAAATGCCTGTACTTGTACAATGGAAATTAATATGAAAAAGATTTTGAGATGAGATGAAGCTGTAGAATCCAGGATGGTAGGCCGCGGTTGAACTGAAAGTGTACTTCCATACATTTCGTCAATATGTTCAGTGGGACAGCGTAGCCTATGATTGCAGCGAACTCCCAAACGAAGGAGGTGCAGCAATTAAATGGAATTAAATGGAAGTCCGCTTTCAGATATTATAATATTGTAAAAGAATACATTATTATACAATACAGTACATTACATTTTATATAACTCACTATTTAAATCACGCCACTGGGCAAACGCCCGAGTGTGGCCTACATCATTTAACACAATGAAATATGTAAGTTAAGTAAAAATTAGCAAGCTAGGCTACACTTTCCTAGTTGAGTGTAAGAGAGGGCTTTATAGCCTTAACTCCGCTAGATTGGCTTAGTAATAGAACAAAAAAAGTCCTTATTTATTTATTAATAAAATTATAAGTTACTCGTGTTAAATTTTACTTTTTCGCACATATTACTGTATATCGTCATAAATCAACTTTACATAATATTAAATGTCGAAAACATCACTACGCTGTTTAATATAATTGCGTATTTCCTTTTTTATAATGTAGAGACTTGCAGAATTTCGGCATATAATTGGTAGGGCATTGAAATGTTTTATACCAATGTATAATGCTGACCTCTTGTATAGTTTTGAATTTGGATTTGGGACCTTCAGTGGTTCATTACTTAAATAAGCTGTTGCCAGGATGGTGTCTAATATTAGAAAGGGAGCAGCGCGTCTTAAAGATTTGTAGTAAGTCTGTATAGTCTGGGGGGGGGGGGGGTAGTTGCGGGTCGAAATAGGAAAACCATATGTAGGATCATTTAAATCAGAGCGTAATAAATTAATTTACAATAGGTTTACCCAATTTGGGAACATACGGGGTTTTCTGTGCATCACTTTTAGAGCTCTTTTTTGGACTATTGCATTATTTCTCAAAGGTTTGAAAAGGCAGATCCCCAGGCAATGATGCCATAAATTAAATGCGGCTTTGAAACAAGGCAAAGTATACATTTTTTAATAATGAAAAATCTATTATATTTTTAAGCATATAAAATTTGTAGATGCATTTCCGCATTTTGGACAAGGGCCTATCATCCCGGATTCAACTGCTCCATCACGTATCTCCGGCAGTGATAGTCTTTGTAATTACATTGCAATGATAGTTTAAAAAAAAAAACATATAAATAGGATAATCACATACAAGCAATTTAATTTATCGTCTTCGGTGAAAAGGTTGTAGCGTGCTTGTACTAGTTCGAGTCTCTACGCGCCATGTGATCGGAGACGTGTCGTAACTCAGCACAAGTATTTATCTACTCATTGATACGTCTGAAGAGGTCAATCGAATATATTCATTAAATTGATTGACCTCTTCAGCCGCCTGTGTAGGTTAGTGGCCGTGTTGAGTTACGACACGTCTCCGATTGCATGACGTGTAGAGATTCGCTCAAGTAAAAGCACGCTACTACCTGGCCATCGAAGTCGAATATGTTCACCAGAAGTGATCATCTCCTTCATCTTTTCCACCCTAAAACGGGCATAGCCCATAGGGAAGTGACAAAAACTGTAAAAATTGTATTTTTTGGAAATATGTTTTGATTGATTGATTGATTGATCTTTTAGCCATTCCCCATCACAATACACGAATGTTTCATTCATCCTTCCTGGTTTCCTCAATTTTACTGTTTAACTCAATCCCCCGTTACATTCAAGACTCGCCGTCACTAACTGTGTTCAAGATTCGACTCAAGGAGCATCTAATTTCAAATATTTCATTGGCTAAGATTTATTCAAACCGTCCCATGCTTGTGGGTTTAGTCTTAGGGAATTTTTTGAATTTTTGTAACCTTTTACTGCAAATTTATAATGTTTTTGTTGCTGACCCCTAGTTGATAGTAAGAGAGGGCTTTATGGCCCAAACTCCGCTAGGGTGGTCTCAGCTACAATAAAGTCATTATTTATTTATTTATTTATTTATTTAATATGATTTCATCGCTCGATATAGTGCAGTGACGGATTATAGTTCGGACCAAACCAACGCCTAAGGCAAGGAAGACCTAACCGAAAACACATTCAAAACAGTGAAAATTGGTGGGACCAAACAGGACTGCTATGAAAGGTTTCGGTCCGGTGAGCAATTTTTCAGCGACAGACCTATCAAGCTTATGAAAATTTAGTAGGCTATTTTCATTTAAAACCAACAGTGGTTCATAGAGTAGAGTACCTATTTAACTTGGTCTCTAAAGCAGGTGAGTTTAAAAATTTAAGCTAAAAAAATGTACTACTTTTTCGCAACTAGTGTTGAGTCTCAAACCTCGGCCTTCCGTTTCATAGTCTAGCTCTCTACCAGCTGGGCTATTCCGGCCCCTGTCTAATTGTAGAACGAGTAACACAATTTTAACTAGGACACGAAAAAATGTTTTAGAAACGGATTCGAACACGGGTCTCTACTTAGCCTATTATAATTGCACTAGTTGAATCTGCACGGCAGGTACTGTATAGTCGTGCCCAACAAGAATAACTTAATAATGGTAGCCAGACCTATCCAGACCAAATTGGCTTCAAATTGGCCGGTCAGGTCAAATTGCAGAGAGCCTCCAGGATGACTTAGGCCTAATACCGTGCAGATATTCCCACTGGTGGCTTTTTTAATATTTTTATCGTGCCAATTACCAACTAAGACTTGCAGGATTGGCAAGCAGAGCAGAAATGGCATAACTACAGATTCTTCTCGGCTTAATGTGCATTGTCCTACGAAGAACTCGTGGCGTATGAAGTGAAGGCGAGATACAGTGAGATCCAGAGAGCCAGCTTATCTACAAATAAATAACTAAATACTTTCGTTTCATACTAAGCCAACCTAGCGGAATTAGGGCTATAAAGTCCGCTGGACCACCTGCTTTACATGCTCTCCGAAGCATGGCCAGAAATGTAGCATGTGTGGGACTCGAAACAAAAACCTGGCTGGTGAAACGCAAAGTCCGTACCACTACCCTACATGTCCTATTACGCAAGCGCACGTAGCCAGGATTTTATTTCGGAGGGGCTAACTACCAAGGGGTAATCTTATTCAATACCCCCAGTAAAACAGCGCCCCCCCCCCTGGAGGAAATTTTTAAGAATTTACATGCAAAAACACACAGTTTTAGTGTTTTTAGAGGGAGAAAAAAATTACAGGTGAAACATCAAACTGAACAATGCAATTTCTTTTTACATTTCGGGGGGGGGCTTCAGCCCCCAAAGCCCCCTCCCTGGCTACGTGCCTGCAGTATTACGTGTTCGCAACTCAAAAATGGATTGCTTTTAGGTACTGTTTACGGAGTTTGTTGAGCTGTCCCTTGTGGATGGTTTGTTACCCTAGTGGGTCCATTTATGTAGGCATATTGGTTGTTCTCCAAACAGAATGTACAAAGCAAGCATGCCGGTAAGACTACCGCACGGACGAACAAGAAATCGAATGACGAATTATGAACTAACCGTCGTGCTCAGAAGAAGAAGAATTTCACACGAAATATGTATCATAAAACTGCCATTGAGATTGGGTAATCAGTAAATGGAAGAAGTGTTTCTCTACAACTTTTTGAGATACGAGGGGCGATCCAGAAGTTCGCAGCCTAACATAGAACGAAAATTAAATTAGGCAAATGGTGTTGTTTACTGTGTAGGTACATCCTTTACTAGAGTAAATGCCAAATTAGGCAGTGTAGACCCCATAGGTCAGGATACCTGGGGACCGAGAGTGCACGAGGACGCACGCAAATTAAATGTTTCGGACAGTATGTTTTTAACTACTGAGGTGATCAGTGACTCATCGGCTGCAAGATCAACGCCCAGTGGCGGCGCTAGAAATGTTCAGGGGGGGCATGACTTCTATCTGGGGGGGGGGGCAAGTAGGTATATCGTTCAATAATACTGCAATTTAACAACATGTAAAATTTCTCAAAAGTGGGGGGGGGGGCAGGAGGGGCCGGAGAAACTGTTGGGGGGGCCAGGCCAGTAGCGCCGCCACTGAAGGCGTAGGTATAGTTTGTGTAGCACATTTGTGCTGAACATTTCCATGGCAAAGAATGGGTATTTAGGCTTGGCAGAAAATACGCTGAACACTATCCAAAACCACAAAAAAAACACAGATGTGTACACACCTGAAAAGATTGGCGAAAAATATTGAAAGGTGTATCAGATGTAGGATTGCCAGACGTCAGGGATTGGCCCTGACAGTCAGGGATTCAGACTACCGTCAGGAATGTCAGGAATAACCGGGTGAATGCTAGGAATTTTAGGAGAAGCATGCAAATAAAGAAAATTGATAACGTGAAAAATGTGAAATAACGACTGAAATGAAAAAAAAAGCGCTTTAATTTTTGTTCAAAATTTGGCGGGAACTTACAACATTATAATACAATATATACCTAATGTTGCAATTTTATTTATTTTCATTCTAGTAAAGCAGTTTTTCACAGTGAAATGCACAAGAAAATTTACACTAGACATAATCTGACACTTCAGAAGGAAATTTGCACTATCTAGAATGACACTTTGGTTCAGATGTCAGGCTTTCTGAAATCTAGTAACCCTAATCAGATGGCAAGTGCCTTACTTTAAAGACAATTTCTATATTGGGTGGTCTTTCTGCAACATGTTTATTTAAGCAGGTAAGTTGAGTACTCCAAATTTCAGTGAATCCCGTTGCCTGCCAAACGAGCATTCACGATTTAATGCTGTTGACATAAAAGCTGTTGTTAGTGGTTAAACATTTTTCTGGATGTCGGAATTTTTTTTTAAGGAGTTTATAATGTTTCGAGCAAGCCAAAATATTTCCTTATATTAACGTATAAATAGAAAAACGAAAAAGAGCAGACGTTGACTGGTTATTGCAATCGAGCGATCTTCGGCACATCAAAGTCAAGACATGTAGCGTTGTAGTGACTGTCACCCGATAGGTTGTTGGTTTGAGTCCCACACTGGCTACATTTTCTCACCATGCGTCGGAGGGCATGTAAAGCAAGCAGTTCCGGGCCTTCCTAGTTGAGTGTAAGAGAGGGCTTTATAGCCCTTACTCCGCTAGGTTGGCTTAGTAATAGAAACAATAAAAAGTTCTTATTTATTTTATTTATTTATCAAAGCCAATCCAAGACCCTTGAGCCAATCCTTCGTTATTCGCTTTCTCGATGTAATATTAAGGCTACCAGGTGTCCGGATTTAGTACGGACAGTTCCGCTTTCCAGGTGCCCCCCTGTCCGGAGTCACCAGAAATGTTTTAAAATCCCGAAAATGTCCGGCTTTGGAGAAAAGCGGAGAAAATTGTTTCATTTGAGGGCCTTAGGAGATGTCAAAAACGTATTATTTTTATAATTGAGCCATAACTACTGTTAAAATTTAATTTTTTAAATCGGTATTAATAGGTACCTACTTACTTATGGTTCATTAAATGTTGAGAAATGAGAACGTGTAATATTTATATTATATCTAGTTTGAAGTAGGTATAACCATTTTTCTGCAGGAATCTTAGTCCAATAACAAATTTTGACTCTTGTCCGGCTTTAAAGAATCAAAGAGTCGGGTAGCCTTACATAATATCTCATCGTCAGCTAATTCCCGCGTTACATTTCTTTTATTTTTTTACATAAAAATTTGTTTATTATTAACGCCAGAACAAATGAAAATGCTCAATAAGTTTGAAATATTCTTAACAATGTTGCCAATTTTCCTTCAACACCTAATTTTATCTATAGTCAGCCTTCCTCCTTTTATCCGTGCCTAACTCAGTTAGACCTCATAGAGTCTTATTTCCATGGACGGTGGGGGTATTGAAACCAAATTTAGTAAATGTTTGTTCTATTTTGACCCACAATTACCCCCCCCCCCCCCTCCCAAATGGGCTAGATCCGTCCCTGCTTAGACCCGTTCATGTCTCTCTACCAAACAAGTTCACCTACAGTAGGAGTAACAAGATCGCGACTAACACACAACCACAACAACCTTTTATAGTGGCGGAAATGCTGATAGCCCAATTATTGGTGTATTTTTAATATAATGTTCCCAAAGTTCCACGAAGTCGCTATATAAGTATATAGTTTCTCCAGAAGCACCGTAAGAAGATGTTCCACACCCTTTGCAATCTTGACTGTTCAGCAGTCATTTTATAATTCATGAAAGACTTCAAGAAACCCATTAAAGAACTAATAACTTCATAATTAACTAGCAGAGCTATAGCACTGAATCATCCATCGCGTTTGATAAAAAAAAGTTATACTGCAATAAAATAATTATAATTTCTATGTGATTTACGGTGCATAAGTAATCATTAGCCTGTATCAGTAGGCCTACTATCTTTACAATATGGAAGCCAGAGCCATCTTTACATACGGTAGGTACGTATTATGGTGCTCATTGCCATGGACTCCTGCAGCCCTATTAAGGTAATTTGGGAATAACGTAGCACCAGGGTTTATTTTTTAATACCGCGTTAATAAGGTGTCACGTGACGATGTTAAAATATGCGCGGGAAATTCAAATTAATAAATTATTGGAAATACAGGATAATGAAATGTAATCGTCTATTTACAAGTTTACAATTAATAAGACAGTTTTATATTTGTAAAGGGGGATCCCAAATTGTTTTATAATTGAAAGAAATACTAATAAGCATTAAAATGTTAAGGTGGAATAGGCCTAATTTTGAAATATAATAAGAATTTTAATTGTCTATAAATGCGTCTACACCTAAGGGGCAAAAAATTGAAATCCAATAATATAGCCGAGGATTAACTTTATCAATTTTAATTTCCCGCGCATTTTGCACTCATTTGTTTAAAACAATTGAATAAACCACGGTGTTACGTTAATCTCAAATCGTCATAATAGCGCTGCTAAGCCAGCCATTCCACTGGTTAATATTCCGTCAATAATTGATGAGATTTTTGTTTTACTCTATGTTATTGTCCATTCTAACTTCCGCATGTAAATATTGATCAATCATCGTATAATAAAATCACGCTTTGCAAACAATAACAAACTCAAAATTTAACAATGACGTCGTCTGGATATGATAAATAATTTTAATTAATTTCTTGAGAACAAACTAATTATTTCATTATTTAAATGACAAAATTGGTCAAATTAGTTCAGTTGAATACTCGCACTGACAGCTATCGCTAGTCATTTCTGTTCTCTATTAATACTTAACTTAAATTTATTCATCATACCGTAACTATAGTGACTGAACCTACACAGACGGCAAAAAGACCACAAGGAGCGCCGAACCTGATGTGGGTGAGTGGATGTCGTATTGTTAGAGGGCGTCGCCAGGTACGGCCGGTTATTATTTTCTATATAGTAATCAATACTAGAGGTGTAAAAATATAAATGATATTTCCGTCAATGACATTATCAAAATTAAAGAAAAATTGACAAGTGGAATTATAGCCTAAGGGGCATAATATACAAAGCTTCCGAAACTCTGAGATGAATGGAAAACGAGTTACATGAAAATTTCGAATTATGTTCGCCTTTTCTTCATTTGCAATAAAGTCGTTTTCATTTCATTTCATTTCTTTTTCATTTTTTTCTGTTGGTTGCTGTGCTGGATCAGGGAGGGTGTTCAACCCCCCCCCCCCTCCCCTGAAATGTACCCTTGCCAACGACCATTTCATAGTTCCAAAACTAACTATCTAACCTTTTTTCTGGCAGCGCCAATTTTTTTAGGCTATAATAGCTGGAATCGTATCAATCGAAACGGTTCTTGATTATCGATGTGTAAAATCTTACTATTTTATATTCTCCCTCATTTAATATTGCTGATCTAGCTATTAGGTACATAGATTTTAATCTGTTTGTAAAAAACAACGGCTGGTTTGAGGGTCGGCAGTGGCTCCGTGAACATTGGCCTGTTACAGATCACCACCTAATCTTAGCATTAGAAGCCCCTGAAAGCAGGCCCATACATACTGTACATACTATATCAGTTGAATGGGATGTTTTATCTCGTTTTTCCAGCTTCAAAAGGACGGTCCGAGTAATAGCTTATGTGGTTAGATTCATAAAGGCTTTAAAATATAAGTCACGCACGTATAAAACAAGCTGTGTTGGGCCTGATGAATATATTGCTGCGCGAACCACTCTTATAGGCCTATTACAAGAGCGATTTTATGGGGAGGAAATTGCATCATTACGCAAGAAAAACTTTGTAAAAAAGACCTCACACCTGTATAAGTTCGTACCGTACCTCGATAGTAAAAATATTTTGCGTATTGGAGGCCGCCTTAATGCCTCACAATTAGACTACGAGATAAAACACCCCATAATTTTACCAGGTTCTCACTCTCTTGTCCGACACATGATACGACAATTGCATATTGAAAATGAGCACTGTGGCCCAAACCATTTAATATCGTTGATTTGTGTAGAATATTACGTGCCTAAACTGCGTAATATAGTACGCTTCATCTGCTGTAACTGTCAGATTTGTACTAGGCTACGAGCAAAGACATCTGAACAGCTTATGGCAGATTTACCGCCATCCAGAGTCAATGAATGTATTCGTTCTTTTTTACGCACAGGAGTAGATATGTTCGGTCCGTTGACTTTAAAGGCCCATCTACACTGGGGCAATAAACAATATAAAGCATGGGTATGTTTGTTCGTATGTTTGGCCACCAAGGCCATACACCTTGAGCTAGTTTCAGGCCTTAGTGCTCAAGCTTTCCTACAGGCCTTTAACCGTTTTTGTGCCAGGCGAGCGTGTCCAAAAGAAATGTACTCGGACAATGGCACAAATTTCACTTTAGCTAACATGCACCTGCTCTCCCTAAGGGATAACGAGCAGGTTCAAACATTTATAGCTGACAAGTTTGTGATTGGCGGTTTTTCGAGACTGATACCGTCCAAATCGGCGTCCCTTCATGGAATTTCAATCCTCCAACAGCAAGTTGGTTCGGAGGAATCTGGGAATGTAATGGAAAATCAATGAAGTTTCATCTGCATGCAGTGACCAAAGGCCAGATCCTCACATATGAGGAAATGAACACTATACTCTGCAGAATTGAGGTTATGCTTAATTCACGACCCTCTGTGCACCAAGCCGGGTCCGGAGGGTACCTTTCAAGTATTCCGAATTCGTTTCTAATCATGGGGAATACAACTGCGCCCCTAGAAAAAATCATTGAAGACAAGCTGTTGCCTGGCCAGCGGTACCAGCTTTGTCAGCAAATAGCACAATCATTATGGAACAGGTGGAAGGCCGACTTCTTAACAAGCCTCCAAAACAGGACCAAATGGTCCAAGCCAAAGCCTAACCTACAGTTAGGCGCTATTGTGGTTATCAAAGATGATAACTCACACCCCCTCCAGTGGCTACTCGGTAAAATCACCAAGGTCCACCCATCGGCAGACGGCCTCGTCAGAACAGTGACCGTCCAGTGCCAATTCGGTGAATTCGTACGCCAAATAGGAAAGCTCTGCCATTTGCCCATTGAGTCCATGGAAGACCCACCATGGTCTGAAAAATTCTCTCCTGACTCTGATTGTGAGGATGAGCTTCCTGTACAAAAACATTTAAAGCTCTCAAGCTAGTGACTTATCATATAACTAAGTTAATTTACTATTACTAGCCTATTACTATTACTTAGCTTATAATATTGTGTTGTGTATTGTGTAAAAATATTTGAGTGTTTCCAGTGTTTGTGTTCCCATTCCCTGTTTTGGGTTAGCACGACTGGTAATGAATGACCCTACTAACTATTGTCACATTTATGGCTCTCTGCGTCCCTTATACCATTATCCCCTTTTTATAACTCATTTATATTGTGCCTTGCCTGTTTCCTGTTTCCTGTTTATCCCATTTGGGTTAGTTTTGAGGTTTCTCAAATCGCAACCAAACTTACATGCAACAATAGAAAAATCATAAAACATCTCAACCTTCCTTTGAGAAACCGAGGCCGCCCCAGCGCGCAAACAATTCCTTTAGGCTTTTAGCACTTGTTGTTGATGTTTACAACTTTCTTTGTAATCGTTTTGGGGTACGTATTTGTCTTTCTCTACCAAGGTTAAGGCATTGTAGTCCGTAAGATTTTTCTATTTCTATAGCTAGTTATTTATTTAGGTTAGATTTTTATCGCTTCACACACATGACAATTGTATGGACCCACTTCCGCGGTATGTTTTTATGACTGTTGTTAACGTGCCCTTGTGCACGGGCAACCATTCTCGACCGTCAATATTTTTTTTTTTTTTTTTTTTTTTAAATTACACCATAGCACTAGGCTTCCGCCATCAGCTTTCTTTCAGCCCAATACAACACATAATCTGGTGAACCTTTATATTTTATATGATGTAGGTACCTAGGAGTACCTACAGGATGTCATGATGGACCTAGGGTGCGACACCTACAAAGAACTGAAAAGGACCGCACAAAACAGACATGAGTGGAGGAGAAAAATGTAACATTCGCAGCAACCAAATTCCTAGATTGCAACTCAAGAAGAAGGATGATGTAGGTATAACCAGTTTTCTGCAGGAATCATTGTCCAATGAAAAAGTTTGACTAATGTCCGGCTTTGAAGTTTATTTATTACTGTATATATATATATATATACCATATCTTACTGCAATACCAATAATGTATGAAGCATTGCCTCTATGCATTAAGTAAGCTCACAGACTTGTTCGGTCAGACAGTTGTGCAGCTGTACTAACCTGTCTAGCAATACGGTTCATATCTAAATTTATAAGAGCACATAAGTCAAGACATGTAGCGTAGTGGTACGGACTTTCACCCGAAAGGTTCGAGTCCCACACTGGCTACAATTTCTGGCCATGCTTTGGAGGGCATGTAAAGCAGGCGGTCTGCTAGGTTGGTTTAGTAATACAAACAATAAAAGTCCTTATTTATTCATTTAAGTAGAGGATATAGATCAACTCACAACTGGTCTTGTCGGGGCTTGTGGTCCCTCGGTTAGGCGTAGATTGTGGGTTCGAATCCCGCCAAGTCCAGTTTGTCTACATCCTCAAATTTCCATTAACTAGGTAGCCTACAGATAGATTAAATAGGAATGCAGTTTTGAAATTGTTTTTCATGTCCACTTGGAGACTTTTTGGGTGGCAAGAAAGGAAGATAACGAAGAATAACAACGCGAAAGTAATTATAATAAAGTTTCATGACGGTCCCTTAATAGATCTGATTAAGAGAATTCCAGTGACATTTCGGAAGTTTATTTATCAAATAGATCTTCAGCGAACTCAAAATAGCTTTGAGACAGACATAGGCCATAATCTCGCTGCATCTACATATTTTATTTTTTCAATAAAGACTTTATTATTATTAAGAGGACATGCTACGTAGAAAATGAGCACCCCAAAATTTGTTGCTTTTATGGACTTTTTATTTTTTATTTAATTAACAAAGCAAGTCATTAAAGATTTAGCTCATGGAAGTTGTAGAAGACTACTTCGTGCATCATATAATCGAGTATTTTTACTTTTCGGTTTTGTAGTTCTTCAAAAAATCCCAGAATACGCATAATTTTAGTCCGTTCTGGTATTTATGAAAGAACTAAGGTACCAAAAATTTAATATTTCCTATGACATGATGCATGAAGCAGTCTTCTACAACTTCCATGAGCCAAATTTTTAATGACTTGATTTGTTAATTAAATAAAAATAAAAAAAAGGCCCAGAGCTGCCTGAGGGCCCACAACTTGTCGTTTAAATACGTGTAAATCTTTCATGCACTAAAATATAATGTTTTTTGTATTTAGTATTATAGTTCTTGGTTCCAATGTTAGTCACCGAACCTAGGGCCCAGAGAAGGTTCATCCGACCCTGGTGGTAGCGAGCTTGTACTTGTGGGTAGACAAGGTGTCACAAGTACCTATTAGTATTAGGTTACTTAGTGAGGCGATTGAAGAGGTTAATCGGATGCATCCATTAAATTGTTTGTACACGATTAACCTTTTTACAACTAAAATCAATCAAAATCAAATATAATTATGATTCACCTACTTTACGTTTTTTACGATTTTTTGCCCAAATTGAAAATTAATTGTTATTTGTTGAAACCTATCTCGTAATTGTAAATCGTATTTATGAAACTAGGCCTATGTGACAATATATTTTAAAACAACTATTAGTTGCAAGACGCCCCTAATAAGAGAAATTAAACGTTTTGTAATGGCGTTTTTTCAAGATGTTAGTTTTTTTTTCTTATTGTTTATATATTTTACCCTATGGCAGAATTCATGGCCATTTTTAATCGCCAGCCATTAAAACTGAAAAATAAAACGCAAAAATTGGACCAAATTTCAAAAAAATGATACAGTGGAATACACGCCTAATTAAGAGAAAAATACAAAGCTTCGGTACTTGAAACCATCCTTGGTATTCGAAACCGGGTCGGTTGCCACCTTTTCCTAGATCGAGGTTGGGGCTCTATTTCACAAAAAAAAAAAAAAAAAAAATGCGATAATACGTAGGCTCTACAGGCGCAGTCAATCAATTACAAAGAAATGTTTGACATGGAAATGTATTGTGAATTTAAACTATGCAAATGTTCATTAGAAAAGCGAGGGATATACATTTATAATCTATAATGTATAAAACACAAGCACAAAAAACTATTGTAACTATTGGCAAAAGAGATAGGTACCTCGCTAGTCGCTATTAAAAAAAAAAAAGACTAAAGAGCGGGGTACCTGTTTTAACAAGCATGTTGTTTGTACAGCAGTAAGGAGTATTCTTTTTGTCAATGAATGGGAGAGAACCTTTCCCTTTCTCTACATTTGTTTGCGCAAATATACAATGAACCTTTTTCTGACAATATAGCCCAAGTAATTTATACACATTAAGAGTGTGACAACCGGAACAACCTTTTTGGTGGTTGTGTGCCAAAATTAACTGAAGCGTGGCGAATTTTACAGAGCAGAACAAACAATATGAATGTCGTTCAACAACCAAGGGCAAATGGATCTTTTGAAAAATAAGTGAACACCCGTAGCGTAGTTGAAAATACGACAATAACATGGTGAATAAACAGTACAATGAATTTTCAGGTTTCACATTTGGCTGGGGGTGCCATGCATGCTGTGCACCAACAATATTGAGTACAAAAAATCTATGGAATATGCATTGATCTTTATATTATATAAATGGATAGCTAACATCATTCACCAAGTGCGTGCCGCAAGAGTTTGCAGTATGCATAAAATAAACTTTAAAAATGTACAAAAAGCAAGAAATAACTATAAAAAACGGTTCAAAGTAATTTTTAAATTAAATTAATGCCAATGAACTCGGTAGAGTCGATTTCTTTTTGCGAATTCTGCCGTGCAAGCCCAATTTGTCTACTGCTAGAGTGACGATTTTGTTGTATTGCGCATATGAACCACCCGCCTGGGAATATGTACAATACGTAAAAATCTGAAGGAAAAAAAACTAGCCTAGGCAATAATGGCACAGTACTCATTTTGAGCAGAAAATTAAATGATTAACTGTAGGGCTCCCTCCAACTTACTTTCGGGTGAAAGTCAGAGTCCGTACCACTACTCCACCTGACCTGACTGAATACTGTATGTACATATCGTATGTCCCCTAATGTTTGGGAGGGGCGCTATTTCCAAACCTCGCCACACGCTCAGAAAATCCGCTATACAGTCCTGCTGTCTACAATATACAATATTCGCATAGACAATAGACATTGAAAATACCGAAAGGCGAAAATACGATTCATTCCATCGATCGACTACCCCGCCCCCTCCCCTTCCCAGTCGGCAGTCCGCTTTGCCCTTTTCAAACTCATCATTCAAACACTAAATCCCGTTACTCTTATGTCCCTGTCGGGGTACGGTGTTATTTCCTTATTTGGTAACTGTCCGACCCGATTTTTATGACATTAGTCCCGTTATTGTATTTAGTTGGAGGCAATGTTTAGTATGTTTTCTAAGGGACTATGTTCTGGGATGACAACAGAGGCGAATAAGGGAAATAAAATTTTTCCTATAAAAAAATGTTTCCATCCTGCGAAGTAGTTTGAAAACTGTACAATAGGTAGCTATTCAAGGGCGGATTTTGCCTCCAATTTAGGAGGGGGGGGTCAGCGGTCAGGTTCAGGTGGATTATAACATTAAAAAACATGATTATTTTTAATTCCCACTGTAAACCCATTGTTATCTAGTGTAAGTTTATTTTTTTTTGGGGGGGAGGGTCCGGACTCTCTGACCCCCCCCCCCCCTAAAATCCGCCCTTGTAGCTATTTCATAGTAAATATTAACTGGCAAAATCAGGGCTGCGATGTGAAATCAATAGGCTACTTAACAATTGTAACAATAAAATAATAGAAAAAATATGCTAGATAAGGTAGCTTATAGGTTAACAATATTAATAAAATAAGTTTTTGAATAAATAATTGTTTAGTATAACCAAAGAAATAAATAAGTGTTGGTGTTTTTAACTGAGGATTACAAGAGTTTAAAGCTATTTTATACCCAATAGGCTATTATTAGCTTCCAAAATCAGTGCTTGGATATGAAACCAATTTGACAGAAACAACATACAAAGTGCTATTTTCTAAAATTAAGACACTCAGCATAAAACCTTGCATTCACAATCTTAATAAATTATTATTAGATGTATACAACTTTTCCGCTTTAGTTAAGAGGATATGCTACGTAGAAAAATAGCACCCCAAAATATGTAGTTTTTATTGACATTTTATTTTTTATTTAATTAACAAAGCATGTCATTAAAAATTTGGCTCATGGAAGTTGTAGAAGACTGCTTCATGCATCATGTAATAGGAAATATTAAATTTTTGGTACCTTAGTTCTTTCATAAATACCAGAACGGACTAAAATTATGCGTATTCTGGGATTTTTGGAAGAACTACAAAACCAAAAAGTAAAAATACCCGATTATATCATGCGCGAAGTAGTCTTCTACAACTTCCATGAGCCAAATCTTTAATGACTTGCTTTGTTAATTAAATAAAAAATAAAAAGTCCATAAAAACAACAAATTTTCATTTTCTACTTAGCATGTCCTCTTAAGTAGGCTACTATATATTCTAATATTGTATGTTTAAATTTCAAATGTTTCAAATTTTATACCTACTGTGTATCTTTACTTTATCTTTCATCATGTGTGTTGTTCACCATACCTGTACCTACTTTAAGCTCCCCATAAGGGGTAAGGCGTGTAATATCCTATAGTTACGATATCCGTATGTAAGTATATTCATATATTTATGATACTTGTGTGACTCTCACTATAGTTATAATAGTATATCCTATTGTGTGATTACCGAAGATTCTAACTATGAACCAGCCTCTGTCTAATGTAACATTGATGTATAAAACGATTGAACCACCACTATTATACAGCATTTAGTTCGGATCCTCTGACTTGTTAATTAGTCTTCTTGGAGAACTCCTTGCCCATTCGTAGTGCACCCTTAACCATTTCGGGGCATTACACATATAACAATGGCGAAAACAATGGAACCCCCCTGCACGTACTTTCAATACCTTTTAGATTTTGTTTAATGATAGCGGCCGATTAAAAACTTAAAAAATTAAGATCTCAGTTAACATTCGTCGTAGAGGCAAAGGGCCTAACGATGGAATAAAATGTGACTGAAACTGTTCTGAAACTGAAACAGCTAGGGTGGTCTCAGCTATAATAAAGTCATTATTTATTTATTTATCCAAGATAATGATAATTAACACCTTTTACGACAAAACAACGATTTTTAGGTGGCGACTAGTCAATGTGAATAAAATGTGATACTTGCACACACACAATTTTGTTTTTAAACAGGGAAAGCTTCACTAATTCTAGTTTATATTACTAATAGTAGTTATAACAAGATTTGCTAAAACACTTAGTTTTTATTTTTGTTTGTTTATTAAAATGAAATACCATGAAGTCACGAGTAATTTAATATTTTCTACTTCAACAGCATTGGACATGAATAATTATATAATATAGTGCATTTGGTACATAGTCATAGTAAAACTATAGACTCATGGTAAACATTCGGGTTGAAGCCGCTTGACTTTGGCTATTTCCGTAGTATAGGACCAGATTGAGCCTTTTGCCATTTGATACCATGGTAACATTTTATTTTTTATTTGATTATTTAAAGATTATTTAGAACGGAAAATCATGCCAGCTAACCAGCAATATTTTTAAATTTTAAACGATATATATAATAAATGTAAATAATAAATATAATTATATATGAAACAACAAAGAGAACTATAAAGAAAACATATAATAAAACTATTAAATTTGAATTTCCCGCCAAAATGCACCTATGAGGGGGCGTGGTCGTGGCTTCAGTCCTCCAGCACAGCCGAAATACGACATGGTGGCTCCAATGTCGCTCCATAGTTTTATTAGCTCCATGATTTGGTACAATAGAATGAGTCTATCTAGTCTAGTAAACATGATGTCGGCTAGTTTACGGCACTGCGACGCGTACGTGACCAAGAGCCAGCATTCGCAACTAGTCATCCATGACTATGTGCGAGTAGGCCTATCCGCCTATGTGCCGATGTGGAGACTTTGTAAAATTGACAAAAAGTGTAGACAATAGACCAGGCCCGACCTTTTTTGGGACAACTGGTGCAACAAAAGACCGTAGGAATGAATGATACAAGGTTACAGAAAAATGCCCACACGTGCGTAAGGTAATAATGGAAACCTTTGTGGATTGGACGAAAACGTGAAATGAAGAATAAAAGCAGACTGGGGGAAATTTCATGACATGGCACCAGTGGCGGCTCGTCCATAAGGGCACTGGGGCTACAGCCCTCCCAAAATTTTACAGGCAAACAAAGCAATTTCCTTTTTTTTTCCACTTCACCTTTTTCCTTGACCAGTAACCCCGGATAAGGTGCATATATTGAGAAAAACAATTTGTTATTAATTAACATTATCACGCTCAAGCTTGCGCTTAGCGACCGATCTCAGTGCAGTGGCACTGCAAGATATAAAATATAATTAATAATATATATTTTTTTCCCTAACTGGTTACTCCACCAGCTAAGGGATTATATTAATGCGAAGTAAATATATGCTAATTACAAATGACGACCACCCCAAAGCTTCCGCTTGTCGGGAGTGGCGTCTTCTTAACTAAATGTTGCAACTTTTTTATGTATTTTCAATAGGTCTTGCCTATTGAGTTTCTAATGTTCAACCATTTTTTATATTGTTTGTTCTGCTTCTCCAATTTTTCTTCCTTTTTTATACTATAAAGTTAGATTGGGGGATTTCGTTAAACAAATTTTGGTCTTAGCACTTTATTCTCAGTCCCCATATTTATTGTAGGCTATGCAATTGGTATCTGTATATCGTATATCGCATATCTAGCTGGTTTATATTTATCATCGAAATAATTACATTTTATAATTTTAAATTTTAAGATTTTTATTGCACGTTGATAATTAACCGAAAAAAATCTAAATTATTGTAATTGTGCAAGTAATGTACTGTAAATCTTTTTCATAAGTTTTAAAATCCGTTTTACATTTTATGGATAATATTTCCGGGTTTACTTGTGTTTATAATATTTCTAACTCATTGTAGCTTTTTTTTTTTAATTTTTCTTAGATTAAGGTGCAGTACTCTAACGTCTTAACAATTATAATTCATCATCCTTTTGACTTTTTCAATTACATCGACCTTACTACAATAAAATTGCTCTTTTTTTTTTCATTTTCACTCATGATTTTTTTTCAGTGTTTTTGGGGAAGTTGCAACATTTTTACAAGAATGCTACAAGTTATCTAAATCTTCTACACTTTTAATTTTTTTTACTCTCGCCCCTTCTTCTTTTTTCATTAATATTGTACCCTCTGATGTCCAAACTTATTTGAACCCTCTCTTCTTTAGTGTTATATAGGAGATCCTTGTTGAAACGGGTCAGGTTTTCGTTGATGTAAATTCTTTCTTCGCTCCCATTCTGCAATGCTTGGTCTTGGGTAATAATTTTCTTTCTCTGCGCAATTATTTTGTTTCTCACTTTTCTTGATGCAAACTGCACTACTATAGGTTTAGGCTTGTCCTTATTTTTTGAATTGATTCTAAAGCATTCTTCAATGTCGACATTTGCCAAGTCAACCCCCCGCTCTTTTGTAACACATTGTATTTTCAGCTGTAATAAATCATTGTCTTCGTCTTCACTTTGCGGTAGGTATTTTTCTTGCGGGCTTGTTGTTGAAGGTCTTGGAGTTTGTTTTCTAATCTCTTTATTCTATCGTCCCTCTTTTCCAGTTCCTTTGCCATTGTATTCAAAAACATTCTAGGATTTTGCTAGTTCTGCCTTGCCCCTGTAGTAGTTTGTCTATCTTTACTTCCAGAGATATTTTTTCGTTTTCCTCACGCTCTGAATCTGATTCTCTGACCTCTATAGTCTATATCTGCATCTATTTCGTTTTTTCTTTTTATCTCTGCACGCGATGCAGACCTATTTCTGTTATTAATAATAATAATAAAATAATATACTAATCTAGATTCTGGAGAAAAATGCAACTGCTACAATTCGGCTATGCTATGTGCGTGCTCGGGGCAACTTTCAATTTAGCCCCGGGTCGCCATGGCAACCAAGTCAGGCAAAAGTTAAGAAGATCATTCGCACAATTGAAAAGGTGTACACAACTGTTCTCTTATGGACCTTGCAATGCAATTCCTGGCATATGCATTAATACATGGGCAGCGGGGCGGCGCCCCAAAAATGACTTTAAATGTTTCGTATTAATAATATATTTGAATATTGGTATTTTTTTTAAATCATAATTTTAAGAATTATTTTTGAGAAGAGTTTCACTAAGTTATTTAGTCATGAATGATGATTATTATAAAAAATTTCAAATAACAATTTTTTGATTAGGGAAGTCAGGTTCGGCCCGCAACGGCCAGGCAAACTCCCAATGTAAACAAATATTACAAAAATGTAAACAGCGACTTCAGCGAGTGATAGACATGTTTGCCACATCGAAATGCCGAAGAATCTATTTGATCTTCAAGTAGTGGTAAGTTATAGGCTATTGCCTATTAATAGTTTACAATTCGTTGCCCCAACATTTTGATACACCACGAGCCGCCACTGCATGGCACCAATCCTCACAGACAGAAAAATGCCAAAGAAGCTCAAGGGTCGAATATATAAGCAGGTGATCAGACCATGCATGCTGGAGAAGGTTTTTTGCCGAGAAGGTTTTTTGCCCTTGTGCCCTTTTCCTTCTCCCTGTTCTGATTACACTACCCTTCAGAGTTCAGGCTATCCGCTATTCTATCCAGATAAGAGTCCATTGCTCCAGGGCAGACTCTGCATCCTTCAATTCAGACTTTTGGGAGGTGACTTCGGTACTTGAAACCATCATTGGTACTTGAAACCGGGTAGGTTGCCACCATTTCTTAAAAAAAAAAGAAAACATGCATGCATGCATGCATGCTGTACGGTGTGGAGTGTTGGGCGGTCAGGAAGTGAGATGAACACAAAATCCACGTGGCGGAGATGAGAATGCTATTAAGGTCGTGTGGACTGACCGTGCAAGACCGGTGCCGAAATGAGGACAAAAGGTTGGAGAATTCGATATGAAAACTGCTGATGTCGCACTGAAACTGAGGGAACGAAGACTCAGCTGGTGGGGGGCCACGTCCAGAGGAGAGAGGAAACATCCCTCCTAAAGCGTATACAGAACATGACACTCCCTGAACCCCGCCCCCGGGAAAGACCGAAAATGGCACTCCCCAGAAAATTCGAAGAAGGCATAAAGACTAGACTCTCGCCCTGAACATGGAAGAAGCTCTAAACAGAGTTGTTTGGAAACGCCGACCCTCCCTGAGGACAAAGGCGATGTAAAAGTAAGTTGGTCTTCTTCCAATGAACCTAACGGAACAAGGAACATCGAACATGGTCTGAGCCAATCAGCCAAATCTTCCCACAGAATTGGGAAAAAGAATATAGCGTTCGAATTTTTAGAGATAAAAACAAAAAATCGTTGCACAAAATAATTACCAGGGGAACTCATTAGTGCTATGGTTACCATTATAGCTCAAAAAAGATCAAATTAACACATCGGAGGTTTTTTTTTTGGAAAATAGGAGACATGGAAACGATGGCACACAATTACCGGTCCGAGTTTATTCGAACATGCTTTTCTATTAATAGTAAATAATTTTCCTATGGTTAAGTTTCGGATCCCTCGACATCCCTTATCTCAAAGCACTGAATCGATCGATGGGATCGCATATTCCCGAGGTTAGATTTTTGTAAACCTATACATGCAAAATTTCACCAAAAGAGACATTTCGTAAAAACGTTTTTGCGTTTCTGGCAAATCAAAACGTGTAAATCCGTTGAATTCTCGGAATCGAACATTTCGATCAACACAAAACTGCCATTACATCGTATAAATAGAAAGCAACAATAATAACGTGTTTATAAATGTATTCCTTCGCCGCAGTCATAGATTGTAACAGAAAATGTTGATTTTCAAATTACGCCATCTCTCATAATGGCACTGCGATTAATCTTTCTTTCGCATGGAAAGTGGGGTGTCCGATAAGTCACTTTGTAATCGTAGGGCTCCGACGAATTTATATCCGCTTTTTTAAAAACAAAATCTAATTTTACATCGCTGACTCAATAGCCTAATAATTATCTTTAAGCTCAAGCAAAGAATCAGAGCTTGTTGCAGGGTGACAAAATTCCGTTCAGAAAGACGCTTGAGACACGTTTAAAAACAACAGAATTGTTTATACACAGTAAAAATTATAAGACTTTTCCACCAACAGCGTTCCAAACAATTTCGTGTTAAGGAGCACAATAATTGGCCCTAATCCCGAAATTGTCTTGGAAACGTATTTTTACACCCTCTTTACATCTAACCGATAGTAAAGGTTAGAAAAACTGGACTTGGCGGGATTCGAACCCACGATCTACGTGACGAAGCTGTAGAATCCGGGATGTTAGGCCGTAGTCGTTCTGAAAGCGTACTTCCAAAGGTTTCGTCAACATCTGCGGTTGACATCTTCAGTGGAACTGCGTAGAGTTCTAAGATTTTATCTCGGAGGTTCAGCAACAACTGTTTGGATGCTAATGCTTTGTAACTTAATTAGTCAAAATTAGTAGAAGCCTTTGTAATTATATTCCACGACCTACTTAATCAAAACGGGGACACTGACACCTACAACACGACGCAACGTGGAGACCTTGTAAGGCCAGCGCCACGCACAGCCAAGTGTGAGCGACTGGATCCTACTACTTCAAGGTCTCGCCTACCTTAGAAAATTCCCGATTGAACTGAGAGTTGCGAGGAAAGCTTCTAACTTCCCTAAATTGCTTAGAAACCATCTCTTGGAGAAAGCTTTCTGCATTGTCACTGAGGCACTAGCACAATGACAAAACTACCTGATTTTGACGATTTTATTTTATACTTTCTTGTACTTGTATTAGGTAATGTAACAGAAATACATTTATTTATTTATTTACACCTATTCGGGGCATCGTCAAGTACAGTGCCATCTAAATCCTTTACTTATGTATGCTCTGATTGGTAAGATTTGTTAGATAGGTTAGCACAGCTACACAACTATCTAACTATTGCATAAAGCCTTTTTCTTTATTCAATATATTGGAGTATTATACGGTGTATAACACTGACATTAAAGTAACATAGAAGGCAAGAGGTTGAAAACTGGACTTGTTGGGATTCGAACCCACCCCAGCCCATTTGGGTGATGTTGTAACTTGTAAATGTAAATGCCTTTTTTGTGGATCCGATTAATCTGTTGTTGGTATATTAAACGCTATTTATTTATTATTTATTATTTAATTTTAAGACCTACTTCCGGTTTAGTACACACTGTGTTGAAACCAAAAAGCTGTATAAATACACACTAACTAACTTCTACTATCTACATTCAATAGGCCTTCTAGCACTGTAATGTTTAGCTATCCTCCTTATCAGACAGGCGTTCTTATATTCTGTCGTTTTCCTTGCTTTATTGATGCTTACACATGGTCATGTTTCGGCAAATACACACGCTGGGGATGTTTTTGCTGCCTGGAAGCTTTTTTTCCTCCCCGTACCATAACATAACCATCGGTTATCCGTTTGATAGGGATTCAATACCCTTCGGGGTAGACCCAAAGTCCTTCCTCTTATACATTTTGGGAGGGGGAAAACTTGAGCTTGGCTCACGTAGGGCGCCTTGGGCAATCTGAGTTACCCCGCAAGGTTGGTTGACACTTTACAGTGAGAGTGACACTTGCCTCTCACCACTTCGTGGGCATGTCTATAAACTTTCTTCATCTTTTTACGCTATTAAAAAAACCTCTGTACAGAAGGAGACAAATGCATGCTTCGACACATGGCCTTTCTTCTGCAGTCGGCCTGCTGAAGGGTTCTTACAAGTGTGTAGAATATATTGAGGGGGGTTGATAAAACTGAATGGCGTTGATGTATATAAGACGCAAAGGGCCCATAAGTGCTGCTGGCAACAGCTTAGTTAGCTGAAGCTCAACCATTGACGGATACAGGGGGGGGGGGGCAGGGGGGGTGGCTGCCCCCCAAATTTGGCAAATCTATTGTATGTCAATTTATTAGGCTCTAATTTAATCGGTACTACTACTACGGTTTTTTTCTATTTTGACCCGCAACTACCCCCCAAAAATGGGCTGGATCCGTCCCTGAGCTCAACCGAGTTTGTTTACAAACTTTTGGTCTTGACACAAGAAAGTTTATAAACAACCACAACCATACCATATCAGTTTAGTGTAAGAAAGGGCCATTGGCCCTAACTACGCTGTTCAATAAAGACGATTTATTATTATTATTATACCTGTCCTTGGTGTGTTCTTGAGAATCACAATGTGCCGCTCTGCCGCTACCACCACACCATCAATACTCTCTGCCCACCGAGAGTTCCACTTTCAGAACGACCACGGCCTATAATCCCGGATTCTACTGCTTCGTCACGTAACTCCGGCCGTGAAAGCCTTTGTAATTATATTAGTAAACACACCTCAGTCCATAGGACTGTAGACCTCCTGATTATAATGGATTCCGAACCACTTGGGAAACACAGTGAAGTCACACGATTAGTTCGGAGGTGGCCAGGATAAGTCCTACCATGTTTCCCTACCGGCACTCTGCACACGACCAAGTTATCTGCAGCTTTGAACCTGCTCTGGTCCGCTGGATTCAACTTGGTATGGCGGCCGGTCTAGAGCTAGACTACATAAATTATGTGGATTTAATATGATGCAATACAACTTTTTTTTCGTTTTCCATTTCTATTTGATGAATTATATTTTGATTTTTTCTAGAATAGTTTCAATTTTAGCTCTATCGCGGTGTTCTGGTGGAGCCAGAACCAAAGCTGCTCTGGTGGAGCCAGAACCGAAGCTGCTCGGAGCCATAAGTTGACGGCCAGTGGCTAATTCATTGTACGGATATATGGTATATGTTAATAGTCCAAAACGAGCTGCGTCGAAGCGTTATAAATTTGGATAGACATAATAACACCAATTCCGCTTCGTCGACCAGCCGCCTTTGGCTTTGTGAGCTTTTGGTTTTTTTAAGACCTGGCTGCCTACATCACATCATGTTGACAATCACAGCTAGAGACTGGGTGTAAAAAAGTAAATCGGCATATTGAAGGTTTTAAAAAAGTGTAAAATATGTAAATTGTATTATATTATTATGGGTTAATTGTAAGAGTGGCCCGAAAGGCCCAAAATTCGCCCATAAGAAAACTATAGACAATGTTCTTCCTATATAGTCAAGAAATTGCCAAATGGGCACCGATTTGGTTTGAATTTTAAATGAACAAAATAATGTGCTAATGTGCTGCCACAATGAAGACACCGGGGAAAAAAGGTTCTGGGGAACAAACAAAAACAAAAAACCCAACAGGGGGTTGAAACTTGAGAAACAACTGCCAGCTGGCAATTTCAGATAGAGGGTGAACCGTTGAAGGGTCCCCTCGACACGACCATAGCTGGATGGTTTATAGTTTATACATTATATAGTTAATATAGCTGTGTTATTACAGTTTCCATCTGTGATGTATTAGTAATTTTGAAAAATATCTACGAATCAATTGGTTTGCAGCTATAGTAACGATGGGGCATAGCCGCATATAAGGTTGCCGACCCTACTAAGTGTACCGAAATAATGTAGTATCCCACTATCCTTCATGTCGAACTACTATCATATTTCTTTCAAAATATATAACTATCAGGCGCGGATCTAGAATGCGACCAAGGAGGGCTAAGATGAAATACGATTTTTTTTTTTTTTTTTAAATAGGGCTGAAATATTGGTGTGTTACGCAGAGCAATGAGGGTTCTATATTATATTATAGGTAATTCATACAGTTGAGAAAATCTGTGAAAATAGGACCGAAATAGTGGGGTTATACGCATTTTGAGGAACCTAATGGAGGGGGGGGCTATAGCCCCCATAGCCCCCCCCCCCCCATAGATCCGCGCCTGATAACCATATATTTTTTTTAATAAATAAGCTTAGTAGGTGAAATTACTATATTTTTCGGTCTTTCTTTGCATTGAGCTAATAAAAGCGGAGTTATTGATTAATTGCTATGTGGACGAGACACGCCAAAGAAGCTTTGAATTTTTCATAAAGAATGAAAAGCTGTTACGTGCAACAGGGAGCAGCATAAAATATTCTTTTAAAAATTAAAATTAAAAAACAGCATAGTTACCTGTGCACCTCTGACATGCTGTCATAAGTTTGCGTCATTATTAGCCAATCTGAGTGACAGTTACATGTCTCTTAGATTACTGATGGGTAGGCCCCCTGAAGTGATAAACGACTTTTAACAGTGACTTAGAGGGCAATTTCAGAGACGTCTGCAGACGGTTGAGAATGAGAATAGTGAGAGAGCAACGATGTAAATTAGGTGCCCATTCCATAGACCGGCTAGGGCTATTTCCAACAACGGTGACGTGGTAGCAGACATTCAAGACTTAGGTGGCGTTTCCATCGACCTCGCATTGCAGAATTGACGGTAATGTTTATTTTCCTTTATGCCATAGTTAAAATTGATCAATGATCATACAGTAAAATCACAAACAAACTAAAATTAAAAAATGGCTTCATGGGATATGTTAATTACAAACATTTTAATAGATTTCTATACACAGAAAAACAAACATTTCCGTCAATGTCATTTGCAATCTGCAATGCGAGGTCGGTGGAAACGCTACCTAAGTCTTGAATATCTGCTACCACGTCACCGTTGTTGGAAATAGCCCTAGCCGGTCAATGGAATGGGCGCCTTAGGATAAGTGTAGTTATCGTGTATTGTATTTTATTATTGACTAATTAAGTTCTTTTATTGGATACAATGGCCTTATAGTCTGCGGTCAAATAGACCATAACAGTAGAGTGTTGAAGTGTAGTACCATTGATAGAATACTGAAGAGCGATGGTTGAGCTATAAAATTAGAAGTTGTGCAATGTCTAAATTAGCAAATAGTCAGAGAATTTTGTGCCTCGCCAAACTCCCCCATCAAATACGCCTATGCTCACACAAAACCACCTGCTGAAAAGTTTAATATAATGATAAATTACAATAAGTTCCCATAGGCCCACGATCCTCCGCGGAGACTCCCATCTCCTTTCATTACGCCTCTGCAGTCTGCTCAAACACTGAACCATTCACCAAAAAACTTACTCACCAGAAATACATACTTAGGTAGGCCTGTCGATAAGGCGAGAAACGACCTATTATGACTACCCCCCCCCCCCCCCCCATCTCATGTCGTGTCAACTTTGTGAAGTAGTCCTACAGTCCGTAGGAAATTGGCAGCCCGAAATTAAGTATTTTTTATTTAATTAACTAAGTAAGTTATTAATGATTTGGCTCATTTAAGTAGAATGCATAATATACGTGTAATAAGGTATTTTTAATTTTCGAAATTGTAGTTTTTTCATAAACGCTAAAAGTTATTGTTTATAAATTATTAGGCTATCGTGTTAATGAAAAAACTACAATTTCGAAAATTAAAAATACCTTATTATATGATGCATGAAGTAGTCTTCTACAACTTAAATGAGCCAAATCTTTAATAACTTGCTCAGTTAATTAAATAAAAAATAAAAAGTTTTAAATTTCGGGCTGCCAATTTCCTATGGGCTGTACACTCTTAAATAAAACTATAAAATTTAATAAGAAATTGCTCCATTAAAATTAATGGCAATAGACAGTAGTTCTAAATGTAGTTGTGAAAAAATATCAAAATTAGTTTTGGAGAAATACCTTGATTATGTTTTTATTTTAATTTTCATTGGGAGCTGGATGTGTAGTTGGGACGAACAATGGCCCTTAGCATACGAAAGCGCCATAAGCCAATGTAAAAGGTTTTGGGCTTCGCGGCGCGACACACTAGGTTCTACGAATAAATATTTTTTGCCCTCTTCCGATTTTTGACAGGATTTCTTGCCATCTTCTACATTAAGCTTTGGGCTAGTCGTAAAAAAAAAAAATTGTCATCCACTCAAGCCATTCGTCCCAGAACCCGGGGTATAGTGGAACAAATGTACCTACCTAATGTAACTAATAAACAAAAAATAACAAAAACTTAGATGGATTTCTTAACGATTATTTGGGTTTCACTAATTCGGGTTGTTATAACAAGTTTTTCTAAAACTCCCAAGTTTTTGTTATTTTTTGTTTATTAAAATGAAATACCACTAAGTCACGAGTAATCTAATTATTTATGCTAATGTAACTTCCTAAATATGACCCTGATTGAAAAAATTGCTTCTCCAATTTTCAGTTGATCTGAACCTATGATTAGAGTATGGAGAACGTTTTCCTCTATCTCAATTGGTTCGCAATTTATTCCATAGGGGCGTTCGAACCCATCGTAGAAAAAAAACAAGCCATATTGCAGGATGAAATATCGTCAAGAATACCTGTATGCATGTACATTTTCAATTTCAATGGCCGAGTGGTTTAGGCTGGTCGAATCTGGAACACCCTGATACGGCCCTGATCAAAGACAAATTCCAATTTCCATTTGAACAGACCCCTAACGGCCCTAACACATGAGTGAAAATGTGTTTGCTCCATCTTTATTGGTTCATGAGTTATAGCATAACAGGGTTCAAACCCGAACCCCCATCGTAGAAATGAAACCAAGCTTTCATGTACAAATATATATATATAGATCAATATATACATCAATGTGTACAAATCAAATCAAAATTTATTATCCATAAAACAATTACAGTATAGGATGTCGTCATATAAATACACATAATGAACACAAACGATACGATATGCTCCAAGAATTCCTGTAGTGAGTAAAATGCACTGTCCATTAAACATATTTTTAGTGCGTTTTTTAATTGGCTGACACATGTTAATTCCCTCATAGAAAGGGGCAATTTGTTAAATAGAGTTTTTCCTTGATAGATAACGTCCTTTTCATAAAGTTTAAGCCGATGCGGCTCCAGTACCAGCCTTCCGCCAAGTGCCAACTGTACTGTGAATGAAGTGTTGTCAACAATATGTGGGGAAAATTTGCAATCGATAGCCCGCGCCGTTCGCCTGACAATCGGGTATTATAATGTAACATCCTTAATACTACCCTGATGATTTTTCCCCCGCCCAATTTCCATTTGAACTGGTCCACAGTATAAGTGTGATAACAGTTTTGCCCCATCTCTGTTGGTTCGCGAATCGCGAGTTATTGTATAGAGGCAAGGACGGATTTTAGGGGGGTAGGGTCAGAGGGTCCGGACCCCCCACCCCCCAAATAAAATTAACTTACACTAGAGAACAAAGTGTTTACAGTGGGAATTAAAAATAATGTTTTTTAATGATATAATCCACTGAACCGGCCCGCTGAGCCCCCCCCCCCTAAATTGGAGGCAAAATCCGCCCCTGTATAGAGTGGATCAAACCACCCCCTCGTAGAAAAAAAAAAAAAAATAAGCCTTATAGGACGATGAAATGTCGTCAAGAATATGGATGCAAAAGTTGAAATATATAAGACGAGTGGAAATTGGCAAAACAACTAACAAGTCACTGTGCTGATGTGCAGCCGTTACACTCATATTAATAATAGATAGATTAAGTCTTTAGATAGCTGATAGATATACGCCCCTGAATGACAACCTAGTTAAAAGTCGACAGCGCCGAAAATAAAATACCAAGGTGCAAGATACACCACTATTGGTTTATGAGTAGTTTCCGCGTTCGCTGCGCTATCTACAGAACTAATTGCGAAGTATGACCAAACTACAAATTACAAAATCATTATTTTTATTTCTTAATTAGCAATTAAACTGATTTTTACGCATCTGTAATTTATAACATATATTTTAAGTTCTGTTTTGTATGAAAATGACACTTTGTTTTAGTAAATTTTACAGTATACGATAATCAAGGACAATCAACGACTATTAGAGTCTTTCAGACGCTAGCTGGGGCATCCATAATCATTTCCGGTAATAAATAAACTTCCATTTTTAATTCTTAAAATGATACCGTTGATTTTTGTATTATTTATTTAATTAAAATAATATTTTGTTATTTCACTAGTTCAATTTTTTAGTAGTTTAATTAATTTTTTTAGTTTGAAGTTTGAAGACTTGCAGTCGTTGATTGTCTTCATAGATAAATGTTAACGGCAAATTTTAAGACTTATTGTTTATTTTTATAACAAATGCAACTAAAAATGTATGTTACAAATTGAATTTGTCCAACTAAGTAATTTAAAAGTCAATATATTAATAAAAACAGCTTTAGAGCTTCGTAGTCTGCCTATCGATTGATCCCCACCCGTCGGCCATTTCCGGTTACCATTCCATTCCAAATGGCTTGTGTTGCGGACAGCGGTTCGAACAACATTTCATTTTATTAAAAGTTTAAAGTGTTTGTCGTTTGTGTGCTTACTAACGAACAATTTTTTATTTTTACCCATCGCGCCATCATTCGTGTACGATTGGCTGATCTCTACAGGGTCCTCGGTGAGTCCTTTAAAATCAATAATTTGCTGGAGTCTTGTGTACTTGACTATTGGCGGATTCGCTATCTGGTATTTAGCATGGTAAACCTAACTAAATGTGTTAAATCGAGGATGATCTTGATCGTAAATGAAAGCATTAGGAAATTGACTCAGTCCTCAACTTCAATCGCTAAATCCGTTGAAAAAATTGAGACGCACAACCCCCGCCCGCCCGCCATTTTGTATTTAATGCACCCTTACGTATTGATTTGTAGGATGGATTTACTTAATAATTTATGCATATTGTAACAAAAGCAAGGATGCAAACTTTCCACTAATATACGCCCCAAGATTTTTGATTTTGAACTTGATTACGACAACCTTGTTGATGTTTACAGTAAATAAACACATATTTGTGGCACGTCTTCTGTGTTGCACTATCTGGTATTTAGCGTGCTAAATGAGTTATATCGAGGGTGAGATTCTTCATGTAGATGAAAATAGTAGGAAATTTGATGCAGCCCTCTTCAATCCCTGAATTTTTTGTATAAATTGAGACGCAGGCGGCTGAACGCTCACCAGGCCGCCATTTTGATTTCAATACGCCCTGCAGCATTTATTGGCTTGAATTACCGGCTTTATTTGTTATTTAGGCACCCATTCCACTGACCGGCTAGGGCTATTTACAAAAACGGTGACGTGGTAGCAGACATTCAAGACTTAGGTGGCGTTTCCACCGACCTAGGGATACACATTTTTACAAATGTATCGATTCTTGTATCGATACCGGTATTGAATGGTAGGTATTGATACTGGTATTGTATTGAAAGAAAAGTATCGATACCATGAGGTATTGGTATCGAATGGAATGCCAGCCTGCAGGGGTGCATCCATGGGCCAGGGTATCAAGGAGCCTTTGAAAAATTCTGGTAACTTCTTTAAATAATCAGGCGCGCAAAATTAACCCAGGCCAACCTCTATACATAGCTTACGAAAGAACACTCACACAGTAAGTTGGTGACTATTTTGAAAATTAAAAAAAAAAAATTGCGGGAAAAGTTTAGTTGTGTGGTAGGTATTATTTGATTTAATACCAGCAAATAGGTATCGATACCTGCAAGTATTGAATGGAAAGTATCGGGTATCAATACCAGTGGTATCGAAAGAAAAGTATCGATATTAGTATTATATCAGTAGTATCGTTGGATCCCTACGACCGACCTCGCATTGCAGAATGCAAATGACATTGACGGAAATTAGAATTTTTCTTTTTATAGAAATCTATTAAAATGTTTGTGCTTAACATATCCCATGACGCCATTTTTTAATTTTAGTTTGTGATTTTACTGTATGATCATTGATCAATTTTAACTATGGCATAGAGGAAAATAAACATTTCCGTCAATTCTGCAATGCGAGGTCGGTGGAAACGCCACCTAAGTCTTGAATGCCTGCTACCACGTCACCGTTTTTGTAAATATCCCTAGCCAGTCGATGGAATGGGCACCTTAATTGATTTTATAACAAATGAAAAGAAGCATACATTTCCACCAGAATAAGACAACCTTATTGATGTTTACATTTATTAAACAAATATTTGTGGCACGGCTTTTATGTGCTTCACTATCTGATATTCAGCATACTAAATCCCGCTAAATGAGTTAAATCGAGAGTGGGATTCTTGATGTAAATGAAAATAGTAGGGAATTTGATGCAGCTCTCCTCTTCAATCGCTAAATTCATTGTGTAATGCCCCGAAATAGCTAAGGGTGCACTACGAATGGACAAGGGAGTTCTCCAAGAAGGCTAATTAACAAGTCAGAGGATCCGAACTATATGCTGTATAATTGTGGTGGTTCAATCATTTTATACATCAATTGTTACATTAGACAGAGGCTGGTTCATAGTTAGAATCTTCGGTAATCACACAATAGGATATACTATTATAACTGTACTGAGAGTCACACATAACCGGACGTACCATAAATATATGAATATACGGATATCGTAACTATAGGATAGTAGAATAGAATATAATAGAAAAAGTTTTTATTACATCACACAGCCGTAGCCCTTGTGTGTATAAATATTACATAATTATTGTAAAGCGAAAAAACAAACACTAATATTCCTACTGTTTATAGCCTATTGTAACTTATTAAATAATTTAAATTTATAAAAAAAACCTACCTAACTACCAAAGAACAACGTAATATTTAAATATATCCTAACTACCATTCTTACAATAAAATTTGGTTACAAGTTCCTCTGAATAATTCCAAGCTTTGCATAAATGGATCTAAGGTGTCATGATCATTTAGTAAATGAGTGAGCCTGTTTATTGGAGAATTTATGGCTACGTCAATCCTGTTTTGCGGCTGGTAAAATAAGTTAAAATTTCTTGTTGGAAACTGGGGTACAATAAAATTTAGTTTGCTGAATAAATTTTGATTGTCTTCTAGGCCATTTAATACTTTATAGATATATACAGTATGGCATCAGCAATTTTACGTCGTGTGCACAGACTCTTCGCCTCATATTTTTCTAACAGAGTAGAATATGGTATATATGTGGGATCAATTTTATCAAACTTTCTCTTCAAATATTTTAAGAATTTTTTTGCACTTTTTCAATTTGTTTTATTTTGGTTTGGTGGTAAGGATTCCACACCACACTACCATATTCAAACTTGCTTCGAACAAATGAGTTGAATAATACTATAATCGTTTTCCATTCCAGGAAATAAACCGAGCATCTTTTGATGAATCCTAACATACGATAGTCCTCATTAACTTTTTTACTTATGTGGTTTTCGAACGTTAGTTTAGAGTCAAAGATAACGCCCAGATCCTTTGTCTCTTCCTTTCTCACTAAAGGTCTATCTAACAGTGTGTACTCATTCAATATTATATCATGTTTTAACGTATTTGTTATGATAAAGCATTTTTCTACATTTAGTTGAAGCTTATTTCTTTCACACCATTCTACCACTCTTTCGATATCCCTTTGGAGTAATTTACAGTAATTTCTGTCATTAATTTTTTTACACAGTTTAAAATCATCTGCAAATAGATAGCAACTGCAACTTCTTATTACCTCTGGTAGATCATTTATCATTAATAGGAAACATAACGGTCCTAGATTTGATCCTTGTGGTACCGATGAGTTAATTGAATAGGTTTCCGAGTAACTACCATTATATAATACTGTTTGTGTCCTACCACATAAGTAAGAGTGAAAGAGTTCTATCAGTTCATCAGAAAATCCAAATTGTCTTAATTTCCTTAGTAGGACTTCGAAATCCACTAGATCAAAGGCTTTGCGATAGTCTGTGTACACAACGTCAAATTGAAGCCTATTATTGAAGCTTAAAATAATTTCTTCTTCAAAGTTCACTAGATTTGTCACTGTTGACCGCTTACTCATGAAACCGTACTGATGCTCAGAAGTTAGAGATTTCACTTGTTGAATAATTTTTTTTATACAGAATAGATTCTAATATTTTACTTGGAGTGCTCAAAAGTGAAATTGGCCTATATTGATTAATCTGTTTCGCCATCGGCGTTTTAGGTATAGGGCATACAACGGAGTTTTTCCATACGGTAGGAAACTTGTTCTTTTTAAGTGACAAGTTGCAAATATACCACATTGGATCAATGAGAAAGGTTGCATATAATTTATAAAAGAATTGTGGTATTCCGTCTCTTCCTTTTGATTTTTTAGGCATTAATTTTTGAAATGCTTCAATGATATCACTCCTTTGAAGACAATCAATTTTTACCATATTAACTCCTACAGGTATTGGTTCTGAAATAATGGCCTGTAAATCAAAGCTGGGTGGATGCTGCGCGTACACTGATTTAAAGTAGCTGGCAAATGCTTGTGTTTTTCTTTATCGTGTAGTAAAATGTTTCCATTATTTAACAACACTTGATCACCATTAGAATTTGACTTTTTAGTTTTAATAAATTTCCAAAAATCCACTGGATTCTCCACTATATTTTTTTCTTGTTGACCATTATAAGTCCGTAAAACTTGCTTAATTTCTATTTTTAACTCGGTGCGGAATTTTGAATAAGATGCATAGTCTGAACCTAAATTAGTTTTTTTAAATTTTTTTCTTAGACGTTCTTTCAACTTAATTTTATTTATAATTTCTTTGGTAAACCAGATAGGCCACTTGCTCTTTAAAAGAAATTTTAGGTACAAAGGCGTTTAATAATTTATATATAATTTCATAAAATATTGTAACAGCAGCATCCACATCACTTTGTTGGTACCATTCCGACCAATCAACCTTGCTGATTGATTGAAGTAAGCCCTGACTATCAGCTTTTTGAAAATTATACTGAGCTTCTTTTGTTGGAGTTTCAGGCCATTTTGCCTTAAAGGTACAAATAGTTATTTCTAAGCTTGGGTGATTTCTATCATTTTTAACTAAAGGAAACGTCGCTTTTCCTACCGTACACACCTGCAAATTTGTCAATACATAGTCAAGATAATATCCATTAACATTTGTCACATGGTTAAATTGGCTCAGATTGAAATATGATATATTCCTTAACACATAATTTTCCAAAGCCGGTACAGTGCCAATCATATTATTCATCCAGTATTTACTAAGATTTTTTTTAGTTAAAATCCTCTAAAATAAACATCACACAGTTTTATATTCCTTCTTTATGGCTATTGCCACACCCCCTCCATCACCCTTATTCGCCTTTTTCAGATCTCTATCTTTGCGATACACTGTAGTTTTCCCCGAAAATTTCAGAATTTAAGTACCCATCATTTAACCATGTTTCAGTAAAAGTTACACAGTCGTAGTCCGTAATGGACAAGTTCATATATAATTCTGAAGTTTTAGTTTTGGCCCCATTTAGATTTTGATAATATATATTAAAATTATTTATATCTTGAACCATAGCCAAATTTTAACATTACATAGTCATGAACAAAATGAAAATAAATGATTCTTCCTAATAGGTAATACATTACCATTGAATGGTGTACTATACTATTGTATTGGTAGCTTCCTAAATTCAAACAATAGAAGAGTAGTCAGTTCATTGCCTTGATGCCAGTTGGGATGTCAGCAGGAGTTTTAATTAGTAGCACCGGCGAGCCCTCGCTTTTCCTCATATGCACGTTTCCATTAGAATCAACCCAGCAGTATGCGAAGTTATGTTTTTTCTTTGCCTCTCTTGCTCTCCAATACAGTTCTTTTCTCCATGGACTCAGGTTTACATTAATATATATTTTTTCATCATCACTCCCTCCTATTATATTATTACTCACTAGACCCGTAACCTTCTTTTTTAGCCATACATCTCTTACACGTTTAGATATAAATTGGACAAGAATTGCCTTCCTTTTACATACCAGCTTAGATGTTCGATATAGGCTGTCGACCTCCCCCTCTTCATAGTTTATCATTAGTTCCTTGGCTAGGGTTTTCATGATATCATGCAAATTTTCACCATGTCTCTCTTGTATTCCTGAAATCTCAATATTTTTGTTTTTGTTTATTTGTTCCTGGTCATACAATGTTAGTCTCATCTTCATGAGATCCGTTCTAACCGCAAAATTCTCTTTTTCCAACTCACTGATTTTATTTTGATATGTAGTCAATCTCTTGTCATGAGCTTTAAACTTTATCATCAAGAGCGTTTAATTTAATTAATATTTCATCAGACTTATCTGATTGATACTGTATTGCCACCACCAATTTGTTTAGTAGAGAACATACGTTCTTAATTTGATATCCCATTTCCTCCAGTGATTCTGTTTTTATTTCCTCTAAAATTGGCAAATCAATTTCTGACTCCGCTCCTGAATTCTTAGTTCTATTCTTCATGATATCAGTACACGTTGTACATACCCATTTCTTCTTTTCCGCATCTGATTTGGCTCTGTATCCTCTGGCTGATAAACTGCTACACTCTAAATGGTATTTTCCTCCACGCCTTACCCCTTATGGGGAGTGTATTACAATTGCATTGCCCGTCGCCCTGCAGTATTTATTGGATTGAATTACCGGCTTTATTTATTAATTAATTGATTTTATAACAAATTCGAAGAAGCTAACATTTCCACCAGAATGCGACTCATGATTTTTTAATTTTAAGTTTCAAGATTTGACATCACAGCGAAATGTTAACTACTGGTGAACGAGGGAATGGTTATTTACAGCCTACAGGACTTAAGTTTTTTGTGTGATGCAGTATATTGGTTAATTGTCTACACATGAGTTCGGAGTTTGGACTGTTGTTTATTTATTCATTATTGTTTTCATTCTAAATCCACCAGGGTCCAAGTGATGACGAAATATAGCCTTAGTTGCAGTTATACTGTTTATTCTTTGAAACGTTTGGTAATCTGTTCACGAAATCGATAACTTTCCTATCTAAGAAATATTCGGGGTGACTGTTGAGAAAAGTACGACAATAGCAATCGAGTTGACTTAACCCATTTGGGTGTAGATTGTCAACTGAAAATGATGTCGTTTGGTAGTCTTCGGTATGCGTAGGCAGATAGGCTTGCCAGATTTATATTTCGTCAAATCTGGATGGAGAATTAAAGTCCATTCTCTCCAGTGTAAATTAGAATTTGGAATTGCAACTTTATCTAGTGTGGGCTACTATTGAACATTTATGTATGGAACATGTATATACACGGCACATCTATACTGGTCAGCGCGGCGCCTGATGGCAGAAATGCCAAGGGTGGGCGTTGGCTAGTAAGTAAGTATGTATATACTATATAAACTATTGTATTGTGTCATAGGAAATTAATCTTATTCAACTTAATTTCAGTAAGCGATTTAAATAAGTCTAATTAAATCGGTAAAATTGCTTGAAAACCTGGGAAGATATTAATATCATACTTTACCTCTCTGAATTACCCTAAGAAGATTCTTTTACTGCTTGATTTTTTATGAAACTCTGCACATGTTAAGTTAAGAAAACATGGAAAGTCGGGACATTACCTTCAAAATAGGGACGTCTGACAAGCCTAAGTATATAAATTCGTTCCCGTGATAAAGAACCGGTCTGAGTTTACTCGAACATGCTTTCCAATTTAACAACATTAGTAGATAGAGAAAATGAGTAATTTCATGGTAAATAATTTTCCTATGGTTAAATTTCCGATATCTCTCGGGTTGGGGGGGGGGGGGGGTGGTTGTCGCCCACCACCTGACGTCACTGGAGGGGAGATAAATTCTAGACAGGTCAGACCAACACATTACCACACAGTAATAATGGCAGGACACGTAATGCATTTGAGCGCGAATTTTCTATCATTTTTTCAAAAACTAAATTTTTGCACAAAACCTAATTGTTTTTTGGGAAAGAACCTGTCCGGTTTCGTTACTCAATTTAGCACCTAAAACATGCCTGAAGGTAGAAATCATCGATAGAAAGGTTTCGCAGAAAGGTTATTATTTTTTAGTCATTTTTCATTCAAATTTAGTTATTTTTTATTTTTTTTACCCCCAGAAGCAAACTATCAAGGGGCAAGCGACCCCCGCATTTTTTCAATATTAATAACGACTACAATATATGTGAAGAAAGCGTTGGAGCCTTTTTGAGAAATAATTTTTTTAGACGTTTTTTTGAGAATAAACCCTCCCCCCCCAAATTGAGTTGACCCAAAATAAAATTTTTTTCCCGAGGTATGATTTTTGTGAACCTACATGCTAAATTTCATCAAAATCGACCGAGTTGTTTGCCCGGAAATCGATGGACAGACAGACAGAGCGACAGACAGACATTTCGTAAAAACCCCTTTTTTTGGTTCCTGGGACCTCAAAACTTGTAAATCCGTTAAAATCTTGGAATCAAAAATTTCGACCATCACAAAGCTTTCCTTATACTACGTATATAAATTGGAATGTTATTTTGAAATTACAGCAACTTGAATTGATAATCTTTATAGCCTAAACTCCGCTAGGTTGGCTTAGTAATAGAGCAAAAAGTCCTTATTTATTTATAAAAAATTATCCATGGAAGTTGTAGAGGACTACTTCATGCACAATATCATAGTTTTTTATAAATTCTTTGTGTTGTTAATATTAAATAAACTTATACGCATTGTATGTAAAGTTCATGGGAGGGCAGCACCAAAAAGTGAAAATGAAATGTATGAAGTAATCTTCTACTATTTCCATAATACAAATCTTTATTGCTTACATATTTAATCAAATAAAAAATTGAAACTGACCGATTGTTGCATGATCCACAGGAAACCCATGTATGTATACGTAACAAATCTTCTTCAAATTCAGTATATAAAAATACTGAAGGCAATTAAAAGATACACTAATTATGTTCTCTAAACAATGTTGTAATAATTCTAGTGGCCCGGTCCTATATGCAAACACAAACATGACCTTGTAACCGACAGCTCCAAATTAGGGTGTTTTCTGTTTTCACCCCCTGCCGTTACGCCATCTGTGGGGTGGTAGTCTTTACCTGCGAGACAAAAGCAAACCCATGGCTCGGAAATCGGGATATCCAAGATTTTATCTCAATTTTGGTTTTTATTGTTTTTATTGCTCTAGAAGGGACGCTCTTTCGTATTAACAATGGGGAAAAAGTTAACACCAACTTTCTAAAATTGGCGCGCTAGCTGTAGGGTGACGGTCTTCATACCTGCAAGACAAAGGCAGACCCAAGGCTCGGAATTCGGAGTTTTTCAAGTTTTTATTTCAGGGACTCAGGGTTGATTCTTATTTGCTCTAGAAGTGACGCTGTTTCGTATTAACAATGGGGACAAAGTTAATACCAACTTTCTAAAATTGGCGCGCTATCTGCAGGGTGACGGTCTTTATACCTGCAAGACAAAGGCAGACCCAAGGCTCGGAATTCGGAGTGTTTCAAGTTTTTATTTCAGGGTTGATTTTTATTTGCGATTTTGCTCTAGCTGTCACGCTGTCTTATTAACAATGACGACTAAGTTAAAACCAACTTTCTAAAATTGGTGTTTGGCTGTTTTTCTGGCTTTGCCAGATCGTTCTTACTTCTTTGTCCCAGAATGAATGGCGTGCGAATACCCGTAAATTTAGAGCCCTACTACAACGACATAAAATAAAACTATTTTTTTTTTTTTTAAATTGGGGTACAGGTGTTACCTGTGTGCACTTAAGCCTATTGGGCCTATTGTGCCCTAACTAAGTGCAGCATTGGTATTAGCCATGAGGGCTCTAAATTGGTACTGTTTAGGGTGGCCAGATTTCCAAAACCAAAAAAGAGTATATAGGTATGCAAGATATATAATTATATACATATACAATTCAAGATCTATATAGGTAAGAGCCAAGCGCGGGGGGGGGGGGGGATGTGTTTCAAACTCTTCTCTTTAAATCACTGATTGATCGAGTATAGTACACCTATTTCTTCACAAACAATCCAAGGATAACAAGATTAATTATTCGCATACATAACCCTCCCCATTAAATTTAACAATTATAAGCAATAGCTACTTGAATATTAAAACTTTTAATCCATTCTACCTTGTGTATTTTTATCCACTTGTATATTTAGCTGAAGAGTGCACTTCCTCTTCTCCTTCTCTACAAAATTCTGTAAATGAGTAAAAGAGTAAGATCTGATTTAAAAAGAGTATATTTGCATCAAATCACAAAAAGAAAGAGTATGTCGAATTTGGAACACAAGAGTATAAATACTCTTGAGAAGAGTATATCTGGCCACCCTAGTACTGACGGACCGACCAGCAATTGAAAGGAACGAAAGAAACACTTCATTCCAATAATTCTATATACATACAATACTAAAATCCAACAACCTTTCCCTTCGTTTCAATGAGGTTCTGTAGGGACAGTTTTGGTCACTAGCTTCGCTGACGACAAACCGATATCCATATTATTGCTTTCCAATTTATACGTAGTACAAGGAAAGCTTTGTGACGGTCAAAATTTTCGATTCCGAGATTTCAACGGATTTACACGTTTTAAGGTCCCAGGAACCCAAAAAAGTGGTTTTTACGAAATGTCTGTCTGTCTGTGCGTCGATTTCCGGGCAAACTACTCTGTCGATTTTGATGAAATTCGGCATGTAGGTTTACAAAAATCATACCTCGGAACAATTTTTATTTTATTTTGGGCTAACTTAATTTGGGAGGGTTTATTCTCAAAAAACTCCAAAAAACGTCTAAAAAAATTATTTCTCAAAAACGGCTCCAACGATTTCTTTATAATTCACATATATTGTAGTCGTTATTAATGTTAACGAAATGCGGGGGGTTGCTTGCCCCTTGATAGGTTGCTTCTGGGGGTAAAGAAATAAAAATAACTAAATTTTAATGAAAAATGACATAAAAAATAATTTTTCTGCGAAACCTTTCTATCGATGATTTCTACCTTCAGGTATGTTTTAGGTGTTAAATTGAGTAACGAAACCGGACAGGTTGCTTTCCTAGAAAAGTATTTGGTTTTGTAAAAAAAAATGTTTTTTTGAAAAAATGATAGAAAATTCACGCTCAAATGAATGCATTGCGTGCCCTGCCAGTATTGCTGTGTGGTAATGTGTTGGTCTGACCTATCTAGAATTTACCTCACCTCCAGTGACGTCAGGTGGACACCTCCCCCCCCCCCCCCCCCCCCCGAGATATCGGAAATTTAACCATAGGAAAATTATTTACCACGTAATTACTCATTTTCTCTATCTACTAATTTTGATAAATTGGAAAGCATGTTTGAGTAAACTCGGACCGGTTCTTCAAAATGGCCGCCGTTAGCATGCGAAAACTAAGCTCTTAGCATCTAATTAATTCTTTTAATATTTTTTATAATATTTTTACTATGCCTGGACCTTATTTCGCTGCATATAATTTGAAATATATATTCTCCATGATTTATAGAAAAATATCACTTTAAAATAATACGTAATTAAATTTTTTTTAAAATAGTATTGAGGCTTATGGAAAAATCAACGCTTTGATATCATTGCAACTGGTGCTACCATCTACAAAATGACGCCACAAATGAACCCCATTGCTGGCCCGACAGTCTTTTTTCTTTAAATGCCTCTTCTAACGAAGATTGCCGATCATCATGGCAATTGTAGTCACGATTATGATTACATAGTACTAGGACATTGTAATGCAGTGGTTTCCGGATGCCTTCTGCATCCTTATGTCGTTGACTCTTCATTGTGTTTCTTTACCTTCAGGGCCAGTTTCCCAACCCCAGGACGACAGAGTGCCCTGCACACTGCACAGAAGACTTTTTCGCTTATCCTGGCTCAAACTCGGCCCCCTATCTGTTCAGTCGCCACCACGAGGAGGTGCAGATTGGAGATTTTCGCCTTAAGGCCATAAGACATTACTCAGAAGCTCAGCTACTTTGAAGACCAGTTCAAAATAGCACATAGTCAATAGTAAAGAACCGGTCCGAGTTTACTCGAACATGCTTTCCAATTTATCAAGTAGTAGCTAGAGAAAATGAGTAATTTCATGGTAAATAATTTTCTTATATCTTATATCTTATATCTTATATATCGGAGGAGGGGGGGGGGGCATTGTCCAGCTAACGTCACTGGAGGTCAGGTAAATTCTAGATAGGTCAGGCCAAATATTACCACACAGCAATAATGGCATTTGAGCGCGAATTTTCTATCATTTTTTCAAAAAATAATTTTTTGTGCAAAACTAAATAGTTTTTTTGGGAAAGCAACATGTCCAGTTTCGTTACTCAATTTAACACCTAAAACATGCCTGAAGGTAGAAATCATCGATAGAAAGGTTTCGAAGAAAAATTATTTTTTAGTCATTTTTCATTAAAATTTAGTTATTTTTATTTTTTTTACCCCCAGAAGCAAACTATCAAGGGGCAAGCGACCCCCCGCATTTTGTCAACATTAATAACGACTACAATACATGTGAATTTAAAAGAAATCGTTGGAGCCGTTTTCGAGAAATAATTTGAGTAGCACTTATCTCAAGCCCGTTCAGGCCAGGCCAGGCCGGGGCATTATGACGTCATTATCATTGGCGTCGACTGCGGGGAGATAAGTCGTGTCGTCACTCAACGGTGAGGCGTGATCTATTATCAATAACATTTTAACTTATTATCTTTTTATATACTGCAGAACACTTCGTGTCTGTTGATTCTGACTGTCAATATAGTTTTTTTTTATCTTCCATCTTAGTTTTTATTAATTAACAACATAAGCCAACTATATAGCCTGTAGACTATAGGCCTACCAAATCTACATTACTTAGCCCTTAGGCTACAAGCTGTCGAAGCCTAAACCATCTCTAGGAAGACTGAAAATTAATAGTTGAAGACCTAAATCATTTACATTACATTCCAACGGTCAATAATCCGTCATTTGTGCATTAAAAAATTGATAAGATATTTGTTTTAAGGAGATTATTATGTAGCCCACTTAACTTATCTATTATAAATTAAGTTATAATATGTAGAGATATCAATAAAAAGTCTCCACCATATTTTAACTTAATATATAATTGATAAGTTAAGTATCTACATAATAGTCTCCTTAAAACAAACATCTCATCAATTTTTAATGCACAAATGACGGATTTTTAACAGATGGAATAGCCGCCTAATACTAATTAATTATTCAATTAATAATAAAAGCATTACTGGAAGGCTGACACAAAACTAGTCTCTCCCCACGTTATGCGCCAATGAAGTCTACACAAAATTTATTATTTATTGAGATGGTGAACAAAAATGTTAAGTGTAGTTTTATCGTATCATTATAATATAATTAAGTGATATTATATTAAAAATGTAATGTTTTCAATAAATAAACATTTAAAACTAAAATAAATAAATTTGTATTTTTCTTTTGTCTGTGGTCTAAAATAAGGCCGGCCTGGCCTGGCCTGAGATTAGGGAATGTCAAATAATTTTTTTAGACGTTTTTTCGGGGTATTTTGAAAATAAAAACCTCCAAACTGAGTTAGCCCAAAATAAAAAAAAATGTCCCGAGGTATGATTTTTATGAACCAACATGCTAAATTTCATCAAAATCGACCGAGTAGTTTGCCCGGAAATCGACGCACAGACAGACAAACAGCGACAGACAGACATTTCGTAAAAACCACTTTTTTGGGTTCCTGGGACCTCAAAACGTGTAAATCCGTTGAAATCTCGGAATCGAAAATTTCGACCATCACAAAGCTTTCCTTATACTACGTATAAATTGGAAAGCAAAAATTACCACAGAGTACGGTTTTATATAAATTTAAAAATTAACTCTGTCAGGTTGGCACCACCAGCAGCCTGATCGAGGCGATTATAATACCGGTATTTATTTAATCCCCTGGTAATAAAAATGTAAATAAGATAATTTTGTAATGGAAAGTGCTATTCAAAATTTGTTTGTTTACAGTTATAATCCTAGGGTATCTATTTAACCCCGGTGTTATAATCGCCTCGATCAGGCTGCTGATGCATCGAAGCAGTGACCTTGGAAGCGATGACTCACTGTAAGTGCGATATGTGGGACTGCCGGCAAACTTAACTTTTGAGCTCTCGCGAGAGCATGCAGTGGCGTCTGGGAATCTCTTATAACACAACTTATCAGTGGCGACTAACTTTATTGAATTACTTTTTATCGACTGTCATTGCTATTGTTTTTTTTTCATTTGCAAAGCAATGCTCATTAAAGCCTATATTTGGGTGAGGCTTTTCAGGTGGGGGGGAGGGGGGGGGGGTATTTTTTCTCTGAGTCATTTCTCATACATAGGAATAGAATAGGGCAATAAAACTGAAAATTAGGCCTATACGACCCGCCCCCCCCCCCCCGGTCGGGTCGTGACTCTTGATGGAACCACCCTTGGACTGGCCTACCTCCTGTAGGCTTAATTATAAGGCAACCTAGAATTGATAATAAATAAACAATGTATAGCCTAATGATTTTCCGCTTTAGCAGCTTTGTTATGCCTAAATTGAGGGAGTGAAAAATTCAATGCTAGAGAGCCTAAATGTTTCAGTAGGCCTATTTTGTATATTTTTTTTACGAAAAATAGCATTTCAACAAACGGACACGCAGGCAGCAATCAGTACAATTAATACATTGTAGCCTACAATTACATGGCTACATATGACGCAGTTCAATTGAAATCTTCCAAAAAAATGAATGTACGTGGAGGTCTATTGAAGACTGGACTTTACGTTGACAAGAAATATCTAATATGTAGGTATATCCAATTCAAGCCAATGTGTAGTCCTTTTTTTGCACATTATACATAATCACATGACGATATAGGAGTCCCGAATTTGCGTTCTATCTAAAGTAATGTCGTATCGCGGAGAAACAATTTCTGGTAAGAGGGCGGTTTTGAAAAACCTGAAAAAAACAAAAAATATATTATCAATCTTGAATTAAAACATGTGGCATTTTCCTAGATTAAAACATCCTCATTTACAGTATGTTCCTACTGTATTAATAAAAGGTTGGAATCGCTATGTTTTTATGCTACTTACTTGTTTGGGAAGTTTGGGAACCATGGTTTCAATAAACACACGCAGTATGCAAAAGTACACGTGGAACATCAATAAGCCTGCCATACCTCCCGGTTTTCAGCCCAATCTCCCGGCTCCCGGGTGAATGTTGTCGGGAGGCCGTAATCTCCCGGTTTTGGAAAATGTCCCGGAAAATCTCCCAGTTTTTCGAAGACATGAAATTGAGTGGTGTAATTTTACGATTAAGTATAAATTTTAATCGAATTGTGTGCAGTTGTATTCTTCGCCTGTAAATGCTAATCTCCGCAAAACCCCACTATTTCAGGCATGTCCACAATTTTTCAAACGGGGGAGACCCCCGGGCCCCCTTGTTTCCAACTACCTACTTAATTAGTTAATTCATTACATGTAAAACCAGAACGTTACTGCTATCAAAATGAGCAAAACCCCACTACATCAAGCCAATTTTTCAAAAAATTTAAACCGGGGGAGACCCTCGGGCCCCCCTATGTGCAATTGTATTTTTCGCCTTTATAATCTAAATGTTACTGCTATCAGTATACGTAAAGCCCCATTATTTTAAGCCAAGTTTTACAAATTTTTCTACCGGGGATTCCCCCTGGCCCCCTTGTTTGCCACTACTAACTTAGTATATTTAACGGCTGTAAAATCTGAACGTTACTGCTATCAAAATGCGTAAAACCACATTATTTTAAGCCAACTTTTCAACAAAATTCTACCGGGGGAGACCCCCGGGCCCCCCTCGGGAGCAGTTGTATTTTCCGCCTGTCAAACTCCGCTATTAAAATCTGAACGTTACTACTATCGAAAACCTATTTAAAAACTAAAACCTCATTAATTTAAGCCAATTTTTCAAAAAAAAAATTCTACCTGGTGTGCAATTGTGTTCACCGCGTGTCAAATCTGAATGTCTAAAAGCTGAGTACGTCCTTGAGAACGGGTTTCCCCGTGGAGGCCCTCTATATTTTTGATGGTAACTTATTGCACTTGCCCTAGATGTCGAAAAAAATGGGTATTGTGTATAATGCATAAGCCAAACTGGAACCTCCCGGTTTTTTTAAAAATAAATCTGGCAGGCTTAAACATCAACTGTATCAAAATTTATCTGGCCCTGGCAAAAGTAAGCCTGTGTGCCTAATATATTGTCGCCGTAATAAGCTACAACTATAGATAAGCCTGCCAGATTTATTTTTCAAAAAACCGGGAGGTTTCAGTTTGGCTTATACAGTATACACTATACCTATTTTTTTTCGACATTTAGGCAAGTGCAATAAATGCATCAAAAATATAGAGGGCCTCCACGGGGAAACCCGTTCTCAAGGACGTACGCAGCTTTTAGACACTTAGATTTGACACGCGACGAATGCAATTACACACAAGGGGGGCCCGGGGGTCTCCCCCGGTAGAAATTTGTTGAAAAGTTGGCTTAAAATAATGTGGTTTTACGCATTTTGATAGCAGTAACGTCTAGATTTTACATGCGATGAATGAAGTAGGTAGTTGGAAACAAGGGGGGGGGGGCGGTGAAATTGTTTGAAAAACAGGCCTCAAATAGTGTGATTACGCAGATTGATAGCAGTTACATTTATAAGATTTTACAGGCGAAAAATACGATTGCACATAGGGGGGCGCGGGGGTCTCCCCCGGTTAATTTTTTTTTGAAAAATTGGCTTGATGTAGTGGGGTTTTGCTCATTTTGATAGCATTAACGTTCTGGTTTTACATGCGATGAATTAAGCAGAGGCGGTCCCAGACCTCATGAAAGGGGGAGCCACTTGTCAGTAGCGTAACGATAGGTTTTCGAAGGGGCGGTGTATAATTTGGCGCCCTTCCACCCATTTTCATAAAAGTGTATGAAATGGGGAGAGCCATTCTCATGGACGAACGCAGCTTTTACATTAACGACGAGGGGCAAGCGACCCCCCGCATTGTATTAACATTAATAACAACTACAATATAAGTGAATTTAAAGGAAATCGTTGGAGCCATTATTGAGAAATAATTTGGAGTTTTTGAGAATAAAACCCCCCAAAATTGAGTTGGCCCCAAATAAATAAAGAAAATGGTGCCGAGGTATGATTTTTGTGAACCTACATACCAAATTTCATCAAAATCAACCGAGTACTTAGCCCGGAAATCGATGAACAGACAGAGCGACAGACAGACATTTCGTAAAAACCACTTTTTTGTGTTCCTTGGACCTCAAAACGTGTAAATCCGTTGAAATCTCGGAATCGAAAATTTTGTCCATCACAAAGCTTTCCTTATACTACGTATAAATTGGAAAGCAATAAGTCGACAATTATATTAAATTGTTATATTACGTGTATATGCTTGTTGTCTATACGATACAGGCCCACGCATACCTGCCTGTAGCTACCGCGCTTTGTTTTCGGTAAAACGAAAAAAATGATTGGTGCTAAATCTGCATGTGGTGTTGGATGAGATTATTTTAATTGTAAGAAATCGCACAGAACGTGCCTAGGAACGACTTTTCATCAATTTTATGTGAAGTGCGGCAATGGATCGTCAACGTTGTTAAGTAGGCATACCAGTATCTATATACCCATAAATAGGGGTAATAATCTAATGTAGGTAAGCATACGTTACGCCATTACTTTATAGCCTAATTTGTACCTATATACACATAAATAGGGGTTATAATATAATGTATAGGTACGCATACGTTACGCCTTTACTTTATAGCCTAATACCCTTTAAGCAGTGCCGAATTAACCTTCCTGGGGGCCGGTAGGCGAACCCTCTTTAGGGACCTATTTCACTCCCTGTTTCTAATTTTACAGTTCAACTGACTGTAGTTATAGGTCCATTAGCAACCTGTTCGGTTTTGTTACTCTATTTAGTCCCTAAAACATTAATATACCCAGGGGCGTAAAGATGGGGGGGGGGGGGGCGGTCCAACTTGCCCCCCCCCCCCGCCTCGAGCATTGTAAGACGTGGTTCATACTTCATGATTCCCTTTGCAGCAATATGAATACAAGCATTCCTTTTTACTTTACAACTATTAAAATGCGTAAAACACTACTATTTTGCTCTTATATTTTCAATGTTTCGTTAAATCTTGCCTGATGACGTCATAAGGTCTATGTAGTTTTACGCCTCTGAATGTACCTGAAGGTAGAAAGCATTGATAGAAAGGTTCCACATAAAAATAATTTTTAGTTATTTTTCATGAGCATTGAATCATTTTAATTTTTTTTACCCCCAGAAACAGGAGTAGTTTGAGATCTGTTTCAGAGTGGTACCCCAAAATGAGTAATGATACATTTTTCGGAAATTTTTAACAGCCGTATTGGTCGGAAAGCTTCATGTGTGGAACTTCTTGCGGCCTGTTTAGGTGTCGGAATAACGTGCACCGCGTTTTTTTTAACATTAATATCGTCTACAATATATGTGAATTTAAGAGAAATCATTGGGGCCGTTTTTGAGAAATAATTTTTTTAGACGTTTTTTGAGAATAAAACCCCCCAAAATTGAGTTAGCCCAAAAAAAAGTGTCCCGAGGCATAATTTTTTTGAACCTATACGCCAAATTTCTTATCCAAATTTCCTTTGGGAGTGTTCTTGCGCTGGTACTAAAAAATGCAACTTTAACAAAAAAAATCTTTAGGCCTTCGTTCAAAATAGGAGATCCAATCTGACGAATGCAAGAAGCTGCTTTTTTTACTTTTTTACGGTGATCTCCACGATCCAGCTACAAAAACATTTGGTACGCAGACATGCGTTTTCGTCTCCCCATCAGCTCTTCGACTATTAAAGAATACACTAGATAAAATTAATTTCTCATGAAGAGTCGACACGCCCCCCCCCCCCCCCGGAAAGGAATCCTGGCTACGCCCTTGAGGTCCTACATCATTCGTGTCATTATACTTGCAATGAAACTATATTAAATAGGCCTATAATAACAAATTTTGTTTGTATACCGTATTTGTATTTGTACCTAACAAAGTATAGATTTAAAGCTGTGGTGGACAGGGGCGTAAAGCTGTAAGGGGGGGGGGCACGGTCCAACTTGCCTCCACTCAGCTCCTTTTAGGGGGGCTTTGCCCCCCCCCCCCAGCCGAAAGCATTGTAAGACGTAGTTCATACTTCATGGTCCCCTTTGCAGCAATATGAATATAGGCATTCCTTTTTTAGCTTTGTAAAATCTACAGCTATACCTTACTACTATTAATATGCGTAAAACCCTACCATTTTGCTCTTATATTTTCAATTTTTCCTTACCCTGCCTGATGACGTCATAAGGTCTACTTAGTTTTGCCCCCGCCATCATTCTAAAACTTTACGCCTCTGGTGGTGGATATGAGTGCAAAATTACTTAGTAGTTAGCGTACTCCTTGATAATTAATTTTACTTATAATGCCATTGCATATTGTTGTATTATATTATAGACACCTTAGACTGTAATATTGTCAATGAATTGTATTATAATAGGTAATTTTTCACTTTTGTTCTTCTTAACTGACTCTTACGAAATGTAAAGCGTGCGACTTTCATTTCATCTCTTCCATTGCTAGTAATATTCCATCCATTTTTTGTAATATGTGACTAGTACAGGTAATACAAGAAAAATCAACAAATTCACCAAGTACTTTCACAAAAACATATGACCTAAAATGCTTTAAATCCCAATATTTCAGACCTATTTTCTCAAACGTTTACTTCGAGCGAGGCCTACAGGCCCCCTGGTAGGTTTATTCGTCGGTGAAATTTCAACTGTACTGCTTGCAAAATGCGTAAAACTTCACTAATTTGGACCTATTTATCATTTTCTCTTCTCCGGGGGAGACCCCCGCGCCCCCTTTCTCCAGGGTATAATATCTTCTTCAGCCAGCGCCCGTCCTTGGCTGGTAGGCCATTTGACGCCGTGCCGCGTAATATTGCTGGGCCAAATCCAGGGGATAATATGCGCAAAACATCACTAATTTGGACCTATTTAAATTTTTTTCTTCTCCCGGGGACACCCCCGCCCCCCCTTCTCAATGTTCAAATATACGTAAAACCTCACTAATTTGGACCTATTTATCAATATTTTTCTGCGGGGGAGACCCCCCAGGCCCCCTTTCTCCAGCGTATAATGTGCTAAAGCCCCCCCTAGAAACTTTGGGAATTTACGCCAATGTTTTTTGTATACATTTTTATGGAGCTGATTTATTAATAAAAGTAATTTTTACATTCAATATTCTGTGTTTGGAAGAGATCACACTTTTTTATCCTTGCATTGTTCATTTTGATGTTTTACCTGTAATTTTTTTTTATCCCACTAAAAACACTAAAACTGTGTTTTTGAATGAAAATTCATAAAAATTTCCCGGGGGGGCGGGCGGACCCACCGTTTTACTCAGGGTATTCCATACCCCCCCCTGGTAGTTAGCCCCCCTCCACGAAATAAAATCCTGGCTACGTGCTTGTATAAGAGGCAGAGAAGCAGAGGCGGACGCAACGACCGGCACTGCTGGCGATTGCTCCCCCCCCCCTTTGCCTTTAAAATGTAAGTGTTACTGCACTCAAAATGTGTAAACCTCCACTATTTCAGCCCTTTGTTATATCCAAAAAAAATTCACCCGGAAGAGGCCCCAGGCCCCCGTTGTTCACAACTGTGTTAGTTGCCTGTAAAATCTCAATGTTACTGCTATCAAAATGCGTAAAATTAAACTATTTCAGGTCTTTTTTCGCTCAACTTCGACCTATGGGCCCCCCTTTATATGCTCTGGCTCAAGCATAAAGAACCCTAATGTCATTAATAGCTGCGTACGTCCACGAGAACGGCTTTCCCCATTTTATGTACCGCCCCCTCCGAAAACCTATCGTTACGCCACTGACAAATCTGGGACAGCCTCTGCTGCATAGTGCATAATGCATACCAATATTACATATATTTTTCTTCAGTGTCAGGTTTACATTTATAACGATGTACATCTAGTTAGGCTGCTATTCCACTGGCCGATTTTTCTTCAAATTTGATTTGAGATTTTTGTTTTACTCTTATGACATTCTCCACTTTAATTTCCTCATGTTAAAATTGATCAATGAACCTTAGAGTAAAATCACGCGTTGCAACTAATAACAAACTAAAATTAAACAATGGCGTCGTCTAGAGATGATAAATAATTTAAATTAATTTCTTGAGAACGAACGAAGTATTTCGAAGTTTAATCATAAAATTTCTTATAGGTAAAAAAATTAAAAGGTAGACGGAGGCAAACTTACAAATTTGGAAAAAAATTGAAAACAAAAATGATCAATTGTTGATAACCAGTGGAATGGGGTGTAAAATTAAATAATGCAACATTGATGATTTTCCGTCAATGACAAAATCAAATTTGATGTAAAATCGACCAGTGGAATAGCACCTTAACATTATTCCAATTTGAATTGCAAGGACCTGTCATATACGGCTTCAAAATAATAATGGGTAGACTTAATAATTTACAGTAGATCATTCTTCTTCTTCTTCTTCTTCTTCCGGCTCTACAGCCCTTGGTGGGCTTTGGCCTGCTCGACAACACTCCTCCATTCTTCTCGGTTTTGCACAACGCTCCACCATCTGGAGACTCCCAACTCGCGAAGGTCATTCTCTAACTCGTCCTTCCAGCGGTTTCTTGGCCGTCCTGGCAGTCGTCTTCCCGTCATGCTTGCTTTGTACATTTTTCGTGGCATGCGTTCTTCAGACATCCTTACAACGTGTCCCAGCCACCTTAATCGTTGTGCTTTAATGAACCTTACTATGTCTTCTCCGTTGAGAGCGGCGTCGATTTCAGCGTTGTTTCTTATACGCCATTCTCCGTACTCGTAAAGGGGTCCATATATCCTCCTTATTATCTTTCTTTCGAGTACACGTAGCTTGTTGGCATCGTTTACAGTGAGATTCCAGGTTTCCGATGCGTATGTTGCAACTGGTCTTTTTTTTGTATATTCGTAGTTTTGTGGCTCTAGAGATAAGTCTTGACTTGAGCAATTTTAGGTTGGCAAAATATGCTCTATTGGCTGATGTTATTCTTCTGTCTATCTCTGCGCTAGTTTTGTTGTGATTGTTTACTTCTGCACCAAGGTAGATGAAGCTCTTTACATTCTCGAAAGCCATTCCTTGTACAGTCAGGTTGTCACTTCTCCGTCTCCTTTCTAACGCTGACATTACTAGATACTTAGTTTTTGAGACATTTATTTCTAGTCCAGCTCTACTCGCCTCTACACATAGTCTAGCAAGTATCTCTCCTAGTTGCTTCCCATTTTTAGTGATTATGACTATGTCATCCGCATATGCGCAGATCATTTGTGACTTGTATACAATTGTCCCACTCTCTACTGTATTCTGTAACGCTGCTTGCAGTGCCAAGTTGAAAATTGTGGCTGAGAGGGCGTCTCCTTGTCGTACCCCTCTGCCAGTAGATCATTAAGTGTAATTAAATCATCTACAATTCTAAAATAAGCTATTGTTGGAAAGCCTATGCTATGGGGGGTATTCCATATACGTACAACGTCAACGAAAAATTGAAAAATGACGTTTTAGCAGACATTAAAGACATACTAAAAATTCTGCTACCACGTCAATTTACGTCATTTTGACGTCATTTTTCAATTTTTCGTTGACGTTGTACGTATGTGGAATGGGCACCTAAGCACAAGTACAATGTTAGGTCAAATCAAATGAAATATATATTATATATTATATATTATATATACCGCTGGCTATTATTTAAACAAACAGCCAGTAATTGAAGGAGCAGGAAGACTGGTTTCGGGTTCCAACAATGTCAGAGTATTACATGATGTTGAGGGTATTTAGACCGTCCCTGGTAATGATGTGACGAGTTGGACCCCGACGAATTGCACAATGGGCTGACACCAGCGGGACGCCCGACCTTTTTTTAGTTTGTAGGTATTTCACCAGAAAAACCACTTTGCAATATTAGACCCTCGTGACCATTCAATAGTGTTATATATTCAATGACTAGGCCTACGTATAAATTGGAAAACAAAAACTAGGCCGTCGCTCACAGTCATGTGTGCATTTTTATACACGCTCATTAATTTCATGGTTTCACAGCTCTAAGCCAACCTATGCATAAGGCTTTAAAGCCCCTTCTTACACTCAACTAGGAAGGCTCAGGACCATCATCCATGCCCTCCGAAGCATGGCCTGAAAATTTAGGCGATGTGGGACGCAAACCAACAAACTTTCGAGTGGTAGTCAGAGTCTGTACCAGTGTGTAGTCCACGCAAAATGAGAAAAGTATGGACATGAAATGAAATGAAATATCGTCTTTATTTTCAGGCGAGCTTTAGCCCCGAAGGGCTACTCTTCCAGCTAACCTGGAATGTTTTGATCCTGTACAGCATAGTAAAAATATTATTTGCACAATTTTTGTTATGCCTTCCATCCAATGCAACAAGATAACACAAAATGGTGCAAAGAATATGGCTGGTCATTGCAGAGGTGGCAGATGGCCTCTGAAGTTAAAAAAATAATATATTTTTTGGCGTGAAGCGAGTTTCCCATCTCTCTTTTGTATAACTATAGTCTATAATTAGGCTTGCCAGACATCCCGATTTTGAAGGACGTCCCGAAAAGACGATCAAATGTCCCGATTTTCAATCAAATAAGTTTTAGAGCAAATAATAATGACCATTATTATCTAAAATCGTATAGTCCAGGAAAATAAGGGTTTCACCTCGGAATGAGAGATAACAAGCTATAAACTTGCATAAAACTTTATTTATTAAAAATTGAAATTATTCTGAATTATATATTTAGCAATAATTTATAACATTATACGTCGTGTTTTTAATCGGGACTACTGTTGACCTCGAATGATACTCAAAATAGATAAACACTGCGCGCGCTCTGGCCTCTATCTTGAAAATGGTTCAAGATATAAAAAATTGTTTGAACAAAAAGTGTAGCAAATTTAATTGTCTACAATTTTTATAATAACTAAAAATAGCATAAAACCCATAGGAAACGAGATATTTGCAATAAATGCGCAAAAAACGGAATTTTTGACCCTTGACCCCGGAAAATATGTAGACGCGGACACCTTACGATCGGTAGGGTTTGAGAGAAGTTTTAGGGCACCCAAATAAAGGTTTATGCAAGTTTATAGCTTGGACATTGATCTAGCCTACCTACCCAAGGTTTCAGGCAATGATTTACTGAATTAAATCGAATACAAAACTTAATTGAATAAAATTAGTTTTCTATGTCATATAGTAAACATATTATATATTATGTATATTGTTCAATAGTAGCCTATACTAGATAAAGTGATATCAAAATTTTAATATACACTGGAGAATGGACTTTTGCTCTCCGTCCCGATTTGACGAAATGAAAATGTGGCAAGCATAACTATATATAACATCTCGCAACTACTGCGGTAAATATTATAACTTGCAAATGCGCAGTTTCAATCCCAATAATAAAGATTTTTTAAATTTAAATTTCATGGTTATTGCGGCAAAATTAAAATATCTGTTACTCATAAGGTAACTAATGTCCGATCAAAATATTTTGTGATTTAGTTCTCAGTCTAGAATTAAAAGTCTGCCACGTGCAAAATAATACTTCATATTCCATGCCTCCAAGGACGTCAAAACTTGCAAGACAAGGGAGTCTGTACAGTTAATTCGGTTGCATGTTCTAAGACCCCAGTTGCCGTTATCTTCATTATGAAGTTGGAGGTTTCATGGCTAGGCAATTTAACTCAGGGTCGACCCTTACATGTGGCTGGCTGTAAGGGGTTCCCTTTTATTAACAAGTTTATAGCTCTGGCTGCCGGTGCTCATTTCATGGATTTCTTCATGCTTCGCTTGAAATTATGAGTGAGATTATGGCCCTCTCGTGGTTTATGGCTTGCAGCTGCATAGAAGATGGAATGTTTGTTTGAAGAGCCCTGAGCCTTCCTCCCAGCCGGCAGCCTCTCAGTAAACTGCGTAGTTTGTATAAGGTTAACAAACTGCGCAGATAGTTGGAAAAATGCCAAAACTTCATAGATTTATAAGTATACAACATACATAATTGATTGATACTGTATGTTATCATATAACAGCAATTAAAGGTACAGAGCACCTATTTATTATATATATTTTTCACTTTGTAAAAAGCCTCTACAGGCAGAAGAATTAGAGGAAGGAAGACATATTGTGTTATGTTCTATTTGACCACATAGTAGGAGGCTATACTAAAAAGAACCGGTCCGAGTTTACTCGAACATGCTTTCCAATTTATCAACTATAGTAGATAGAGAAATTGAGTAACATCATGGTAAATAATTTTCCTATTGTTAAATTTTGGACGTCTGGGAGGGGGGGGGGGGGGGTTTGTCTACCTGACGTCTCTGGAGGTGAAGTAAATTCTAGATTGGTCAGACATTACATTACATTACCACACAGCAATAATGCCATGCACGCAATGCATTTGAGCGTGAATTTTCATTTTTTAAAAAAACGTTTTTTGTTGCACAAAACCAAATTGTTTTTTGGGAAAGCAACCTGTCCGGCTTCGTTAATCAATTTAACAACTAAAACATGCCTGAAGGTAGAAATCATCGATAAAAAGGTTTCGCAGAAAAATTATTTTTTAGTCATTTTTCATTAAAATTTAGTTGTTATTTTTTTACCCCCAGAAGCAAACTATCAAGGGGCAAGCGACCCCCCGCATTGTGTTAACATTAGTAACGACTAATTACATAGCCAAATACTTTGGATATTAAGCTACTAACGACGTAATCTAATGGTAAAGTTTAATGGCAATGGTGTAATATTTTTTAACGAATGGTAAGTTAGATAAACGAGGTAGGTAGTTAAAAATAATGATGTAGGTGATAAGGAGAACAGGCGCCAGAATCAGTAGGTGCATTGATAACATATTGATTGGGTCGTAATCTATTGGTATAAAAGTTAATAAGGTAAATGGCATTGGTGTAATAAAACTTAACAAAGGGTTCGTTAAATAAATGACTTAATTAAAAATAATGCAAAAGTTGATAAGGAACACCGTAACAACCGGGAACAGGCACCAGAATCTGTTAGGCGCACTGATACCTAATTTCATTGGGTCTAATATTGGAATTGAGACTAAAATATAGAAAGTCTACGCATAGATTATATATACTGTACATTGAAAAAAACTCAGGCGAATGTATTAAAACAGCACTTTTTAAAATAATAAATAAATGAGGACCTTTTGTTCAAATACTAAGCGGCGTTGGGGCTATAAAGCGCTCTCATACACTCAACTAGGAAAGCCCGGGTTCTCCTTATTTACATGCCCTTCGAATCATGACCAGAAAATGTAGCAAGTGTGGGACTCGATCACTCGAATCAACAACCTATTGGGGGAAAGTCGGAGTCCGTACCACTACCCTGTATGTCCTGAATCCTGATGCCTATGATTTTAGGAAATGCCTTATAGTGACCCTGCCAAAGAAAGAAGGATTGGTACACGGTATACACTTGCATTACCTTTTAACTTAGCTGTCCATTGTGAATCATTATGCAATATTGAGGACAATTTGTTAGCACAAAGCACAACACATGGAAAAATGGATGGAAACGGAATATCTGGTGGATTTGGTGGAATGGCTAGCACAGCACCCCGACAAAGTGGTGACTCTGATTCAAATCCCGTTCCGGCTTAAAGCAATATTTTGGGCTGATGTGGAAGGCGTATCTTAATTTAAATTATGCCCATGTCTTCGTCTATTCTTCCTCTTTCAGGCCATGCTACATTTGTGGTGATCAAGCAAGGGGTTTGGCTTTGGGGGCGGAAACGTTAGGGGGTGCGCACGATTTTCAACAAAAATAGGCCTCTTTCGGCCGCGTTATTATCTACTACATATTTATTATCTACTTATTATCTATTAGGTATATAAAAAATTCAAACTACTTAAGGGCTTTTGAGGGCTTTTCTACATTTCTTTCTCTTTCCAGTCATATATTATTTAAGTTAATTTAGGCGTTGTCACGGTTTGCGGACGATAGTTCATATCGTCCGTAAACCGACTTACCATATATAACCAATATAACCAAGATAACCAATTTTTATATATATTTAATTTATTACTAATGGCAGTCACGGACCACATTCATATTTTAAGACACTCAACGGACCCCCGATACACATGCTATGAAGTGTCCGTGGGCCCCACTTTAAGAAACCCTGATCTAGGAAAATTAAGAGTGTACAGCCCGTAGGAAATTGCCAGCCCGAAATTTAATACTTTTTATTTTTTATTTAATTAACTAAGCATGTTATTAAAGATTTGGCTCGTCAAAGTTGTAGAAGACTACTTCATGCATCATATTATAGGATATTTTTAATTTTCGAAATTTTAGTTTTTTCAGAAACATGCAGATATTTTTTTTATAAACTATAATTTTTCACGTAAAAGCGATTTTATAAATAAAATTAATTTCGAAAACTAAAAATGCCTTATTATATGATGCATGAAGTAGTCTTCTACAACATTGATGAGCCAAATCTTTAATAACATGCTTAGTTAATTAAATAAAAAGTAAAAAGTAATAAATTTCGGGTTGCCAATTTCCTACGGGCTGTCCACTCTTAAGCAGCACCTATACCTGCTCTAGTCCACTGGATTCAACTTGGTATGGCGGCCGGTTTTCTCTATAGGGATATTCGCTATGTAATTCAGTGTACTAAATGTTAATAATTTAAAATTCGGAAATGTAAAAATCGTGAAGATACCTTTATGAAATATAGTCCCGCTACAATCTAAAATCGACAAATTATTTCTCATAAAATGTAGATAAATAATAAAAATAAATAATACCAAAACCTGAAAATAATACTTAATATATTCCGACCACGTTACGAAGACATTCGTTCGCCTTACTTCTCATAATGTAGAAAGGGCATATTCGTCTTATTCAGGATAGGAATCATTAAATTTGTAGTGTAACAAATAGTGTATTATCGGATAATTAATTTTAAAGTGGGAGAGAATGAAAAAATCTATAGACATATGAAATGGAAATGTCTTAGTAACGTGTTTTTTTAAGTAAATAAAAATCAACCGCTCACACTCTAAATATCCACTGATAAACCATTTAAAAATATAATAAAATTAAAATGGCCGCGGCCGCAAGGCTGTTTATACAAATTTACGTTTCATTTCCATTTACGATGGATTTAGTGAAACTCGCTAAATTTCCGTGCTCTACTAAATAATTTCCAATTCTTATAATTTACGAAAGAGAATGGGATTCTCGATATAACATAATTAACACGGCGTAGTATGCTTAATATCGGATAGTGAATACCACTAATGTAAGTTGCCGCCACCGGTCTTAATATTAGGAATCTAAGTAAAATGAGATAATACGTGAATAACTAACTACATATCGTCCCTCTCATGCCAGAAGGGTCTATGCGACATTTTTTCAGAAAATGAGTTAATTGCATTTTTTGGTTCTTCATGGCATAGTACGTGTCCTGACAAAGGCTTATAAAAAAAAAAAAAAAATTATTTAATGGGTGTTTACATGCCAAAGGGGCCTATGGTGCACCTAGAAGTTGGGACAGGGAGGTTTATGATCGAATAGGTCGCGCTAAGGTGTGCCGCTGTCAAGCTATAGAGAGATCATAGGAGGCCAATGTTTGCGAATAGACCCCTTTGGCATAACTAAACAACGTAATCAGAGGCTGATTCCAGTTGAAGTCTACCAAATTAGAATTGGAATAAATTTATTTGAGTTCGAACACTGGATAGAATGGGCTTTCATTTATAAATTGCTTAAATCATTTTTGGACCCCTCCGCCCGAAATAAAAAAAAAACCTGGTAAGGCCTTGACTGAGTGCATCATTCTTGTGGCTCTTGTTGAGAGAAAGTCAAGATTGTTCGATTTACTAAGGCGCCCATTCCACATACGTACAACGTCAATGAAAATTATGAAATTGAAGGACATTTCAATTTTACTCTATGCCATTGTTAAAATTGATCAATGATCAATTGATCATAGAGTAAACTCACGAACAATGAAACAAACAATCTAAAATTAAGAAGTGGCGCCATGGGATATGACAAGTACAACTATTTTAATTGATTTCTCTAAAAAGAAAGCATTTCTGTTTAAAAATTATAATAAGGTTTAAATAATAAGGCGACGAAGAAAACAAATACAATTTCAAGAAACAAATGCAAACAAATTTCAAAAATTTGGCGCATACGCTTAAATTAAAAATTGTCAATTTTTGAAAAAAACATGGAATTGCCCCCATCAATGAGAAATTGAAGTGTCCTTCAATGTCATAATTTTCATTGACGTTGTACGTATGTGGAATGGGCGCCTTAAGTTCTCAATATTAATTAAGAGGACATGCTACGTAGAAAATGAGCACACCAAAATTTGTTGTTTTTATGGACTTTTTATTTTTTATTTAATTAACAAAGCAAGTCATTAAAGATTTGGCTCATGGAAGTTGTAGAAGACTACTTCGCGCATCATATAATCGGGTATTTATACTTTTTAGTTTTGTAGTTCTTCCAAAAATCCCAGAATACGCATAATTTTAGTCCGTTCTGGTATTTATGAAAGAACTAAGGTACCAAAAATTTAATATTTCCTATTACATGATGCATGAAGCAGTCTTCTACAACTTCCATGAGCCAAATTTTTAATGACATGCTTTGTTAATTAAATAAAAAATAAAATGCCAATAAAAACAACAAATTTTGGGGTGCTATTTTTCTACGTAGCATATCCTCTTAACGCTATTGCTATAGAGTCCACTTGAGTGGACCTACATGCCTCCACGTGGTAATTTGCTAAGCATACATGGACCCCCCGTGGAGAGTATTTTTCTTTTAATATTTTGGATACACTGTCTTTTAGCATTGTAATTAATACAAAGATCTTCCCCATGGAATTGATGTTGATAGAATATAGATGTTTGTGCTTTTTAGTGAAAGGATGTTAGGAACAAGACCCCCCCCTTTATTGATAACATTAAATGCGCATAGAATTTGACTTATGTCCCTGTCACCTATAATTGGTCGTATTGTTTTAACAAAAATAGGGGATTTCCTCTAATTTCTGGTATCCCCAGTGAGTGCCATTTAAATAACTGCCAAATCTCATGGCGATTTGGTTTGAAAACATAGGGCCGATAGTCACGTTAATATAAAATATTAAATTATGTTTAGCTTAGCAATAGGATAATCTTCGAAGAGAATGTCAGTAAGTTCACTTATATCTATATATAAAATTTTGATAATCATGACTGACGACGCATTAGAATATCCGGGATGATAGGCCGTGGTCTCTCTGAAAGAGTAATTCCAAATGTTTCGTCAACATCCGCGTTCAACATCATCAGTGGAACTGCGGAGACTTCGAAGATTGTGCCAGTTCCCCTGAAAATGTTGACCGGCAGATGTTGATGAAACATTTGGAATTACACTATCATAACGATCACGGCCTATCACCCCTGATACTACTGCTTCGTCACGTAACTCCTGCCGTAAAAGCTTTTGTAATTATAATAATCATAATTATTGTCTATAATTATAGTATTTTATCAGACTTAACTTATTGTAGGTGTACTACTAGCAAATCAGCGATAGTAAGTGCGAAGTATGTAAGGGTAAGGTGATAAGTAACACCATAAGCCTCAATCAATAAAATAATCAGAAATGATAGATGCATTGGCGAATTTGATTCCAAGGTAAAATTCCGTTCAGTCAAGGCCGTGACCAGGTTTTGATTTCGGGGGGGGGGGGGTCCAAATTTTTTAAACGTAATATTTACGTAATTTATTTTAATGAATTAATGGATAAATTATTTAAACCTTACAGATTTACATACCAAAATTCATTTGGGGGGGGGGGGGGTCCCCATGGACCACCCCCTTGGGCACGGCCATACGTTCGGTGATCAGATTATAGACCCATCTGGATCAACACTTGAGTCCATATGACCTGTGCTATAGGCCCGTCGCGCATCTTAAGTGTCGGGCCAGAGGGGTCTATGAAGCTCTATAATGGTAATTAATTAACTTAAAACTAGAATAAAAACTTCTTATACTTGACTAAATATGTCCAAAGAGATTGCAACCATAAAAAGTCCAATAAGTGCAATCAGAAACAAAAGACAGGAAATAAATTGAAATCTGTCACTAAACCGCGAATATCTCGAAACCCGTTCACTGTGCCTTAGACCCTTCTGGCGTGAAAGGGGCGATATATGGTAACAGGCAATAGCCAATAGGCAAAAAATGCAGAGGCAGGTAGAACTGAATTTGAGCCAAGAGCAAAAAAGGCATGTTGACATTTGGCACTGCTAGTGAGGCACCCTCCGGAGGCCCTCTGCCCATCAGGCCATCACCCTCTGCCTCGAGAATGGGTCTATTATACCCGTGTTTCTATCTAAGAAGAGTAACTCGCCTGTTGCGTTTTCAATTTTACATCTGTTTTTTTTTTTGAAGAGGAAGCTGGCCAGGGGATGAGAATGCCGGCTTGTCACCCTCCCAACATCTATCTATCGTTCTCTACACGAAATTTGTCTTTTGAATCGTAACAAATGGTCTGGAGTGTCTTCTTTTGGTAAACAACCCCTAGGGGTTGGTTTGTAGCAACGTCCTCTAGATCTGAATATGATTATTACCGTTGAATACGTGACTATGTAGTTACATTACATTACGTTTCAAATAATAGGGGGACTATGTGATTCAGCATGCTAAATGGTCCTTTTCTTCCTCTTCCCCCTTAGTACCGGGTAGGGGGTCCCCTAGTTCACTAGTTTCACCCCTGGCCTGGTGCAAAAATGGTTCAAGCTATATTTGATGGCCTATTTAAGGCTATAGTATAATGGATTAACAATTGTTTCTTAACATTATTGTTAAATAAATTAAATTAATAAATTAAATGTGCCACACGAATACTACATTTCGCAAATTATTTGGAATTTTTAATTCCTTACAAATATATTAAAAGTAAAAGTAAATTCGTGTCGGGGTGGTACTACCCGTGGTACAGGAGTTTTCAGGTTGCATCAACAGCCTCCTGTTTAACCTATCGACAGTCAGGGAAGACTGCCGGGACCGCCGGCTTTACATGCCCTCCGAAGCATGGTAGTCAGAAGATAAATAATTGTACCACTAGAAAATTTTGGCATTCGGGTGGGACTCGAACCAGTCACCTTCTGGATGATAGTCCGAGTCGTTACCTCTACGCCATTCTGACTACAAATATATTCCCAGCAGGCACTATGCGTAGGATAATTATTGTGTAATTCGACTATGTAAAAAAATGCGAAGTGGGGGGGGGGGGGAGTCTGATTTGTTCTGAACATCACACCCGTAAAGAAGCCATACAATGAATTATCGAGTCATCTTGTAGGTTAGGCTATAAGAAACACATAGGTGGATGATTTCTACAAGAGACGAATTTTCTTCATTCAAACGTGAGCGAATCCATGACTCCTATGTCTATATATAGAACTCTCAACTGATCCCTAATAATTTCCTTCCCTATTATATCACGTTGCTGGGGAACTGACTCTCTTGTGGTGTGGTGGAAAAACTCGAGTAATTTCTATCTTCCCTGAGTTTTCCTAATACTACTACTGTATTTACTGTAATTAACTGGGATTCAATTGTCTGCTGTAAATATTTTCTGCGCCTCAACTATATAGTTTCGTTTTCTTACTTTCTGTCACTTTGGGGCAAAGGCAGGTGAAAATTAATTTTGAATATGTATATTATATGTATGTATGTATACTGTTAGTGGACACATTGCATTTAGTAGTTAGCGGCATATTGCGGCTTGAATGCGTTTCGCAGCTTAATTGGTTTATTAGAAGTTGGAAGGACTACGCAGTTGTCAATAATTTCCTAGCTGGTATTAGCATGGCGCATGTCTCAACAGTGAGGCTTCGCTTCCGCGCAGTGAGTTGTCTGGACATGTTAGATAATCTCTTGACTTGAAACTTCATGGTTACAGGTGGTTGCCTGGCAACTTGTAATTGGGTCATCCCGGCTGCGCAGTAGCCTTTTCAGTGAGAGCAGTCGAAATAATTCGTATAAGTTAAGCCTTATGTTATATATGAACACCCCTATGATACAAGAAGGCAGCACACACGCCCACTGCAGCAGCAACGTGCAAGAACCACACTAATACAACACCAAACGCTATGCGTAGGAATAAAACACTACAACAGATTAAACATAAATTTAAAAGCAATCGAAAACATGACAGTATTCAAAAAACAATTAAAAATACGGGTAAAACAAGAAATAGATGCATAAGATAGACAAAAAAATAAATAACACACAGAATATCTCCAACCTTTTACGCACACAATACTAACATATTACTAATTACTAATACACTAACATGAGGAGACGGAGGAGTACGAGCGGATCGACCACGGCCTATTAGCTCGCATCCCTTTGTCTCCTCACCAGACTCCGGCCAGGGAAGCCTACGTGATTATACTAATATACTAACACAGTTATTTAGTTATTTGTATAAAAGCCTAAACCGCACACGGACTAGTCCTGCGGTAAGTCACCCCTATAATTGTAAAAAAAAACTTGTAAAAATATACAGCTTTTTGATTTGATTTGATTTTGATAGGATAGCCTGTTGATTAACAAATCTGATGTTACAGGAAAATATTGCCTTCGTTTTCTGATCTTTATATATAAGGGATCTTACCAGCTAGTTATCGAGTTATACCTAGTTAAGTGTGTTACATCAAGCTAAGTTAACACACGTGAAACCGGATAACCAAGCTAACCAGCGTGCTATCCTAAACGCACTTCTGAGTTGGTTAACTGTATTATTGCTTTCCAATTTATACGTAGTATGAGGAAAACTTTGTGATGGTCAAAATTTTCGGTTCCGAGATTTCAAGGTGTTTACACGTTTTGAGGTCCCAGGAACCCAATAAAAGTGGTTTTTACGAAATGTCTGTCCGTCGCTCTGTCTGTCGCTCTGTCTGTTCATGGATTTCCGGGCAAACTGCTCGGTCGATTTAAATGAAATTTTGCATGTAGGTGCACAAAAATCATACCTCCAGACCATTTTTTTTATTTTGGGCTAGGTCAATTTGGGGAGTTTTATTCTCAAAAAACGTCTAAAAAAATTATTACTAAAAAACGGCTCCAACGATTTCTTTTAAATTCACATATATTGTAGTCGTTATTAATGTTAATAAAATGCGGGGGGTCGCTTGCCCCTTGATAGTTTGCTTCTGGGGGTAAAAAAATGATAACTAAATTTTAATGAAAAATGTCTAAAAAATAATTTTTTTGCGAAACCTTTCAATCCATGATTTCTACCTTCAGGCATGTTTTAGGTGCTAAATTGAGTAACGAAACCGGACAGGTTCTTTCCCAAAAACAATTGGGTTTTGTGCATTTTTTTTTTAAATTTTAATTTTTCAAATGCATTGCGTGCCCTGCCATTATTACTGTGTGGTAATGTGTTGGTCTGACCTATCTAGAATTTACCTCACCTCCAGTGACGTCAGGTGGACAACCCCCCCCCCCCCCCCCGAGATATCAGAAATTTAACCATAGGAAAATTATTTACCATGAAATTGCTCATTTTATCCATCTACTAATTGATAAATTGGAAAGCATGTTCGAGTAAACTCGGACCGGTTCTTTAAGTTGCGCTGCGATCGACAGTGGTTTGACTGCCGGCATATTTGTTTATGTCGGTTGGTTTGAATTGAAACAGGCGTTTAAATTTTTTTAGTATTTAAATGTATTTGTATTATCTATTATGTAACAAGCAATTACCGTAAATACTTAAAATTATAATAACCCAAATGAACAAAAAAATAAACAAATGTGGCACTAGAATAGAATTCTGTCACTTTATTCAAAACCGTGCCACGAACGTCCTGACTACTACCATGCTGTTTACTCTGTTAAATATTTTCAATACAGCATGTTAACTCACTCCCGAGGTCCATTGTCGATGAATTTTTTTTATAAAATCGCTTTTACGTGAAAAGTTATTGTTTATAACATTTCTGCATGTTTCTGAAAAAACTACAATTTCGAAAATTAAAAATATCTTATAGTATGATGCATGAAGTAGTCTTCTACAACTTTGATGAGCCAAATCTTTAATAACATGCTTAGTTAATTAAATAAAAATAAAAAGGAATAAATTTCGGGTTGCCAATTTCCTACGGGTTGTACACTCTTAAGAGGATATGCTACGTAAAAAATTGGCACTCCCAAATTAAATACTTTTCATTTTTTATTTAATTAACTCAGCAAGTTATTAAAAATGCTCCTCATCTAAACTCCTCAATTTCTAAATCTAAATTATGAATGTTTAATTTATTAAATAAAATAGTATTTTATGTAATTTTAAGAATAGATATCGGAGGCTTTGGCCCAGATTTTCCACTACAGCATACCTGGTCTTTGCTAACGTATTCAATCTACGAGTAAATATACGTTCCTGATAAATCGATTGTAGCTGCAACAGCGGAAATCAGGGATCTAGGCGTTGCTAAGCAACGGATGGCCATCCCAGAGATGAAGTTTTCATTTTCTCCTTCTGAACACGGGGGGCCCATGATGGGAGAATCCTATCCTCTGAACCATCAATACTAAAACTGTATACTAAATATTTAGTAATGATTTACTTTACTTGTGGTGTCAAAAATTGAACAATAAAATTTGTAGGTACACATTTTGCACTTCACTGTGAAATAGTAGATTGAATATTTTCATCTGGCTCTTTTATTTCTTGACTGACTAATTAGGAATCAGTACTTTTGGGCTGACAATTTTTCAAATTTATCTTACACCCCTGCAATTTTTTTCTAGGGTGCCATATAGATATACATGTGCACAAGGCTACTAGATGCGTAGCCTACTGCCTTAAGAGCGAATCCGGCGCTCCTACTTCGCGTTTTGTTTAAAAAGGTCAAATTTCATAGGAAATAGCCGTTGGTACAGCTATGAAAAATCTCTCTAACATCATGTACGTTTTAGGTGCTAAGGCGGGGATTCCACCGACCTACTAGTGCTAAATACAAATACGGTGACGTTATGTAACAGACATTCAAGACTTAGGCGGGGTTCCCACCGACCTCGCATTGCAGAATGCAAATGATACATGCATTTTTTTTATTGAGAATTGAAAGATCTACAAATTTGGTGCAAAAATATTTTTGAAAAAACTTACCGTTTTCGAGAAAAAAACCAAAAAACCTGATGTGACCTTTGACCACGAATAACTTTTATCGCACACATGGGATCTTTGGGGGACTTTTGACATTTGTTTTATAATGATAAAACCGAAGTATGTGCCAAAATTTGGCTCTGTTGGAATTTTTGTTACTTGGAATGTCTATCTTGGCCGGGCTTACAACAGCTGTAGGAGTAACCTGGCTTATTGATCAATCTTTTAGCTCTTTTTAGATAACGCTGAGTAAACATAAATACCTAAATATGAACAGTATCTTCAGTAGCCTATACCCAAGAAATCCACCTTCGTATATAATTAATACGCATGATTTTGTGATATTTTAAAGAAATTAAGAAAATAGAGACTGTACGTACCTCAATAGCCGTCTTGTCAAATTCTTTAAGCTTCCCCAGAAGCATGGACACATCCTCTTTGCCCCATGTTTTTTTTGCGACTTTTCTGACTCTTTTCTTTAATGAATTTCCGGCTTCTGTCTGACATTATAAAATAATAAAATTAAATAAACAAAATAACAAAAACAAAAAATAAACAACGCGTTTTCAAAATAGTCGCCAAAAAAACAAAGATGGCGGCGGTCAAACCTGACAATCACATAAATGCTGGACTGCCTCCTCGTTACTGCGCATGTGTTAGGACTCCAATTAGCTCTATCCCTCCAACGCTGAAGGGTAATTGTTAATTGTACAAGTTCCAGAATTTAAAAATACAGCCTAAAAGTAAAACCTCCAGCACTTATTTTTTATCAATAGCTTTTCATGGTCCTTAAACGTTATTATAAGCCTAAATGCAACCAGTATGTACTGGATTTTGATCATAGCATGCCTACCTTAGGTTTTACTTTTAGGCTATATTTTCAAATTCTGAAACTTTGACTTTATCAAATGGTTAATTGTTAGGTATTATGACAGCTAACTTAACTTTCAACTTTCAAATGTCTATCTTGACCGTTCTACATATCCTAATATCTAAATGCTCAGAAATTTCTCTGTTGGTCGTGATATTTTTGACAGCTCTACGAGTAAGTGGATGTGGATACTCGTATCTGTACTTAGTTAAGTCATGCTTTCGCCTGTTTCATTGCGTCAATGGTAAGCTTGTCTCAGCTTGTCCATTATCGCTTGTAATCGGGGTAGGTTGACATTGAGAACGTCTACCAGTTTGCCACTGGCCAAAAATTTTCCCGGAAACAATACAAATATTGTCCGAAATCCACGGGGTCGTTGGCATTGGACAAAGGTCCATAAAAAGTCCTTCAAAAATTACAAGAGTATGTAGAAAGTAGAAGATGAGCACAACAAAATCTGACGTGTTAATTGAATTTTTATTTTCTATTAAATTTACTAGGCAAAGTTGTTACAGATCTAGTCTATTGAAGTTGTATAATTTTAGGCAGAGCAGTTATTTTATTACAGCGACTAAAATTTCCCGCGGTGAAGTTCGTTAAACTGTAGCACTTTTTTTTGTTTGTTTCTAAATAAAAGGTTAATTAGTCTTCTTAAATTTGAATAGACCAAATTTGTATTAACTTGATTAATAAATTAAAAAAAATATATATTATGTAGTTGAATTTGTGGTGCTCCATCCATATCCTCTTTATTTCATTAGATATTAACTCTTATAAAGCTTCTCGTCCCAATATTGCCTCTGAATAAAGTAAAAACCGTTCGAGTTGGAGAGCTTCATACTTTGCGAAGCCACCCTTTTGGAAATCATAATTGGAGGATTCCTTGCAGGGGGGTAAGTTGACAGACATGACGCAAGCAATTATTCGTAATATTGATGTTCTATATTCGCCCGTATCGCAGACCTTTCCAAGCTTCGTCCCTCTCCAGTCCATCCCTTGATTCGCAGAGTTGCCAGTTGCCATAGTTACCGCCTACTTTGTCCCCCTCCTATCTGCCATTCTGCCAGCATACTGATCGATTCACTCGAGTTATAATATGTTTTTGCTTTCCAATTTATACTTAGTATAAGGAAAGCTTCTGTTTTTTAAGTGGAAGCTGATAGGAGAAATTGGCCAACTCTGGACCAAGCCAAAATCTGTTCATATTGTTTTTTGACATAATACCCTATTTAAGTTATAAAGATTTGGTGTGCATAAGGTGCAGAGGACTATTTAATGAGCAACCCATATCATTTAAATTCGAGTATAAACAGCATTTTCAGTGTAAGTGCCAGGACATAGCCGGATTCGCATCGTCAAAATTAAAAAAAAAGGAACAACGTTACGTTACGTTATCATGGCGGGGAAGTGGGGAACCTAATTCCAACTATGTCATAAATTCATTTTACAAGTAGATAGGTTGCGTTTAAACGTACATTAAAAAATTGTTCCAAATGGGAGGTGACTATCCGACTGATTTTACCGTGTTAGTGAATTATATAATGTAAAATTTATCATTAGAATCAGCCATAAAATCTGTCATTAGATTATAATCTAATGATAAAATTTGAGAAATTCATGTTTTTAGTGTTGGTGGAGTGATTTTTCCTTTAAACTGATTGGGTATATAATTTTATCTAATTACCAAGTTCAGGGAAAAATTTCTTCGAAAATTTAAGATATTAAAAATTCTAAAATACATTTAAATAATATTATTTATGATCCCTAATCGATACATGACAAATTTGACTGCGCGCACTCCAAAAAACTGAGAAGGGGGAGGGAGGAGCTCGACGTCGCGTTAAGAGAGCCCGCTAGAGGTGGGGCGTGACAGATATTTCCAGGAGCAACAGTGACCGGTGACAGTGACTCGACAGTCACTTATACAAATACTGGTGATTTCTGTCACTGGAGGGACTGCTTTTGATCCTGCTATCTAAGTAATCTTGGTACATCTTGGTATGAGTAATCAAAAGTCACTGTCACTTCTCTTACTTGACAGTGATTTATACAAGTTACATAGACTTATTCGTTTCGCTTAACAATTAAAGTCGGTTATTCTTTTGTTTAGTTATACTAAGAAATGTAAGGAGTAGTAATATAGATAATATATACATATACAGTATGTACATAAACTAAAAGCTAGCCAGTTATGGAGCAGTCACGGTGACAGTTTCGGGCATACCTTATGTTTAGCTTTCGTGAGACGATCGGAAAGAATTTCGGGGAATTTCGCTTAAGACTGCCTAGTGCATAGGCTAAACCTGAGCGAGTTACTTGCTCTTGCATGTGACTATCAGAGCATTAGAAACAAAGCTATTTAAAATATAGCCTAAATCGGTGACAGTGAGACAGTAACTCAAATCACCAGTATTTTTTTTGGGTAGGAACGGGTGGTTGTAGTGACCATATTAGTCACGGTGATAAATCACAGTGCCAGAAGTAACGCCCCACCTCTAGAGCCCGCCCCACCGACCTGATTGGCTGTCTGAACTTGGGCTATGGTGGAGGGGGAAATGTATGGATTTGGGCCTCAAGCGGAAGGCCCTCAAACAGAAGTCAGAACTAGAGTGAGGCGAGTCGAGCTGTTGAGACGTTGTGACTTGTGAGTGCGGTGTGGTTGTGGTTGCTGCTTCTCAGTCTACTCTACTTCCTGGGGCTTTGTTGGTATAGTTCTTCCTCGGTGAGTAATTCTACTTCAGAGTGGTTAGTAATTTATTCATATTTTAACCGCATTAAACAGAAAACGGCCAACCCGCAAAACCCAACTTCCGAGAAAACTTGAGTTAAAGTTTTTGTAATTTTGAAAATATACGCTGTGTTGCTACTAGCTAAATTTTGTACTTTTTAGAATCGGTATAGTTTAAAAATTTTTTTTTCAATTACTTTAAAGGTATATTTTCTGCTCTATTGCCTTATTTGTTGTTTATAGGGGCCAAAGTTGAAATTATGGGTTGGTCGTTTCTTGCTTAATTCAATTCTTCATAAAATATTTGACCAAGGTATGTTGGTTCGTTTCTGCTTAACTCGAATAACAATGAGATAAGTGATATTTAACTTTTGCACTATTCAGTGTCTTTAACTACAGTTTTTTATTGTTGAAATGTCGTTTAGGTGCATCGGCAGAGCGTTTTTGTCATGGCAACAAAAATTGAGTTTGGTCTTGTACTGCAATGGTGGATGGCACTGTTATTTTTATTGACAATAGTCTTAGAATTTGATAAAATAATATATAAATATAGAGAATATTCATATATTAATATTATATATTGAAAATACATTAGGTGACCTGCATAAAAGAAATGCACTATAAATAGTTTACTGAAAAAGTCTAAGCATTTATAATGTCAACATAGAACTTGTGGTAAGCCTCAGGTATTAGGTGCATTATGCTTCATATATCGTCTACCTTTGGGCCTGCAATTTTCCGTCCTTTCGGTCACAAAGACAAATTTTTGAAACCATTCATATCCTTTTTGGCAATGGTAATGACCGTATACTCGTTCCCCTTCTGTTTCGGACGAAAAAAGAATTAACTCTTGGCTTGTCTTTAACAAATAAATGCGCCGAGCTGTTAGCCAACTTATTTTTTCCCCATTGGCTACTTTCCTGTTCACAATGTTTTTTTCCAATTGTTTCGTAGATTTAACATGCTGGGTTTCCATCTGCTAGCTGGAATTTACCTATAAACGGATTAAATGTGTGAACGATTTCGAAGTCAGATGTTATTGCCTCATCTGATTCTGAATAGGTGTCACTATCGTTGGAGTCAGCTCAGTGCTGATACCTGACACTGACCCTGTCACTGTCATCTAAAAATCACAGAAAAATAATTAAATAATTTTTTTATTATCATGAGCCTATAGCATAAAGGTAAAGCTTCAAGGTAAATGTTGGCATACAATGGTTAACTTAAATTATTTTATGACATTCCTCTAATATAACATTCATTTTGAAGCGGCTTTGCACTTGATAACCGAAAAGCCCACGTGCAAATCTGGTAGATACCTAGGCCTACCTACTGAAATAACATGCAACCACTTCCCTAATTCTGGTTTGTCCATTGTATTGTTGGATGTCTTACTGCATTAATTAATCTTAAAAGAATGTTTATTTTAATAATAATCCCTATTTTTTGAAGCAGTCTTGAGACAAGATGTAATGTAACCCCTAGCCTCGAGCACTGACGTGGTTTATGGAGAACCCCTGGCCCCTTTGCAGCAATATGAATTTAAGCATTCCTTTGTTAGCTTGTAAAATCTACAGCTATGCTTTACTACTATTAAAATGCGTAAAACCCTACTATTTTGCACTTCCATTTTCAATTTTTCCTTATCCTGCCTGATGACGTCATAAGGTCTACTTAGTTTTGCACCCACCATCATTCTAAAACTTTACGCCTCTGTACATGTTCATCCGATTTCATGAACCACGGGGTATGGTATCTTACCTAGACCTTTTCCTAAATATATGAAATATCTTGCCAATGGGTCGTTTTGTTTTTAATTTTAAATGCATTTTTATTCGACTTTGTACCGTGAGGTAACATTACAAAATCCGGTACGAGTGGAGCGGTTCATGCTTTATTGCGTTCCGCAGCTAAATAGGCTCTCGGAAGTTACAATCAAATCAATAGAATTATTCAACTGGTCGATCATTTAATTTGTTATAAATTGTATTGTTAGTGTTGGTAAGTTGATTTTTCAAAGTTATAGCCTATATATGATATGTCAATACATTGCAATGACGCTTCGCTTTTGCGCAGTGAGTTGCTTTGAAATCTCTGTCTGAAAGCTTCAGGTGGGTCGGCTACCATGGTTACAGGTGGCTGCCAGGTAACTGCTGTCTGGGTCATCCCGTCTGCGCAGTAGTATTGCCACGGCCCCTGAAATTAATTCCCAGACGTTTTGGGAACCAAGTCTCGGATTGTTTCGGTATTTCAAAAGCCATCTCTTGTTTTTAAATTAGAACTATATTGCACATGTGCGGGTCGGCTTTTGAATATGGACAACTTGCATTAAAAATATTTAAAATAAGCGTCAATGTGGCAAATTGCCCGCATCAGTCGTCAATTCCCAGAAATAACGCCCATGATTACCTTATGAAGAGAGGCATATAGTTGAACATTCTTATTTCATTCATTCTACGAAGAAATAGCAGTTAGCTTTGCAGATTATATGAATGAAATGAAAAACGACTTTATTGAAAATAAACAAAAGGCGAACAATAAGACTGAAGTATTGTTTTCCGGCTAACCCTAATAATATGAATGTTAATAATAATAATCTATAATAATTAGTTATCGGATTATTAACCTATAAGTTCGGTGTAGATACAATTAAGTTGCTGTAAAATCTGAATCTGGTCAGAAAAGGGTCGGGAATATTTTTTGTTATGTTTGTTGCGTTTAATTAGTAAGTTATTTATGAAAAATTCCATGTCACAGAAATGACAAACTTATTTTTAATTGAAAAGAGGCAATAGTTCATTTAATAATTTTTTTTTAGTCTATTTATGCAATCGAAAAGTCCCACATCTAATGGTTTTTGGCCAGGGTACGTATTGCTTCATCACGCACCAGTGCCCAAACCGAGAAACGGTTAAAGAAACCTAATGTGCCTGGAAGGAGAAAGGTGGAAAAGCTATGTTAAAAACCTTAATTCATACTGCTTCTAATGATACGTAAACAATTCATTCGGTTTGCTGACTGGAATGTTTTTCTCTCTGCATGTAATGGGAAAAATACCCTTTCAACCTGTTTTTCGCCAAAACGGATTGCTTTGCTTGCCTACTCACCTGTGCCCGAACCAAGAGGATAGTAAAACTGAATATATGGTTGGAAAGAGTAAGATAGGTCGAAAAGAACTAAGCTAGTTTGAATATTTACAAATAATATTAACACCCCGAAAAAGGCCTATTTTCGTTGAAAATCTGCAAATTTGGGCGCACCCCCTCACGTTTCCACCCCCCAAAGTCGAACCCTATGCCCTATCACATCAAGTATAACATGGCATGAAAGAGAAGTATGGACAAATACACCGATATAATTTTAATTGAGGTAGGCCCACAGGATTGCCTAAAACCTTGCGTTAAACCCTCCAATGCATTTTGGGATTTTTCGAACTGATTTTCAGGTGCAGTTTTTCAGTTTGCAACCTAAAAACTGCGTGCCGAATTCTCCAAATTTTGAGTGTAGCTCCATGTTTCTTGGTTGCACGGGTTCCGGAGTTATGGCGTGCCAAAGAAGTAGTGTTCACATACGTACATACATACGCACATGTTTACGTTTTTTATTTTTATAAAAATAGGAGCAATAATTATTAAGGCGCGGTTTCCACAGACCGGCTGGGGCTAAATACAAATACGGTGACGTGGTAGCAGACATTCGAGACTTAGGCGGGGTTTCCACCGACCTCGCATTGCAGAATGCAAATGACATTGACGGAAATTTGAATTTTTCTTTTTATAGAAATCTATTAAAATGTTTGTACTTAACATATCCCATGAAGCCATTTTTTAATTTTATTTTGTTTGTGATTTTACTCTATGATCATTGATCAATTTTAACTATGGCATAGAGGAAAACAAGCATTTCCGTCAATGTCATTTGCATTCTGCAATGCGAGGTCGGTGGAAACCCCGCCTAAGTCTTGAATGTCTGCTACCATACCACGTCACCGTACTTCTTTTTAGCCCTAGCCGGTCGGTGGAAACGCCGCCTAACTAAATTTGCTGTCAATTCAAAAACGACTTATGGCGGGAACAAATGCTCTACCCAAGCACGACAGAGCTACGATTCCTATTCAAAAATTCTCAATATTTGAATTAACTCTTATGAATTTTATTAATAATTTTCGAGATCAATTTATTTTAATTATTTAAATGAAAACCCCTATTTTAAATTAAATTTTTACCCAAATTCTCTTATTAACTTTAGAGGCAGCCGTCGCTTTCATCCAATCATATGTATTCGCAATTTTAGCCACCCTATATTCAACAGAAACTAATTAATGTTAACACAAAATCACCCTTACCACGTAGTCAATGTAAGTCCATGCATGGCCCCCTTTAATTTAAAAAGTTTGTCAATTTTGTGAAATGAATTTTTTTTAATGAATAACCTGACTAATTAAACACAACAAAAAGAACCCGTCCGAGTTTACTCGAACATGCTTCAAATTTATCTTGATAGAGAAAATGAATATTTTCATGGTAAATATTTCTACGGTTAAATTTCCGATAACTCGGAGGGGGGGGGTGTTCACATGACGTCATTGGAGGTGAGAAGTTCTTAGGTTTCTTTTCTTAGGTCAGACCAACACATTACCACACAGCAATACTGGCAGGGCACGCAATGCATTTGAGCGTGAATTTTCTATCATTAAAAAAAAAAACTTTTTTTTGCACAAAACCAAATAGGTTTTTGGGAAAGCAACCTGTCCGCTTTCGTTACTCAATTTAACACCTGAAACATGCCTGAAGGTAGAAATCATCGATAGAAAGGTTTCGCAGAAAAATTATTTTTGAGTCATTTTTCATTAAAATTTAGTTACAGTATATGTGAATTTAAAAGAAATCGTTGGAGCCGGTTTTAAGAAATAATTTTTTAGATGTTTTTTTTGGAGTTTTTTGAAAATAAAAAATTGAGATAGCCCAAAATAAAAAAAAATGGTCCCGAGGTAGGATTTTTGTAATCCTACATGCAAAATCAAAATCGACCTAGTAGTTTGCCTGGAAATAGATGAACAGACAGACATACATACATACACCAATACAGACAGACATTTCGTAGAAACCACTTTTTTGGGTTCCTGGGACCTCAAAACGTGTAATTCCATTAAAACGTGTAATTCCGTTGAAATCTCGGAATTGGAAATTTCGACCAGCACAAAGCTTTCCTTAAATTGGAAAGCACATTTTTTAGTCATTTTTCATTAAAATTTAGTTATTTTATTTTTTACCCCCAGAAGTAAACTATCAAGGAGCAAGCGACCCCCCGCATTTTGTCAACAGTAATAACGACTATTATATATATGTGAATTTAAAAGAAAGGAGCCGTTTTGGATAAATAATTTTTTTAGACTTTTTTTTAATTTTTTGAAAATAAACCCCCCCCCCAAATTAAGATATTAATATAATATAAATTTAAAAAATTGTTTCTAGGTATGATTTTTGTGAACCTACATGGTAAATTTCATCAAAATGAACCAAGTAGTTTACCCGGAAATCGACGCACAGACAGAGCGTCAGACATTTCGTAAAAACCACTTTTTTTGGGTTCCTGGGACCTCAAAACGTGTAAATCCGTTTAAATCTCGGAATCGAAAATTTGGACCATCACAAAGCTTTCCTTATACTACTTATAAATAGGAAAGCAATTATACCTATGTCTTCGTCTATTCTTCCTCTTTCAAGCAAAAAATATTGCGAGTGGACTTGATCCTTTTCCTACCAGATTCAGATTTTACAGCAACTTAATTGTTAATCTACACCAAACTTAATGGTTAATAGTCAAATAGCAGTAATTAATTTTATAGATAATTTTTTATTATCATTCATATAATCAGCAATGTTAACTGCTATTTCTTCGTAGAATGAATGAGAGTTCAACGATATGCCTAGTGCAATAAGAATAAAGAAGTAAAGAATAACAGAGAATAATAAGTTCAACTATATGCCTCTTCATAAGGTAATCATGGGCGTTTTTTTTGGGAATTAAAGAAAGAAATAAATACGGACTTTTTGTTCTATTACTAAGCCAACCTAGCGGAGTTTCTCTTACACTCAACTAGGACACCCCGCTTTACATGCCCTCCGATGCATGGCCAGAAAATGTAGGATGTGTAGGACGCGAACCAACAACCATTCGGGTGAAAGTCGGAGTCTGTACCACTACTCTACATGTCCTGACTGTTGACGATTCAGAGGCGGGCAATTTTCCACATTGATGTGATATATTTTTTTATGCAAGTTGTCCATTTGCAGACGCCGACCCGCACATGTGCAATATAGTTCTAATTTAAAAACAAGAGATTAGCAGACTAAGCTCCCCCACAAGTTAAATATGGCTTGGCTTTTGAAAACCCGGAACATTTTGTGAGTTCCAAAACTTCTGGGAATTAATTTCAGGGGTAGTAGCAATTATTATTCTACTGCGCAGACGGGAAGACCCAGACACCAGTTACCTGGCAACCACCTGGAGCTTTCAGACATAGAAGTTTCAAAGCAACTCACTGCGCAAAAGCGAAGCGTCATTGCAATGTATTGACATATCATATATAGGCTATAACCAGCTTGAAAATTCAATGTAAATTTATTACCAACACTTACAATAGAATTTATAACAAATTAAATGATTGACCTGTTGAATAATTCTATTGATTTGATTGTAACTTCCGAGAGCCTATTTAGCTGCGAAACGCAATAAAGCATGAACGGGTTCACTCGTACCGTTTTTTTTAAATGTTAACAACAAAAATAAGAAAGGACCAACGAACGACCCATTGGAAAGATAATTCATAGATACGTATTTATAATGAATTTGAAATTCTGCATAGATACTTATGGCATTTCATTCGTTTTTGTTTTCAACGGTGGTGTAATAACTTGCGAACCATTGGAGGTACGAGGTGTGCATATTAAATACCCGAACTGGGTCTGTTAGGTGACGCATTTCTAGGCTGCTGGCTCCTATAACTATAATGTAGATACTACGCCCGAGAACCAGCAGCCTAGTGTGGGGGCACACCTAACCTTCGCAAGGAGAGGGGCTGCTGTAGTAAATGTGCTTAAATTATATACAATACATATATTAGAGACTCACCGATTCATATTATGTACACTCAGGCGCTTGACGATGAACCAAAGAGATACACATTAAAATTAACAAACACAAGGGCTGATTTCTTCCAAGTCTCACGATCTACCCGCTTTCTGTCACTACCTCATATTTATAACCTCGCCTGGCTACGTCACATGAACAAGCTTTCACGAACTGTTCCGAAAGCGCTGTTAGTTCAGCACTCTTCCAGCTCCGTCGTTTTCGCTTTCACCTCATCCATCGACCCAAAAGGCAGATTTGATTTCAGGGAAGCCAAAGTCACTGGGGTTAGATCTGGTGAATAGGGGGCATTTTCAAGCACCAATGTCCTGTCTGTCCGCTAAAAACTTCTTCACAGAGAGCATTGTCGGCCGGGGCTTTTGGCAAAATTTGTCGCAGTGTTTCTCTATTACTTTTACCATTTCAGCTATCATTTATGTTTAAAGACATCGATCTTTCCGCCAAACTTCAATAATGTTAAACACCATTTCGGGGGGGGGGGGGGGGGGGGTCCCTCGTATTATTGGCACCCAAGTATGTAATTTTGGGCGAATAAGTCTTACGTTTTCGTGAAAGGATCAGTATGAGCATAGGCATATACAATATATAAGGGGAGAAGCGACCATTCACGGAGGATCATCGGTTATGAGAGGGGACTCGTATTGCCTTCCAATTTATACGTAGTATAAGGAGAGCTTTGTGATGGTCGATATTTTCGATTCCGAGATTTCAACGGAGTTACACGTTTTGAGGTCCCAGGAACCCAAAAAAGTGGTTTTTACGAAATGTCTGTCTGTCGCTCTGTCTGTGTGTTCATCGATTTCCGGGCAAACTACTCGGTCGATCATGATGAAATTCGGCATGTAAGTTCACAAAAATCATACCTCGAAGCAATTTTTTTTTTGGCTAACTCAATTTGGGGGGGTTTTATTCTCAAAAACTCAAAAAAACGTCTAAAAAAATTATTTCTGAAAAGCGGCTCCAACGATTTCTTTTAAATTCACATATTTTATAGTCGTTATTAATGTTGACAAAATGCGGGGGGTCGCTTGCCCCTTGATGTTCGCTTCTGGGGGTAAAAAATAAAAATAACTAAATTTTATTGAAAAATTACTAAAAAATAATTTTTCTGCCAAACCTTTCTATCGATTATTTCTACCTTCAGGCATGTTTTAGGTGTTAAATTGAGAACGAAACTGGACAGGTTACTTGCCCAAAAAACTATTTGGTCTTGTGCAAAAAAATGTTTTTTTGAAAAAATTATAGAAAATTCATGCTCAAATGCATGGCGTGCTCTGCCATTATTGCTGTGTAGTAATGTTTTGGTCTGACCTATGTAGAGTTTACCTCGCCTCCAGTGACGTTAGATGGACACCCCCCCCCCCCCCCGTTCCGAGACATCGGAAATTTAACCATAGGAAAAATATTTACCATGAAATTACTCATTTTCTCTATACTAATTTTGTTAAATTGGAAAGCATGTTCGAGTAAACTCGGACCGGTTCTTTTATTATGCATTAAAACTTTGAGGCGTATTTAACAGGGTTGTTTGTGACGACAGTTGGTTTTCCTTTGGCTTTGGCAAAGCATGCAAACCTGACTTGGATTGTCCGACTGTGTTGTTGCAATTACTTAAATTACTGATGCATGCACATTTGAGTTCCTGAACTGTAGCTGCAAATGGTTACGCAATGGGCGAGACATTCTTCTTACAGTGCAGGGCTTTCAACGGTCAATCCGAGCTTACAGGGTTTGTCCGGAAAGTAATATCCGTGAATTTTTTTACGGTGACTGTTTTTGGTGGGGGAGTCTGGCAACAAGTTCCAACAAGCGTCAGCTGGCTACCGATCGTTGTAGTGGTCGCATCAGTTGTTCCAGTCTGTACAGTAACCCGGTGCAAGAAGGAAAAACAGCGTTCTCTTGAGCAACGGATGGGGATCTAGTTTTGTGTAAAACTAGAGAAGAGTGCTGCGGAAACCATTATAATATTGAAGGCTATCGGCGACGAGTGCCTTTCGGGTAGGCACATTTTCCGGTGGCGCAAGGCCTTCTCGCCAACGGCGTGCCCCGCGCTGGGCGGCCATTAACCTCCACTACCAATGACAATGTGCAGCAAGTGCGTGACTTGTTGAACCCTGATCGACGTGTATAAGTATCCGTTTGATTTCCGATAAATTAAAAATTACTTAAACCTTCAACAGACAACAGTAGTGGAGGTTGATGGCCGTCCAGCGCGGGGCTCGTCGTTGGCGTCTTCTCGACCTTCTGCGAAAGCCTTGTGCCACCGGTAAATATGCCTACCCGAAAGGCAATCTTTGTCGAAAGCCTTCGCCAACATTATAATGGTTTGCGCAGCACTCTAGTTTTACACATAACATGACCGCCATCCGTTGCTCAACTGAACGCTTTTTTTTCTTGCACCGGGGTATTGTACCGACTCACATGGAACAACTGATGTGACCACTACAACGATCGGTACCCAGTTGTTGGAACTTGTTGCCAGATCCCCCCCACCAAAATCTGTGCCAGTAGCGCTGTATATTATATATATATATATATATATATGAGTGGCTGTTTCCCTGGTACATCTACTTTCCGTGAGCCAATCTCCTTTTTATTAGTAACAGTGTGTGACAGCTGATATTGTGTGTGTATTATGTGTGGAATGCAAGGCTTTATTAGACCTTCCCATAGTACTGTTCCCATAAGGATGTGAGTCGCGCCTAAGGTGCACTTAAACTGTGCTCTTAGTGACACATTAATCTTAACACCAAATATTTCTGGTATAATACGATATTTTGTGATGCGAATGGCCTTCTGACTACTTTTTTTTTTAACTTATATTTATTTTTGTTAATTTTAATAATTTGTCAGTTTTATTTTTTATTTTTTTTTAATTTTATCATTATTATTTTAATTCCCCCAACCCGTCCATTGTGCCGTTGCCCCTCCCCTGTAATATATATACCCCTATTCAAGGCCGTGCTCAGGTTATTTGGGGGGGGGGGGGGTGGTCAAAGTTTTTTTTTTACGAATTGCTTTCCAATTTGTACGTAGTATAAGGAAAGCTTTGTGATGGTTGAAATGTTCGATTTCGAGATTTCAACGGATTTACACGTTTTGAGGTCCCAGGAACCCAAAAAAGTGGTTATTACGAAATGTCTAGCTCTGTCTGTTCATTGATTTCCGGGAAAACTACTCTTTTTGTATCAAATTTGTCATGTAGGTTCACAAAAATTATACCTCAGGATTTTTCTTTTATTTTGGCCCAACTCAATTTTGGGGGGTTCTATTCTCAAAAAACGACAAAAATTATTTCTAAAAAAACGGCTCAAACGATTTCTGTTAAATTCACATATATTGTAGCCCTTATTAATGTTAATGAAATACGGGGGGTCGCTTGCCCCTTGATAGTTTGCTGCTGGGGGTAAAAAAATAAAAATAAGTCAATTTTCATGAAAAATGACTTAAAAAATAATTTTTCTGCGGAACCTTCCCATCAATGATTTCTACATTCAGGCATGTTATAGGTGTTAAATAGAGTAACAAAACCGAACAGGTTGCATTCCCAGAAAAACATTTGATTTTTGTGCAAAATATTATTTTTTGAGGAAATTATGGAAATTCACGCTCCAATACATGAACCATAGGAAAATTATTCACAATGAAATCAGAGGCCGACGCAGCAACTGGCACTGCGGGCAATTGCCCCCCCCCTCCCCCCTTTGGACAGCAGTTATATTCTTTGCCTCTAAAATCTAAGTATTATATTGGTTTGAAGCAAGCGCTATATCGCGCACTAGTAAAGTTTTAGTGATTTAATTTTTAGTAGCATATGAGGTTATTGATCTAGCTCTTTGCGTACACCGTTCAATATGATACTTCGTACACTGAAAATCTAAGTATTACTGCACTCGAAATGCGCAAAACCTCACTATTTCATCCCTATTTTTCAAAAAAATTCTCCCAGGGGTGACCCCTGGGCCCCTCTTGTCCACAATTATATTGATACAGTTCCGCCTTTCAGGTACTCAGTCCGACGAGCCCAGAAATTTCTTGAAAGTCTAGAAAATGTCTGGCTTCCAAGAAAACTGAGAAAATTGTTTCATTGAGTTAGATGTCAAAAACGTATTATTTTTATAATTGAGCCATAACTACTTTTAAAAGTTAATTTTTAAAAGCAGGATTAGTAGATACTTATGGTTCATTAAACGTTGAGAAATGAAAACGTGTAATATTTATATTATTTACAGTGATGTACATAGGTATAACCAGTTTTCTGCAGTAATCTTAGTCCAATAATTTTTTTTGACTCATGTCCGGCTGTAAGTTCCAAGAATCTGGTAGCCTTAGCGTTATTAATAAATGTGCAATTATAGCATTATTTTAAGCGGGGTACTTGGTAGGCAACAGGCACTAATCTTATATTGTACATTTAATGGTATGACAACTATTGTGGAACAGTTGGATATTACCTTACATTTTCCTTTGCCCGGAAATTACCTTTACATTTCCCTTTGCATTTTCCTTTGCCCCCCCTGGATTTAAGGCCGGGGCAGCTGGAGCCCCCATCCCTGACTCGGCGGACATGCCTGATAGGCTCTTTTATTGAAAGCTGAAGCGGGCCTTATGAGCTCATTTTCGCTTTCCAATTTATACGTAGTATAAGGAAAGCTTTGTGATTGTCGAAATTTTCGATTCCGAGATTTCAACGGATTTACACGTTTTGAGGTCCCAGGAACCCAAAAAGTGGTTTTTACAAAATGTCTGTCTGTCGGTCTGTCTGTTCGTCGATTTCCGGGCAAACTACTCGGTGGATTTGAGTGAAATTTGGCATGTAGGTTCACAAAAATCATACCTCGGGACCATTTTTTTTTTTTGGCTAACTCAATTTGGGGGGTTTTATTTTCAAAAAACTCCAAAAAAACGTCTAAAAAAATTATTTCTCAAACGGCTCCAACGATTTCTTTTAAATTCTCGTAGATTGTAGTCGTTATTAATGTTGACAAAATGCGGGGGGTCGCTTGCCCCTTGATAGTTTGCTTCTGGGGGTAAAAAAATAAAAATAACTAAATTTTAATGAAAAAATGACTAAAAAATGCGAAACCTTTCTATCGATGATTTCTACTTTCAAGCATGTTTTAGGTGTTAAATTGAGTAACGAAACCGGATAGGTTGCTTTCCCAAAAAAATATTTGGTTTTGCCCAAAAAATTATTTTTTGAAAAAAATGATAGAAAATTCGCGCTCAAATGCATTGCATGCCCTGCCATTATTGCTGTGTGGTAATTAATGTGTTTGTTTGACCTATCGAGAATTTACCTCACTTCCAGTGACGTCAGGTGGACAACCGCCCCCCCCCCCCCCCCCCCGAGATATCGGAAATTTAACCATAGGAAAAATATTTGCCATAAAATTACTAATTTTCTCTATCTAATAATTTTGATAAATTGGAAAGCATGTTCGAGTGAACTCGGACCGGTTCTCTTATCATACGATAACCACCAGCGAAGTCTTTGTAATTTCGTATAAGTACGAAAACGGCAACCCTTGCGACAGACCCCCGAAATTCCCCTCAGATTTAGGCCTGATAATTAGATCAGATGGAATGCCGACCGCCATACCAAGTTGAATCCAGCGGACCAGAGCAGGTTCAAAGCTGCAGATAAATTGGTCGTGTGCACAGTGCCGGTAGGGAAACATGGTAGGACTTGTCCTGGTCACCTCCGAACTAATCGTGTGACTTCACTGGGTTTCCCAAGTGGTTCGGAATCCACTATAATCAGGAGGTCCACTGGAGTCCTATGGGCCCACACCGTGGCCTGGGACTGTATCAAACCACACTACTACTAGATCAGATGGAAAACATGACACAACGTAGCGTAGCAATTCATAAATCTGTACTACCTATAAATACTATCTTGGGGATGTGGTTACGGATCGTTGACATATTATTATGGTCGAGATAAGTAAGTTATTCTTGCTTCCTATTCTGGAAATGTCTTATGCTAACAATGCTCCTCCCCAATGCCGTAGCCAGAGGGAAGGGGGTGCAGATAGCCCGAAATAGATAGAATGTAGTTTTAAAATATAAGGTATTGTGGCTGGCTTACCTCACTTCCGGTGACTTCAGATGGACCCCTCCCGAAAAAAAATTTCTGGCCACGGCCTTGCTCCTTCCTATGCTAACATTTTGCTAACCTTGGAGTTGGGGGGGTTATTGTCTAGGCATGACATAAGTTTCCTATAACACAGGCGTTCAGGTCTTACGATTATGACAGTCGTTCTCTAATAATGTAGTGATAGAATTGAAAATGAATTATAGCCCTAGTTTTAATTCAGCGTTATTAATTAGCAGAAAGAGAATCAGTACCGGTAATTTCAGAGTAAATAACATCCCTACGGTTAAATTTCGATTTCGGACCCCTCGGGGGGGGGGGGGGGATCCATCTGACGCCACCGGAGGTGAGGTAACCACAATATTCAAAGTCCTTAAAAAAGCTCCATTCTATATAGTGTACGCTGCAAACATTTCCTGGGGGGGGGGGGGGCGAACTGGACCCCCCCTGATTACGGCCTTATATGTCCCCTATCACAAAGCACTGAATTATCGATGGCATTGCATATTCTAGAACGGACAGACTAAAATATATTGTAGTAATAATCGCAGGGCAAGCACGCTATGTATTGGATCGTGAATTTCTAAAATTTCTTGAAAAAATAATTTTTTGCACGAAACCAAATGTCTTTTGTGGGAAAGCAACTTGTTGTTTTGGTACTCAATATCTAAAACATACCTGAAGGTAGAAATTATAGAAAGGTTGCACAGAAAAATTATTTTTTAGTCATTTTTCATGAAAATTGAGGTTTAAAAAAAAATTACCACCAGAAGCAAACTATCTCGGGGCAAGCGACCCACGACGTTTTGTTAACATTAATATTGGCTACAATTTATGTGAATTTAAAAGAAATCGTTGGCGCTTTTTTTGAGATAATTTTTTTAGACATTTTCTTGGAGTTTTTTTTAATTAAAAAAAAAGTCGAGGTATGAGTTTTGTGAACCTACATGCCAAATTTCATCCAAATCGACAGAGTAGTTTGCCCGGAAAACGATGAACAAACAGCAACAGACAGACATTTCGTAGAAACCACGTTTTTTGTTTCTTGCGACCTCAAAACTTGGAAATCCATTGAAATCTCGGAATCGAAAATTTCGACCATCAACAAAGCTTTCCTCATACTAGGGCCTACGTATAAATTGGAAAGCAAAAATATTAATAGTCTACTTTTTCTGCAAATAACATCTTCATTCTTCTCGAACCTTTCTCTATTTTTTCCTAAATTAATAGCGGTGGGTATAAGTCACATCCCATACCGTACTACAAAAAAGAATTAAGTCGCGTCACAACTAACAAGATATTAAACTAAAATCTTATTGTCAATGAAATGAATAAAGCAAGTGAACCCATACATTCTTTTCAATTTATCATACAGTATATACCGTAGGTACAAACAGCAATAAACTAGAATAGTTCTATTATACTTATAGCCTAGGCCTGCATCGGCTGCATCTATGTACCTTTTTAAAATTTTCTAAATTATGCAACCATAAGTCAATGCCATAATTAAATCTAAGCATTTGGTCAGCCTCAAATGTTTAGAATCAGTGGGATGCTTATCGCTGAACCAAGCAATAGATCTCTACGAACGAAATTTCCATGTATGATTAATAAACATTTAGTATATAAAGCAGCACGTCTACATGTCTACATTACCATCTACCTTACAATAATCTAGCCCACTGTATAAACAATTCCAATATGACTTCCAACAATTTTGATATGAGTGGAGTAGGTAGGCTACCTCCTTAAACTTAACTTTGCATTTGCTGCTTAGATCTCTTTCTGTCTTTCACTACAAAACTACAGCATCTACTTAAAACCTACTTCGGCTAGCACTCAGCTCATAGTCCTGCGTAGAATTTGAATTTATGAACATTATTAAAAAGTAAAAACAATGTACTCCGGACAATGGCCGCATTCCCGCATTGCCGCGTGGTCGGATTCTCAGAATTACGGTTGACGAATAGATGATCATAATATAAAGGCATATAATTAACTCAGATGCAATGAACATAGATCTCTATTGCACGCCAAGTCAATCAACACTAACTCTATTGGACATCATGCGGTCGAATAAAGCTCTAAAAACTCGCGAATGCTAAAGGAAGATGGGTCCCTATTGCACGCAAAAGTCAATCAGCCCGATACTTAAATTCGGTTATTTACTTCTAACAGGCGGAAGTCTGATTGGGCATTCTCTGAAGGAGGAATTATGTAAGAATCAAATTCCACATTTATGAAGTCTGAATATTCGTATGACCAGTATCATTGATGGCCAATAGTTAAGGATGGAACGGTTATAAGACCTCATGCGGTCGAATAAAGCTTTATTTACAAACACAGATAGGCGCAGGCCCGGCTCAATGTCCATGCTTGCAAATGGCAACATCGCAATATTTTCATTAATTATTTTAAAAAAAGATTGAGATTATTTCTAGTTTAAAGATGGCACTGGTGGGATTACATGACATATACCACCGTTTACACTCACAATCAGTGTGAAAAAGGGCAGGTCAATTAAAGCGCCGATACACGGAGGTCCATTAACGACGCTCAAACCGGTTACGTGTGTGTCGACCAAGGTGAAGATCTGCCATCAGCCTCACTCACTCCCTTTGATTGACTTGATATATTACGGTAATCGATTTTATGTATACTTGCCTTGTTGGAAAGAATTGGAATAAATATATGATTTGATTTGAATGAACATACGTGGTATGTAAATAAAGTAATGAGACTGAAGCTGTAGCTCTTGACAGATTTAAACGTGCGCTTTGAGTTTTTTAGGCGCTCAAGTTCAAGGTATAATGTGCATTCAGTGTATGTTTGGAGTTCGTAGCGTTACTACCACAAATTTTTGGGTACTTCTCAACAGACTTATGGGGAGATTTCTTTATCAAGGATATAGGATCATCCAGGCATTTTCAGAGGGTCAAAAGAGGACGAATCCCACAGCGGAAGGCCTTAACTGCAAAGTTGGATGAAAACATTGACAAAGTACGGGCCCTTGTGTGTTCCGATCGACGTTTGACAGTCAGAATGATCGCAGAAAAATTACATTTAAACCACACAACTTAAAAAAAGGGTCATGCGAGCGCGACCAAACATAAATAAATAAAACAATGTTTAACCAAATACAAAAAAATACAGTTGAAGTGCCCCCTCATGCCAGCGGCGTGCGAGGGTAGCACTCACTACCTAAATATAGCCTACCTAATTCATTACTGTAATTTGTTGAGTTCGTCCCTGGTCCATAGTCTCATAGTCTTATAATTGTCCTGTATGTTGGTGTTCTTGTGTTACTGTTACTGTTGCCTAAGGGGGGGGGGGGGTTCTTGTATTTGTTGACGTGTATGTCCTTGGTGAGTGCGTTGTAAAGAGTCGTTGCCTTGTGTCGTAGGGATCGTCTTGAGTTGGTCAAGTTCCAGTGGGGAAGCGGTAATAGTATGATAGGCTGCTGATCGTGGTCGTGGATCGTGATCTAGGGATGCACGTGGTTGTGCCTGAAAATTTTTCTGTGAAACTTAACAAGTTTTGACAGTAAAGATGTATGGGCATCAAGAACAATTGGATGCTGCATCATGACAATGCGCCTTGTCACACAGAGATGTCAATCAATGAATATCTGACCAATAAAAACATCCCTGTGTTTCCTCAACCACCCTATTCACCCGATGTGAGTCCTTGTGACTTCTTCCTGTTCCCCAGGATCAAAAATTAGCTCAAGGGATGCCATTTTGTTACAATTGAAAACATTATATCCGCCATAACCATCAAGCTGGATCCATCCGGGAATCTGAGTTCCAGCACTGCTATGAAGCGTGGAAAAGCCACCTCCAGCGCTGTAACAACGCCCACGGGAACTACTTCGAGGGAGATCGAATTGAAATCTAAATGTGTAAGGGAAAATTAAAAAAAATCTCGTCACATTAGTTTATTTACAGACCTCGTAACTGTTAACCTTAGCTGTGCAATTGTGCACTGGTACAGCCCTTTGTTTGTCAATAGCATTGAGAAAAAGTTTGGCGAGGGGGTGGGGCATAGTCATGGGGCCGTTCTCCCTACATTCTATGAGCATTTACTAATTTTGAATGACTCGACGGGGCCAAAGTTCTCTGTCGATGGTTCAGTTTGCGAATAGGTGCAATGGACACGGCAGTTTTGCGCGCGCGGGGGGGGGGGGGGCACATGGATGGTTTCTCGGAATGAGATGGTTTGATTTCTGTTGAATATATGCGTATTGGAGGGGGAAGGGGAGTTCCTGTGGTATTGGGACATTATTTTTGACATTTGACTTTTCAACCTTTTTCGGACATTATTATAATCGTTTCATTTGCAAATATTCGCGCAATGTTTTTTGTAGAGACCATGGGTACACCATAAATATAAAATGGTAGTCCCATCGATCCCCATGTGGCATGAAAATAAAGTTATACAAGGTCAAATGTCATAATTTTTGAGTCATTGTCCATGTGTCTCCGCAGGTACTCCCTTTCCTTTCACTATACTTATGCTCGAACTTATGCTGAAATTATGAGAAATCGTCTTTAAGCTATTTAAAATTCGTGTCAATCAATGGGATCTGCTTTGGGGAATATCCTGAATATCGCTAAGAAAATGCCTTGGTTAGTTTTTTTTAAAATTTTCATCGGGCCTTGGAGGTGTAGTTAGAGGGCTGCCTTAGCTGCCATAACCCATTGAGTAAGGTTGAGGTTTCACTGCACGACATGCAAGGTACAATGAATCAATTTTTTTGCCCCTTTCCGACTTTTTATCAATATGACTATTTGTCCTATCCGACATGGCATCAACCTAACAGAAGCCCGTCGTGCTAGCCGGCTGTGGACTGCATACTGAATAGTGCAACTTCCTATATGTGGCCCGGATCGAAAAATTTATTTTTCATTGGAATTGATCCATAGGATAAGTTGCAAATGTATTTTAATTCGGAGTTTTGGCTTGGACCGGTTTTTAAAAACAAAAAGCTTCCTTTGACCAATAGTTGGACGGATGATTTCAAAGCAGCTTTTCATTGAAGATAGATTGATAGATAGAACTCATTGGGTTTTTTGTTTTTTCAGAGGAACCTGAACTGAAGTACAATGGGAGGATCTGATAATCTAAAGAAGGCTCTAAAGGATGCTCAAGGAGCTGGAAAAATTAAACTAAGAGTTGAGCGCATATTTCCATGGACTACGGAGCTAATGAAGGAAGCTTCGCGCTGTTTTTCGTTTCTGTCCTTAATTAAAAATGTACAACAATTGCATAGGTAAGTAAAGTTCAGTATAATTAATGGAAACGAATATTGTATTCATCAGTTATATGACCAAAAGAGATAGCTGTGGTGGTCAAGGTTCTTCATAGGCGCCCATTCCACCGACCGGCTAGGCCTATTTACAAAAACGGTGACGAGGTAGCAGACATTCAAGACTTAGGTGGCGTTTCCACCGACCTCGCATTGCAGAATGCAAAGCTTCCCAGTTATTTTTTTATATATATAGAAAGGGTGGTCTTTTTGTGTGATATTAATTATCTCCAACCACGGCTACGAATATAAAAAATTAGCATTTTGGAGTCTTGATAGAAAATAAACATTCTCGAGGCGCAGTCTGATTACTTTTCGGACTTACTGTATTCCATAAAATCGATGTAATGTACAGGGTCTGACCGGAAAGTAATGTCAGTGAATATTTTTTTTACGGAGACTAAGGTCATACGCATGTTTTACGGGCTCAGATTTCGGTGGGGGATCTGGCACCAAGTTCCAACAAGGGTCAGCTGGCTACCGATCGTTGTAGTGGTCCCATCAATTGTTCCAGTCGGTACCCGGTGCAAGAAGAAAAAAAGTGTTCGCTTGAGCAACTCATGGGCGATCTAGTCTTGTGTATAACTGGAGAAGGGTGCTGCAGAAACCATTACAATGTTAAGAAGGCTTTCGGTGACGATTGCGTTTCGGGTAGGCAAATTTTCCGGGGGCACAAGGCCTTCGCAGAAGGTCGGGGAGACGCCAGCGGCGAGCCCCACGCTTGACGACCATGAACCTCCAGTACCAACGACAATGTGCAACATGTGCGTGACTTGTTGAACACTGTTCGACGTGTAAGTGTCCGTTTGATTTCCGATAAATTAAACATTACTAAAACCTTCAAAAGACAACAGTAGTGGAGGTTACTGGTAGTCAAGCGCGGGGCTCGTCGTTGGCGTCCTCCCGACCTTCTGCAAAGGCCTTGTTCCACCAGAAAATTTGCCTTCCTGAAAGGCAATCGCCGTCGAAAGCCTTCTTCAACATTATAATGTGCATTGAGATATTGATTAATTTTGTCGGAATAACTAGGGTCACACACTATGGTTTACAAACAATTTGGAATGTTCTCCCTTCGACTGAAATTTATTCTTTTCCTCAGCGAGGTGAAATCTGCAATGGACAAAACCAAGGACATACTTCGTAGACCAAAACGCGGAAATATACTAAAATGTCTGATTGAAGACTACCTTTTCATATTTAAAATATCATATGCAAACCTGGACAACACGCCAAGTCCAATGCAGAAGTCCGAATATCTCGCATTGGTTGGAGAACTGGTGACGGTGATGATGGATCTTCAAATTAGGGGATCCAAGTAAGAAAATCACACCATTTCATAATTTTATGAGTAGTTCATTTGCATCAGAGATTCAAAGGAAGACATTTTTTTTGTATTCATTATGATGTTCGGTATGGTATATTACCTGATCCAATTCTGACTTTAATTTTTAGTAAACGTCAGGGCCTAATTTTTTACTCAGCTTTGGCCGGTTTTGACAGAAACGACCATACGAGCTAATCCTTAATTAGTATGTCATACAAATTGACAATTCCACGCGTAGTTTTATCTTGAAGTTAGGTAATTCCTAATTTTTGGACATAACACAGCTTTGTATGATAGTTCATTTTTGTTAATGCCTGCCGCCAATTGGAACTCCCTAGATAAGGAAATTAGATCGCAGCCAAATATTCATGGGTTCAAAAGCCAGTTACTGAAAAAATTGCTAGGAACAGAACAGCTTTAGAAAACGACACATGTCTATAGGTATTCACCGTATGTCTTTTTAAAACCTAGTTTAGAATAATTGATTAGTCCAAAAAAGACAATTGTTTCGAAAACAGTAAATGATAATTAAGTAAATCAACTTAACAAATTTTTGTTTTATGCATTTTTAGAACAAGATTGTTTAAGTTAAGCCTATGCATTTTGCAAATAGTATTGCTTTTTGGACGTGAGTTGGGCAGAAAATGACTTTCTAGTGTCGCCCCGTAAATATCGTAAGACGTTTATTATTATTAAAAGCGGGTATAAAGAAATGGATGGCAGGAGGAATGAGCAATTGTCAAAGGGAGGTAATAATAATAAAAACAGTATATTAATAAACATATAACATGTAAAAAATAAAATAAACATTATAAATAACAAATAATGATGTCTTGTTTAGCAGCATCCTCTATACCTTTTCGTTGCCTGGGCTATATGGTATTGTGTATTGTATTTTGTAATTGTTAGTGGACATGAATGAGACGCTAAGCAATCAAATATCAAATCATATATATATTTATTTACCGTTTTTTTTTTGTACAATTACTTAATGTGGTTCCGAGGGGCACCTTTGGGAATTCCCGTGATGGACCCCTCATTCTAATCGAATCCTAAAATTACTACAATAAAATATAAATTTAAAATAGAGAAAATGTTTAAAGAATTACAGTTAAATAATAAAACTAAATACAAAAATACAAATTACATAAAATTAACAGGTAGTACCCTTAGTTGGCATTCATTTGGTTCCTTAATGTTTCTGGAGGTTATCTGAAGTAAAACAATATAATTTGCGTTTTAACTGTTGATTTGGCATGGCGGTCTTAAGGTCTATGAGGTTCGGTAGGGACAGTTTTGGTCACTAGGTTCGCTGACGACAAACCGATATCCATATTATTGAAAATGGCCGCCGTTTGCATGCGAAAACTAAGCTCTTAGCATCTAATTAATTCTTTCAATATTTTTTATAATATTTTTACTATGCCTAAACCTTATTTCGCTGCATATAATTTAATATATATATTCTCCATGATTTATAGAAAAATATCACTTTAAAATAATACGTAATTAAAAATAATTTTAAAATAGGATTGAGGCTTATTGAAAACGCTTTGATATCATTGCAACTGGTGCTGGCATCTACAAAATGACGCCACAAATGAACCCCATTGGCAGACTGTTGTGTAGTGAGGTTGCTTGGTATGTATGAGAGTGCTTGAACAGTGTTGTGTGTGGTTTCGGCTCTCGGCAAATCTTGTCCGCACTCCATGTTGCACAAATTCTGCTTGCCCGCCAGGTGTGTCATTTTGATTGTGCCTGTAAATAATTAATTGTTGTGCATTGGTTACTATAAGGCTTGGAACACTAAGCTCCCTATACAAGTTGGCTGACTGATAGCGGCTTGGTTTGAACATAGCTATGCGTAGAACTCCTTTCATTGCCACCTCAACAGGCTCTAAATGAGTAGCGTGTGTTCCTCCACAGGCCAGGATGCACTATTGTATAACTGCGTGTACTGTGGCATAATATACTTTTCCCAGTGATTCTATGTCTAGAATGTTTCTTAATAGTCGAAATTTGTACATTGGCGAATTCTTTTGGTTGTCGTGGCCGTATGTTCGTTCCATGGCAAGTGCTGGTCAATTTCAACACCTAAATATCTGTACTTTTCTGTTTTTGAGAGCTCAGGACAATCACTGCAGACATTTTTGTGTAATTTGAGGCTATATCCAGTAGTCAGAGGCTGACCCGATATGTTTATACCGAAAGTCATGTACACGGTTTTGGCTATGTTTCATGTATTTATGTTACTATCAGTCCAAGTCTTTACTTTTCTTATTGCTGCATTAGCCTTTTTGAAGGTATCTTTCCACGATGATCCGTTTAAGTATATGACAGTGTCGTCGGCAAAACCAATGATGCCGTCTAGGTCCATTTTTCGTAAATTGTTTATGTAAATTAAAGACAGGAGGGGCCCCAGTACCGTACCATAAGTGACGCTAGCCAAATTACTTATACCTTCTGTTTGTTCGTTTGCTTTGCTTTTTATTCTTACTTGCTGTTTTCTATTGTGTAAGTAAGAAGCCAGCAGTTTATGAATGTGCCCCCGCAGCCCTATCTGTTCAAGTTCAAGTTTTCAGGGGAAACCGTGTCAAAGGCTTTCGATAAAGAGAGGGTGTGTTCCTTTGTCTAAATCCGCGTATATAGCGCTTGTTAGTTTTGTGATGGCATCTGTACTGAATTTATTTCTAAAGCCATATTGGTTTGTGGAGAAAGAATTTGAATCAACAAACATCAAAAGTCTGCTTTTCAATATATTTTCTATTAGTAAAAGTATAGTTATATTAGTATAAGGTAGACGTTAGAGATATGGGCCTATAATTTGACATGTCAGTTGTGTTGCCTTTTTTATAGAGAGGAATAATCGTTGCTATTTTTAATATATCAGGAAGAGTAGCCGTTGGCCGTTGCCATGCATTGGTTAGTTATATACGTGATAGGGCTGAGTAAATGTTGTGCGTTGTTTTTTTAGGATGACACTAGTTATACCGTCAGGACTAGGGCTAGTGTATTTTTAAGCTGTTTCATATGTTTGAGCACTTCCATGGTATCAGTTGGCAACAAGTAGAATGTAAGGTTTGTAGTATTCGAATTTGGGGTTTGTGTTAGCCTGTTGGGCGTTGTATGTTTTGAAGCTTGCGTCTCACCAACGCTAGTAAAATATTGATTGAAAGCATTTGCCATTTCATCTATTTTGGAATTGGGCATCATTGTATTATTTCTTTTATTTTTGAGAAGCTTTTTTTGTGTCCCCTCCGCTTATTTCCTTCATAATTTACCAAGTTCTTCGAGAGTTGTTCCTATTTTCTATTATTTTTTTCTTCATCTCTTCATTTGCTGCAGTTTCTTTGTCTTTTGTGTATTTGCAATAATAGTTCATTGTTTGGCTGGTTTCTGATTGTCTCGGCGCCTCATTGCTTCTAAAAATTCTTTTGTCATCCACGGCTTCAGCTGTGTTTTCCTATTTAAAATTTTTATTTTTTGAGTACATTGTTCGATATGACCTTTTTTGAGTGAATGTATTTGTCGAATTGTTTACATCATCTGTTTGGTACACGTTTACCCAAGTTTCACATGAAAATTTATTATTCAACCTACTGCTATTTATAACGGTCCTTGTTTTTGCTAATGTTCCACTCTACTTTTATTGCTATCAAGTATTGTTAAAAAGTTGTGATATAGTGGTCTGTAATGCATGTTCGCATAATTAATCCAGTTGTGTTTACTGCAGAGGAGATAGTAAAGAAGTGATCTAGACAAGTATTCGAAGCAGGTCGCGTTACTCCATTTATTGCCGAATGTAGCCCATTGACAGTTAGTATATCAAAGTATTAAAGTGTGCTCTCTATTGGATGTTTATCTACAATGTCTGCGTTAATATCTCCCGCCATTATAAGGGTGTCAGGTCTTTTCATAGTGTCAAGAAATTCTCTTAGGCCATCATTAAATGTATTCATATTTAAAAACATTAACGAGTTCATCAAATTTTTTATTGAGACTACGTATATTCACATGAATGATTTTTAAGTGATTTTGAGTATACAAAAAAGGGCAAAGGTTCCCATCCATTATCAATGTAGTAATTGTCAGTCATTATCAACATCTAAAAAAAAAAAAATGTTGATCCATACTAATCTTTTCTTGTATTTTAATAAAAAGTTATAAAAAAGCTAAAATTCAGATCAAACAAAAAACAAAAAATACATTAGCTGTTCAATAGCTCATAATCTTATCATTGCTGTCAGAATTATAAATAACCTACATCTATGAATGTGCCATTACAAATCCAGTTATCTTGGTATAAAGTAGAAACATATGCTACATTTAAATACATATACATTACTACTAAAAAAATACAAGGAGTAGATATAAAATATACAATGTGCCATTATGAAGATAATTTTGCTGGACACGGTACAGGTCATTGGTCGTATCAGCTGATATTCAAAAGAGAGTACTGTGAGGCAGAAGCTGGAGTAAACACGTTATGGCATCGTATCACATTGATTTTACATCATTTACGTTTTCTCAGCTTTTTTCCTTTGCACTTCATCAGCTGTTAGGCCTATGTCCGATGTTGCCATGGTAGGAGTGATGCTGATTAATTGATTTTGTGATTTAACGATGTGTTTCCTCCCTCCTTCAGTGATAATTATTCAGCGATCCAGTGTGTAAACGTTATTTAGTCCCCAGACAGTTTTAGCGGCCTTTAATAACTGCATTCTTTTCGGTGTCAGTGACTCAGTTATAGTGATTTTGCTACCTTTAAGCATCTTCTTGCGGGTCAATAAATTAGCGCGAAGGTTGTAGCTGATAAATTTAACTAAAATTGGGTGACACCCTCCCTTAGCGAGCTGTTCGGTACTTTTTCTAGCCCCAATTCGATGCGTCCTATCTAATAAAAGCAACATCTACATTTATGTCTAACTTGTCTGCGAATAACGGGCAGACAATTTCGGACGGATTTTCGTTTGGCGCTTCGGGTATGCCATGAATTAAAAGATTAAACGTTCAACTTCACCCGATGACGTTTGTAAATTAGAAATGCACTCAAGGCAAGACACTTAGCAACCTGCATACTGTAAAATTAATTATCACAGGTATTTTATAACTGAGAGGGGGCGCATTAGACATAAACATAAACAATAAACATATCTTTAATAACACCTTTACTTAGAGAGACATGGGCTGGGTTCCTCACGACTTTTATAGTTGATAGTTGTCATGAGCGTATCAAGTCAATATATTTCTTCAATTCGTTATATTGGTGTAAATAAGAAGATAGCAAAAACAAATTATTTTTTATGTTTGCCATAATTTTAAATTGAGAACAGTATATAATATACATGTTTCATATTGCTTTCTTTTTACAGAAGAGTGGATGTGAGTTCGGACGAAAATGCTCAACAGATAATAATGTATCCATTTCTTTACCTAATGGGTTCAATGGAGGATGTTTTTGATTCCCTGCTAAAGAGTATTTACTTAAGCAAGAACAGTAAACGTGACAGCGAAGTTTGCAAGACCATAATAAAGTATGTATTTTTTTATTGTTTTGAAGGGTTCAGCGTGCATGTATTTTCCACTATCAGCTTTTAAGTAACGTGATCTGGAAATAATTCTAACTTGTTCTAGTTCTAACGAGTTCTAAATGAGCATATAAAAGCCTATTTGTATCGCGAATGTACAAGTTTATCAGCCATCACAATTTTACATAAAATAATTCGGTCGCTCTGTCTCACATCTACTATGGGCGGTTTCGCACTGGGGTCAACTCTTCTGCTAACAGTGCCACAGTTGAGTGAGTTAATAGCCATCCTTTAGTTCCCGGCTTCAATCACCTTTCCACTTTTTTCACCTTTTTTACCTTTGTCTTTGGAAGTACATCATTCTCGATTTCACGATTTCAACAATTTCTACTCATCAGTTTTCCCATTGTAGCTCTTCTTTTCCATTTCTTCTTTCTTCGTATGGTTTCGTTGTTTGACCCTCGAGTTCTGGTCACTGCTGCAGTGCAGCTTCAGGGGACGTCACACCTACAATATTTGCACTATCTATACTTATGATTGGTCACTTCTTCAAGGGCTAACGTCTTGGTTTTTGGTTGGGAGTGTCCTTCACTGTGATGCTAGGCTGCGTTGTCGATAGCCTCACTAATTCAATTATAAATTGTCACTCAATCGTCCTATGTGTTATGATTGCAGTAGTAGCGGTGAGTAGTACATTATTAGGTAGTTGCTGGTGGTACCAGTTATTTGTGTTAATTAGGTGGGGCGCTGATGGGCGCATTTTAATAGGGTTGGGAACCACTAGCACGAACGCAGAATGAAAAACGCTAAAAATATGGGCAGCATGCAATGTTATTGGGATATGTCATACGCAGCATGTTTTCCCGCCACGCGGGCACGTCTTCAAGGTCTCCCGCAGAGAAGTAGGCTGGGGTCTATTTCTGATGCGTGCTTTCGTGGTCCCACGGGCGGGATCGCGGGAGTGAACACGCAGCGTCAGTAGTCCTCACTCGCTCGCTTGCACTGTTGTTTTGCGTTGTTAGCTGATAATGATTTAATACCAGTGGAAGTTCGTAGATAGCGAAAGAATTATTTTGGAGGTACAGGAAAACCCCTGCATTTATGACTATAAACATGACGATTTTAAAAATCGGCAATTGAGAAAAACTGCGTGTCATCTCCATGAACGTAGTAGGAGAACATTGGGAAGATTTGTTGTTCACTATTCAGCAATTAGTCTACGGCCGCACGAGCGTTTTTTCACGCAGTATTAGTAGCTTCTCCCGCTGCTTGAAGTCTTGAGCCCGGCTGTGGGAACCCGCAGCATTTACCATCAATCAGCATTTCTGCGTGAAAAAACGCTCGTGTGGCCGTAGACTAAAAGCGTGTAACTAGGGCGTATCCTCCTGTACTTATTTTTATCCACTGCAACAGCTAAGGCCCCAGCTAAGGATGCATGTGATAGGCCTCAAATCATTGACCTTTTTTCATTGAACATTAAAAAAATAGTTTATTATAGGGGTACTGTGGTCAGGTGGAAAAATTTTAATAACAGTGAAGAATAAAAAGAAATTCCCATTTACTTAGTGTATATTGAGTACCGCTAATGTTAGGTGCAGTGGAGTCTTTTATTAGTCTAATTTTGTGTTTTCAGGGGAGTGCTGATGTCTCCAACAACATCATTTTATACCCCGACTCCGGTTTCGTATTTTCGATTCATCCTCGTGTTTCGCATGTGGAAGAGATTGGAGTCAGGCATCCGCGACCGCAGGAGGGTCACTAGAGTGGCCGTAGAGAAATTACAACCGTCTCGGGAAGTTTTCGCAGGAGCCACAATACTACCAGGAGTGGCACATCTGTTTGATGAGATTCCAAATTCGACCGTCTCTTTTATCGACAATTCAATTCCACATGAGAGTCTGAAAAGGGTATGCTAACTTAAATGCATAGTTCGTGGTTAAATCAACCGACAATACATATGCGTGTTATTTTAAAACAAGAGATAGTAAGAAGAAACGTTAAGCATTAACTTTAATATTAAAAAAAAAAAAAGTCAGTAAAGTCTGTTTACGGACCTTAGTTTATGGTGACAGCGTCATAACAAAACATTGATGAAATTACTGCATACTTTTATGAATAATAAAATTGAATCACTTTTATTTTATTCTGTAAGGAGTGATATGAAATCTGAAATTTAATTGATCCATAGTGAATGGTCGCAGTCTTATATCGAATGGTTTTTGGCCAGGACACGTAGGCTATTGCTTCATCACGCACCTGTACCCAATCGAAGAAATGGATAATGAAACCTTATATATGGCTGGAAAGAAAGAAATGTGGAAAAGCCCTTAAGAAGTTTGAATTTTTCAAATACATAATAACGCGGCCGGAAGAGGCCTATTTCTGTTGAAAATCGTTCGCACCCCCTTTCGTTTCCACCCCCAAAGCCAAACCCCTTGCTTGATCACCTCAAATATAGCATGGTTTGAAAGAGGAAAAATAGACGGCCAAGACATAGGTATAATTGCTTTCCAATTTATACGTAGTTTAAGGAAAGCTTTGTGATGGTCCAAATTCGATTCCGAGATTTCTTCGGATTTACACGTTTTTGAGGTCCCAGGAACCCAAAAAAGTGGTTTTTACGAAATGTCTGTCTGTCTCTCGGTCGCTCTGTCGTTATTAATGTTGACAAAATGCGGGGGGTCGCATGCCCCTTGATAGTTCGCTTCTGGGCGTAAAAAAATAAAAAACTACATTTTTCGATGAAAAATGAATAAAAATTCATTTTTCTGCGAAACCTTTCGACCGATGATTTCTACCTTCATGCATGTTTTAGGAGTTAAATTGAGTAACTAGCTTTCGCAAAAAGCAAAAAGTTTTGTGGAAAAAGTTTTTTTTGCTTGCTTGCCCTGTCATTATTACTGTGTGGTAATATAGTAATAGTAGTAGTATAGTTTGCTTCTGGGGGTAAAAAAATAAAAATAATATTACTCAATTTTAATGAAAAATGACTAAAAGATAATTTTTCTGCGAAACCTTTACATCGATGATTTCTACCTTCAGGCATATTTTAGGTGTAACGAGTAACGAAACCGGACAGATTGCTTTCCCAAAAAACTATTTGGTTTTGTGCAAAAAAAAGTTTTTGAAAAAATGATAAAAAGTTCACGGTCAAATGCATTGCGTGCTCTGCCATTATTGCTGTGTGGTAATTTCTTGGTCTGACCTATCTAGAAGTTACCTCACGTCCAGTGACGTCAGGTGGACCCCCCCACTGGAAAATTATTTACCATGAAATTGCTCATTTTCTCTAGCTACTACTAAATAAATTGGAAAGCATGTTCGAGTAAACTCGGACCGGTTCTTTAAATTGAGATAGGCCTTCTACATCTGCTTTAAACCCGCTCTTGCAACTTTAACGGGATTGCTCGAAAGGATCTTACTCGCATTATTCATACAAAAGTTGTTCCGCTCGTATTTATACTCATTTGAACCCTTAATAATTCATACTGCTGCTAATGAGACATTAGCAATTTTCATCGATTAAATTTTGTAGGCTGTGGAATTTTTTACTCAATACATGCAATAGAAAAAGTACCCTTACAACCTGTTTTCGCTAAAACACAATTGCTTACCAACTCACCTGTGCAACACGAAAGAGACTGATAGTAAAACTGAGTATATGTCAAGAAAGCGTAAGAAAGGTGGAAAAGAACTAGTAGAAGTTTTAAACTTATATTAACACCGCCAAAAACGCGGCTGAGAAATGCCTATTTTCGCAGAAAATCGGCAAATTTGAGCGCACGTCATGTTTCCTCCCCCTTTTTGCCCTATCACATGAAACAGCATGGTCTGAAAGAGGAAGAATAGACGAAGACATTGGTATAATTTGAATTGAGTCAGGCCTTCTACATCTGCCCAAAAAGTTGCTTTAAACCAGCGTAACGGATGAGTGTACGCATCGGCGTGGCGCTTTTTCTAGTCTAAAACAGTTCATAAAATACTATTATTTACTATCATACCTTTTACAACAAGAAACTTTTTGTAAGTTGCATTTTTTAGTAAATGAACGAATTTAGAACAACCTTCATTACTCTATCGGAACTTCCTCACATTTTGATGTCATTTAATATTTTCTCTTTCAGGCATTTTTGGCGCGATATTCGCGCATTGGTCCAGCTGTTTCTTTGGTTGATGTTGAAGGCGATAAATACGATGACTACGATGATGAAAGCATAAAGGAAGACGACGAAGATTTTGAATCGTTGGAAGATAATGACTGCGCCGTTGCTACACCAGCTGTGCCCGTTTCATTGCAAAGGCCTTGTGGAAACCCATCACATTGCAATATCGCTACTCCAATCCAAGTTAGTCAGGTGGATAGCACTTGCACTTGTAAAGAAGTACCAGGCCCACAAATATACTCGCATATCAACGCAGTTAAAGAAACGCCGATTGATGCCATCAATCCTATTGGAGTATGTATATTTGTAGATATATTATCATTGAGTGAGGAATTAACATTAATTAATATTAATGTCTCAAGGTGGTGCTACAGGTCTTACTCAGTCATTGAGGTTTCTTTTAGAAAATGGGCCTTTTCTTTAGCTACATTTTTACACTAAAAATTAGAAAATTCACTCACATTTGTTCCTAAGTTAGGCTCATGAAAAGAGAGCATTGTAGTCTTGGAGTGACAGCCTCGGATATAATGGTTTACTATTTATTCAGTAGTATAAGGAAAGCTTTCTGATAGTCGAATTTTGCGATTCCGGTGAAATAATAAAAATTACTCGAGTTTCGTGAATAATGACTTCCATCTGCTAATGATAAATAGGAAAGCATGTTCGAGAAAACTCGGACCAGTTCTTTTTCTAAAATAATATTATTTACTCCTAATTGTGAAAAGAAAATGTGTCTTGTGCAGTCTGATTTACTGCAATGCTGAATGGCCAAGTTGAGCCATTTCAGAATAAGTCTCACCAGCTTTTTAATTTAAATGATTTTTTTTTAAATAATTTTGTTTATAATTATAATTTTCTAAGGAAATATTGATCGTTGAGCCGTCAATAATATCCATTAATATATACATATGTATCCATAATTACTGATATACTCCTACGTTTCGATATATGACATGTGGCCTTCACTAATTAATTTCGTACAAAATACACTCACCATTCCTTGTTTACAGCCTGTCCCTTAACCCATGCAAATCAATTGCGATTTCTGCATTACACAGTTTTGAGGGTCATTTGTCTCCCGTTTTTATTGTAATAAACAGTTATTAGGCTATTATTATGTACTTCATTTTCCCGTTGCTTATTTGATTGAAATCGCGTCACATCGCAACTTTTTTCGTGAAACTTTGTGATATTTTCAGATTCAGGGAAATGATGACGGCGACGATAATGGCAAACAGAGTCATTTATTCGTTGAAGGAGATGAGAGTGATCACGACAACGATGAATCCTTCGACGATGCCACTGTCACAGAAGACGACGATGATGACTTCAGCTGTTTCGGCGACGACGACGATGTTGTTTATTTGGGACGTGTCTTTGACTTTGCCAGGGCCGTGCGGATGCGGATGCTCAATAGGCCAGTCCTTGTACCACGCGTCCCTATTAATCTTGATGATCACATTGATGCGGATGACGAAGATGACGATGTTATATGTTTGGATGCCAATGACGATGCCTCTGCCATTGTGTTACCCGCTGCGCCCGTCATTGACCAACACGCCCCTGTTTATAATCTTGATGAAGACGACGATGTTGTGTGTTTGGGAGACAATGACGAAGCCAGTGCCGTTGTGTTACCAGCTATGCCCGTCATTGAGCCACAGGTCATTGAGCCACAGGTCATTGAGCCACAGGTCATTGAGCCACAGGTCATTGAGCCACAGGTCATTGATAATAATCCTCTACCCGTGGATTCTACACCATCGCCTAATGGCATTGACTTATCTATTGTTAAAGCAGAAAATACGCTGCGAGAGGTCCCAGTGTCAAATTCAATGCCTACAATGGAGAATGGCAGTATAAAACTCCCGCCAAATATTAAAGGATATGTAGGACCAGTATCACTAAAAAAGGATAAAGTTGCAGCATCTACAGTAAGAGTCATGAAGCATCCAGTTTGGAACAAGGATCAGGATGTTGCCAACCAAGTTCAGGATGGCAACCAAGTTCAGGATGGCAACCATGTTCAGGATGGCAACCAAGTTCACGATGGCAACCAAGTTCAGGATGGCAACCAAGTTCAGGATGGCAACCAAGTTCAGGATGGCAACCAAGATGAGGATGTTGCCTTAATCAACCAAGGTCAGGATGGCAACCAAGATCTGGATGGAAACCAAGATCTGGATGGACACCAAGATCTGGATGGAAACCAAGATCTGGATGGAAACCAAGATCTGGATGGAAACCATGATCTGGATGGAAACCATGATCTGGATGGAAACCAAGATCTGGATGGAAACCAAGATCTGGATGGAAACCAAGATCTGGATGGAAACCAAGATCTGGATGGAAACCAAGATCTGGATGGAAACCAAGATCTGGATGGAAACCAAGATCTGGATGGAAACCAAGATCTGGATGGAAACCAAGATCTGGATGGAAACCAAGATCTGGATGGAAACCAAGATCTGGATGGAAACCAAGATGTGGATGGAAACCAAGATGTGGATGGAAACCAAGGTGTGAATGGAAACCAAGATGTGGATGGAAACCATGATGTGGATGGAAACCTTGATGTTCCCTTACGGAATCAAGATCAGGGGCACATGCTTCGTGGTCCATATAACACCTATATATTTCTTGAGTCAGCGTTCTCTGACTATCGAAAGAATCTTGTTGTTCAACTGCTACCAGCGGCAACGGATAACAGTTCACACGTTGCACCAAACGCAGATCAAAAGACTGCGGCAAGTCAATTCAATGGCGAATCAGCAAGCACTGCGCGTTTATTCAAAAGAAAGCCAGTTGTTGAACTTAGTGTAAGTGGTATGGAGTCAAACAAAAAACCCCGGGCTAATGGAAACCAAGATCTGGATGGAAACCAAGATCTGGATGGAAACCAAGATGTGAATGGAAACCAAGATGTGGATGGAAACCTTGATGTTCCCTTACGGAATCAAGATCAGGGGCACATGCTTCGTGGTCCATATAACACCTATATATTTCTTGAGTCAGCGTTCTCTGACTATCGAAAGAATCTTGTTGTTCAACTGCTACCAGCGGCAACGGATAACAGTTCACACGTTGCACCAAACGCAGATCAAAAGACTGCGGCAAGTCAATTCAATGGCGAATCAGCAAGCACTGCGCGTTTATTCAAAAGAAAGCCAGTTGTTGAACTTAGTGTAAGTGGTATGGAGTCAAACAAAAAACCCCGGGCTACTTCAGAACAACTACCACCGACTCAGCCAGCAGCTTTCGCCGACGCTCCCATGGCGAATGAATATGATTTCCTTGATCTTGGCTTCAATGAAAATTTGGATCTTTCATTAAATGATATTCAACCAAACATTCGTGAAGGCGAGGGCTTACCTATGGACTTCGATTTATTTCTCGATGGCCTGGATGCGGACGAACCTGGTTTGGAATTTTCATATGACTCTCAAGGTAAACCTCTCTATCAAATCCATCCCTACCCCTCAAAAGCGTGTCAAGGGAGTCACTCTCATGGCAACGAATGCTTTGTATTGGTAAACTCCCCCAGAATTAGGCGACGTCTGCTATGTCAGTGGCTTAAGTACATAAGGGACCTTATATTAATCCTACTCCCACGCAGCAGCTGGTGCCATTCCACCGGTAAACTAATTTTGAACTGCGGGAGAGAGGGTCCGTTTCGCACCGCTGCAGCTTTTGGTTCTAATTTTTCTGGAACGCGAAAGATTGTTTTTTTTTTTAATGGTCGCTGCAAATGCCACTGTCAGCGTTTCCGTTATAATGACGTGAGTATACAAGTCTCCAACAATAATGAGAAAAATGATCAAGGTATCCAAAGTAAAGACGAAAAATGCCACAGTGAAAGCAGAAGCAAGGACAGGTAGCGGCCGCGGAGCATGAAAGACCTCTCGAAAGCTCATCTTCATACCTGCATATAAAACAAGAGGAAGGCACGCTCACGTAGCAGGCATTGATAATTTCTAAAACTACTCACACTAATTTATTTTGTAAACAAAATATTTTTCATGAAGAAGACCCAAATGTTTTTTTTTTTTTTTTTTGTAAAATTTTCAAAAGAAGTTTTCTTCTATTTTAGTATTTATGTTAAATACTTCAATATTATTTTTGTGTCACGTTTTAAATACTTTCGGCGGAATCCACCATAATCACCTCGATATTTAGAGAAAAATCTAGTATTTCTTTTATTTTTGCTGAATGCGTTAGGAGCCCGAAATGGTTGAAAACTCTACTCTTCTACTCCCTTGTGTGGGGTAAGTGTATTAAATAAGATAAGTGTCCCCAACCGAGACAGGAAGTTACCCGATAGATATTAATTTATTTCCCATGTCTACGTTAGCTTTTGACAGTTTCCCCACTGGAACTTGTCCAACTCAAGACGATCCCTACGGTACAAGGCAACGACTCTTTACAACGCACTCACCAAGGACTTCCACATGACCAAATACAAGTATTCGAAATTGTAGTTTTTTCATAAACATGGAGACATTTTATAAACAATAACTTCACGTAAAGGTGATTTTATAAAAAAACACAATTTCAAAAACTAAAAATACCTTATATGATGCATGGAGAAGTCTTCTACAACTTTGATGAGCCAATTCTTTAATAACATGTTTAGTTAATTAAATAAAAAATAGTAAAAATAAATAAAAAAAAAGTAATAAATTTCTGGTTGCCAATTTCCTACGGGCTGTACACTCTTAAATTGCTTAGAAACCATCTCTAAGAGAAAGCTTTCTACACTGTCACTGAAGCACTAGCATAATGACAATGACAGAACTACCTGATTTTGACGATTTTACTTTATACTTGTCAATTGCCTGTTAATTACTTGTATAGTATTATTGAACAGAAATATGTATTTATTTATCAGTATATATAGGTTGTAGTGAACAAACTCTATCTGATCGTTTTTTATACCAACAATAGCTACCAATGTTTGTTTCAATTTCCAGGTTCCCTTGGTGGTGGTGGCGGTGGCAATGAAGCAGGTATGCTAATTTTTTAATATATTATAAACTATTTCCCTAAAGGCGTCTGATTGCAGATTATTCTTAATCTAGGCAGCTATAATAAATATTATGCTTGTTGCCATAGCTGCGACCCTTTATTCGCGACATAGCAATGCTGACAGTTGTTCACTAATACATTATCTTGTATTATTATATAGCATTGACATTAAATTAATTTTAATTGTAGAGGTAACACCCACGTTGTAACCGAGATATAGGATATAGAAAACTGGGCTTGGCGGGATTTGAACCCACGATCTACGCCTCACCGGGGCGTCGTCTTAACCGCTGGACCACATGCCCCGACAAGAACAGCTGATATATTAGGCGTAGATCATGGATTTGAATCCCGCCAAACCCAGTTTAACTACATCCTCTAATTTTCTGTTAAAACACTTAGACTCGTTCCCTTACTTGAAATTTAAAGGGGTAACCCAATGAAACGCTCAGTATTGTATTAAATAATCAACATTGCCATGGCATAATCTGTGTATCATGTTTTCGTCTTGAGTCAATACTTGCCAATATCTTGGTGTCACAATTGAATTCAGAATGAGCTGGAATGAGTATATAGATGTGATATTGGGCGTAAAAAAATGATTTATTTAGGAGACTAAGAAAAGTGCGTATCATAATGTCATTCGCATGATTTTTTATGCCTTGGCTATATCTGTTGTTTACTTTACTATTGGGGCCTCCATTTGGTCACTTTTTCAACTATTGGTTACATTTTTCACTAGGTAATTTTTTGGTTACTTTCGTAATATTTTGTTACATTTAGTTACTTTTTTCAGTGTTTTTCGATGTCTTTTATTTTTTAACTGCTTAAAAACTGCTTTTCAATCACTTGCACTATATTAATTTATGACGCCGGCCGTAATATTTAAAATGGTATTGTGGTGTATGCTCACAATACTAAGGCCGTCACGCAACCCACATTCATAAGAGGCAAAATTGAAACACTGCCCTAAAATATAAAATTTTATTACTCTTCATATTTGGGTCCATTTATTTTATATTCTTTATTAGCGCATGGAACCCCAGCCCCAGTTTTACAATGATGTAACCTGGTTACTTAAATGTCAATTTTTTCAAGTTGTAGGTGACTCAACTATTTAGGATTTATTTGACGATGGAGGCCTTTTACTCTAGCTACTTGGGGAGGAACATTATCAGTCGATCCATCAGTACACCGATATCCTCAGCTCAGACTTCTGCAAGTCTATTACTTCCCACTGGCCTCAATACAAAGCAGCAGTTTTCCTTTTCCAGTCCTAAATCTTTAAAATAACAATACCGTATCTACTTAGTTATTAATGATATAGTTTCAATGGATTATTTGCTGCAGCAGTATGCGATATTATGGTATTTACAAGTAGTATAGTATGTTCTCTCCCCTAGCCGAATCCAATTGGGATAATTTGGGGTAGGGTAAATTTAGTGATGCGTATACTGGAGGTACTGGACAAGGGTGTAAGATTATTTATTTTCATTTTATTTTTTAAACAATAAGTTCACTTAGTATTTTTTTAAATGTGTAAGATATATTAATCGTATGTCGTATTTGTTTGAAATTAGTAATGGATCACAGGTTATCGTAGTCCCTCATGTTATTAAGCCGCAGCACTCCTGCAAATTATCCAGTTGTCCATTTCAACTCAACTGGGACGACCCGAGACCATAAGGAACCTTCCCCTTCTGCGTCTACAGTTTGATTTTGGTTCAATGAATTTAAGCGTGGCCGAACATCCGTTTTGGATGAGGACCGTCCTGGTCGCCCGATGGACGTCGTCACCCAAGAAAACGTTGACGAAGTCAAACGAATGATACAGGGCGATCGAAGATTGAAAGTACGAGAAATAGCCGAGACTACTCGGATGTCAACAGGAACGGTGTTCATTATTTTTTATGACCAGCTAGCCATGAAAAAGCTATCAGCCTGCAGAGTGCCGCGTTTGCTTACGCCGGATAACAGCTAGCCATGAAAGAGCTATCAGCCCGGAGAGTGCCGCGTTTGCTTACGCCGGAAAATAAGCGGCTATGAGTTTTTCACAGACTTGTTCGGACAGATTTAAGAGAGATGCAAGCCTTCTTCATCGTGTAGTCACGTTGACGAGACTTTGATTCATCATTACACCCCGGAGGTGCAATCAAAACAATGGGTCGCACCAGAGGAATCTGCACCCAAGAAGGCGCAAACCGTCCCATCCGCCGGCAAAGTCATGGCGACGGTTTTTTTGGATGCTAAGGGTGCCATACTTATGGAAAAAGATAAAACCAGTGTACTACAGTAATACTACAGTGTTCACCGAATTTAGAAAATACAGAAAAATGGAATTCGCGGGGTTCGAACACACGATCTACGTCTATAAACCGGGGCGTCGTCTTAACCGCTCGAACACAAGCCGCCACAAGAATAGTTGATGTATATCCTCTACATATATGCTCGTATTGACATGATTCGTAATGTATGACGACGCCCCGGCTAGGCGTAGATTGTGGGTTCAAATCCCGACAAGTCCAGGTTTTCTATATCCTCTAATTCCTAATCCTCTAACGTGGAGGTTACCTCGTCATCCAAAAATTAATTTAATGTCAGTGTTTCAGTGTTATATACTCCATATAATACTGCCTTGTTGCAGACATTTCATTATGTACTGAAGGAAAAGCTTCCCCTGAAGAAGGTGCTGTCTCACCATGAAAACGCGCCTGCACATTCGTCCCGCATTGTCGCTGCAGAATTGCATGATGTACGCTATGAATTGCTGCCTAACCCCCCGTATTCGCCAGACCTGGGTCCTTGCGACTGCTATAGGCTTCCGAACCTGAAGAAATGGCTAGCTGGGCAGAGGTTTTGTTCCAACAACGACGCAATATCTGTTACAGAAGCTTATTATATGCAGGGTTGGATGAACCCAATTTTTTGGAGGGGTTGCAAAAATGGCAGGGACGCTGGGAGAAGACAGGAGGATACTACATTCAACAATAAAATTGTGTTTGCAATCCAAACACAGGTACTTAATGAACCGCTCTCGTATGCCTACACCACCAAGTGGACCATTATTGATTTGGCAAAATTTAGAAAGATCATTGAAGTGATAATAGGGGTCTTCAGTGTTCGTGTTATCGAGTTATACCTAGTTACCAAAGTGTGTTATATCAAGCTAAGTTAACACATCGATAACCCGATAACCAGCTAACCAGCGTACTATCCTAAACCCACTTCCAAGTTGGTTAACGTGTTATTTACCTTGCTATAGCTCAGGTTTGACCGCCGCCATATTTGTTTTTTTCGATTGATTTGAAACACGAGTTTAAAATTTTGTAGTATTTAAATGTATTTGTGTAATCTATTATCACAAGCAATTACCGTAAATACTTAAAATTATAATAACCAAAATGAACAAAAAATATAAACAAATGTGCACTAGAATAGAGTTCTGCCACTTTCTTTAAAGCCGTGCCACGAACGTCTGACTACTACCACGTTGTTTACTCTGTCGATATAGCATGATAACTCACTCCCGAGGTCCACTCACGATTGTGTGTTAAGTTGAATAGCATATCTAACTCGATAACACGAACACTGTGAAGACCCCTATTGTGTAGAAGTACTCATGTCATCACTGAGTGATAGATATCTTCACTTATTTGTAACTTTACATTTGTTTATCTTTTTCAGCTAACGGTGGTGGTCTAGGACGTGGAAACATTGGAGGTGGTCAAGGAGGTTTTAACTTTGGAGGTGGTCAAGGAGGTTTTAACTTCGGAGGCGGTGGGGGCGTCATCCCGACAGAAGGCTACGAGGATGAACCCGATGGAGTAGCACCAGGTACGTTGAAAACTATAGAGAGCCCTTTCTTTGGTCAATGAGGTAAAACATGAGTTTTAACCAAGGGTGGTTCTACTCCTCCCCCCCCCCCCCATCCCCAAATTTGACCGAGTGTCAGATAGAATTAGGTTTTTTTGACAAAATGTATTATGAATTGTTTTTCCCTTTTCAAGACACCGCTACTTTTCAGTGTCGCGCTTGCGCATGCCCTCGCTGGCTCCCGCTATTATTCGACAAAATCCGCTATAATCTTTCCTTATTCCAGCGTATAAATAAGAAAGCAATTTTATGTTAATTGGTAGTGATCGTTAAGTTACTCCCTCAGATAAGTTTTTTTTCTTCTAATGCCTGGTTTCATCATTCTACTTTAAGCAACCCTGTCAGCCTGACATGGGGGTAAATCTGTTTATTTACTTGAGGCACCCTAAGGGCAGACTCCTTCACCTCGGGGAGACAGGGCAGACCTCCTGCTTGATTATAGTGGATTCCGAACCACTTGGGGGAACATGGTAATGTCGCACGATTAATTCGGAGGTGACCAGGACTCGACACGCACGTAGACTCAATCTCGGCGCGTTATGATATCCCACCATGTTTCCCTGCCAACGGTGTGCCGCAGTTTGAAGCACGCTCTGTTCTAAAAACTGAGAACTGCCCACACGCTCTGCTGTCGTGGATGCAACTTGGTAAGGCTGTTGGCAGGTCGTTGAAGGGATGATAAGAGGTAAATTCACTCATACGTTCCTTGAATTGTCCCTTCCGTTACAGACGATATTTGTTACATACACTGTTTACAAAGTGGAGTCACCCGACCCATCTAGAAATGCGTTTTCGCCCGCCTCTCCTACAGGAATTCCCTTCATGTATTATTTATTCAACTATATGTTTTCCCCCATTGACGATATCTAGTAAAATATGCCCTTCCCAAAACGGTGTTAGACGAAAAGTACCTTAAGTTTTTTTTCAGGCCCTTCTCCCCGTTTACTACACCCAATATTCACAGCCGCACATTTTAAAATGATTCAGTTGCTTAAAAAAAGAAAAAGTACGGGGGTTGGGACAGATGGGGATTTTATAGTGATCCCTAAATAGCCAAATACATCAAAAACACCTTATATGCACTTTCTACAACGTCATTTTTTGAGCAAAAATCTACTGTTTTCCAAAAGAACGGTTTCATCAGTTTAAATTTCTTGTTTCAGGGTATCGCCGAAGCTCCAGAACGCAAGGTGTGCGCACTAGAAGCGTAACCAAAAACGTGAGTATTGTTAAGCTTTTGTCAAATACTTCCACGGCCATAATGCCACCAGATGATTACATAATTTATGGCCTTGTTAGTTTCGCAGTCACTCGGAACAAGTTTCATTGCTGATACCTCTTTGACCCTACGTTGGTTATCGGCATTGGATAAATGCGACTGACTACTTGTGAGGGTTTATGCACAAACATGATGATTGATACTAGTGTAGCAAAGCTATGCCGCCGCGACAAGATCAGCCCTTCGGCCTTACGGAAGTTATTGGAATTAGTTAAAAACCTCACGTCACTTGTCGCTGCACCAGACGCTCTGATTGGGTCCTTCATTGGTTCAAGGTGTTCCACGTATGGCAGCAACATGAGATAGAATCCTTGACCTTCTGAATTTTCCATCTACTTCACTACCAGTAACAGATTTTTTAACTAAACATGGTAGTTTTTGTAATCCACGCGCTTGTGTAGTAAAAAGAAAACGCTGTCTCTGATCGACCCGTTTTTCCTGTATTTATATGAAAAATATTAACTACCTCTTTTGTTGTAGGGAAACACCTGGGAAATTCCGCCTCCCGGACGCCGCCGCTAGGATGAGCTGGGATTTGCGCGTTTTTTTCTTTATGATTAAAACTAAATGTGCGAGTACCATTAGTATGTAAGTTTTATGTTTTATGTTAAACGATAAGGGTCTGGTGAGTTCGGTAAAGTCGGTATAAACATGACCAATTCAGATTTATTTTTTATTTTTCAACATAATCTCCTCCAATGTTAATACACTCATACATGTCTACATCCCCGCTCGAACAATTTCAACCCCCCCCCCCCCCCAATATAGTCTGCGTCCTTGCTGTCAAAGTGGGCCTCCAGCCGCCGACATCTCCTTCAAAACACCCCCCCATGTCTGATTTGAGGTTTTTGAATAAGAAATGAGATGAGGGGGACAGATCTGATCTAGACTATAGGGGGGATCTCTTGCCCGTTGGCGGCATTGCAACCATCGGTATTCGCGCAGGCCGAGAATTACACGGCTGAGCTTCCCGCTCTGTTTGATTTTCACCGTACCTTGGCAATGAGCTCACTATAATTTTAGGCGTTCATTGTGCATCCATTAGGATAACTCCTTCCAAATCCCAGAACACTGTCATCATGCCCTTGAGAGATGACCGCTGGTGTCGAGATTTCCTCTGGGCTTTCTCCCCCCTTTTAAATAAATAAGGACTTTTGGTTCTATTACTTTTGATCCAGGCCATGCTTTCTCTTTTGGACTCGGTCATGCTGATGGACCTACGTTTCATCCACAGTTAATCCTGTGGAAACTGTCTTCCCCCTCATCCTCCAATAACTTCACAAACGCCTCTGAAGTTAATACACGACGTTCTTTATCACATGGCGTTTTCGGTACCCGACGGGATGAGACCTTTAACTTGCCTAAGTGGCCATGCAAAATGGTGCCCACCCGTTCTTTACTAATGCTAATCTCTGCTCTGCTATCTGCCAAATCTTAAGCCGACTATTTTCCACCACTAGCTTCGCAGCGGAGGTGACCCCTCTGGACGGGAGTTGTCTTCTGCCTTGGTTACACTACCTACACCAACAACTTACACACTGTGTTATATGAAGGACAATGTTTATTGTAAGCAGGAAAGAAATTTTCGCCGCTTGGTGCTCCCTATTCCGGTCATGTTCAGCAATTGGAGACATGGTGTCAGTAAAGCGGACGCACAGCGAACTAGCAAGTAGAAGTGAGTTTTGAACCGAATTCAGGTCAAGGTCGACCGATTTTAGAAGTACGGTCCTTTTTGCTAGCCCGTTTTAACTACCTAGGTTACCGGACTTACCAGCCTCACCTCGTATTTGTTTGTTAATTTTGGATGGACAGATTGTCCGCTACGTACGTTGCTGAAGTGGGAGACTTCACGTAACTGAGACGTACCTATGTCGAAATCCAAATTACACAATTGTAGCCTATTTTGTTTATTTATTTACCCTTTTATTCCCAAGCGATGTTCATGAAAAATCCTTTCGGTAATTAGCCTAAAATTAGGGAAGAATTTAATATCTGGCTTCATTAAGTACGTAATGCCGCCTCTAACCCACTGCTCTGGTGTGGTTTTTTTTTAAATATAAATAAATAAAAAGGTTAATCGCATACAAACAGTTCAATAAATAAATAAATAATATATATATATATATATATGAATCACAGTTGTCAAGACAAACAAAAACGATCACATTTACAAAAATACACCAGGGTGCACGTCCGCATATTGAAATTGAAATAATACCAAAAAGCAGAAGCATGCAAAGTCACTCATTCTGTTGCCATTTCCACTTGAACGCAAAGTCACCCGGTCTGTCATACCTTAAGTAGTAATTCATTTTTAAATAGGTTACGTCCCATTGAGAACGGTTCATTAAATGCTTTGTAAATCCTCTGCAAAGGATTCTCAGTGACCATTAAATATAAATAACTCTCGAGAGCGAGTGGCCCTCACGTTTACTCTAATTGGAAATAATTCCAATATTTGTGGACTGTCAAGTAATTTAATACATTTTAAACAAACATGCAGTCCAACACATCTCCTAGAATTTAAGGTTGAAAAATTAAACTCTTCATCATTGATGAGCTGCGGGCAGGGTGGCGCGAATAATGTGGATACACCTTGTAACGACGTAAAGTCGTTTTGTGGTATTTATTTGATTTCTAATATAGATACTTTACAGTGATTTCCCTCTTGGTAAATGAAAGTAAAGTAAAATTCCATAACTTCTGCCAAGATGTAATTTAAATAATTTAAATAATTTAATAATTTTCTTGTTGAGATTTGACAAAAGAGATCGGCAATTTTTCTTTTTCTAAAGAGTGATATTTTTTAATTTGAAAAGGGGAATTGATTATCCATTGACGCCGCAATTCAAGAGTGAGTGAACGAGTGAGTACGTTTTGCATCATTCATGGTATTTTTAATGTGTGAACTGAAGCTTAAGTCCTGTGTAAAGGTGATACCAAGATTTTTTTTTGGGTCATTAGTGATAACGCTCTCGCATGTTTTCGCGTGACTATTAAAGGCCTCTTTGATATACTTTTTAGTTGTTCGCTTATAAAGCTTTTACTTCCTCACAGTTTCGGGGTTTCTATTACCATTTTTAAGCCTTCTGAATAGTCTATTCTATTTTTTAATTTGAGAGATTTTTTAATTTGTGAAATAAGGTGGGTATTTCGGATTTAATGAGACACTCTTTGCAGGTACGCAATCGTCAAGCGCTGAGTAAATAATAGTAAAGTGAAACATCACATGCGCTATCAACATTTTGAATAGAATAAATTTGAAAATCAGTATTAGCAAGAACATGATATAGGCGAGGTAGGTCAGCCCTGTTGGAGGATATTTTCATTTTCCTTAGAGACAAATTGCATAATAATGCTGGGTGGAGGTTGACTAATGGGCAGTCATAAAGACTTACTCGAACAGGTTCATTACAAAGAACCAGATCCAGTAGCCTGCCCATGATGTTCAAGGTTGCATTACATAATACATTGCGAAACATTATGTAAGTCTTAGCGAATGAAATTAAGTCCGATACATTCTCTGATGGGTTTGGTAACATGTTCATTCCCATATCTGGGTAAATTAAAGTCACCAACGATAAAAAACTTATAACTAGGGTCTACAGTATACAAAATTGAAGAGCAGTAGTCGTAAAAATTACAGTACCGTACTCCTTGACTGGACTGCTCGGTGAGATATAAACAGCGTCTGCCAGTTTCGTATTATAATATTTAGGCTCGCTCAGAATAGGAAAACCGTTTTTAATTGCAATAGCCACACCTCCTTTAAGCTTCCATGACAATGAGGACATTGTCACTTCTGTTCAATAGTTCAGAGTTCTGGATAGAGACATTGGCCCAAGTTTCAGTTACACAACGTATCAATTAGAGGTTCACTATCCACAGAGAGGTGAAAGGTTTTGGTAGGCTGCGTAAACCTCTGACACTTTGGTACAACATATTTAAGTTATTACGACTGGTAGTTTGCAAAACTAATATTTTACAGTACTAATCAAACTTCGAACAATTGTAGGCCTGGAACATCTAGCTAGGTGACTGCGACTGATTGGCGGCTGGACAATGAAAGGGGGTGCCTCAATTAAGTTGGGTGGAGTAAGCACTGAGCTTTCCCCCAAAAAATGGTTTCTCTGTCCACGAGAACGTTGCTGGCGAAAGTTAGAAACTGGAGGATCAGGACGCCCGCTGGCAGCAATGATTAGTCTATAAATTTCAGCAATCAGATTTGCTATTTTCAGTTTCCGAGACATAGTGAAATGATGGCCGTTTCCTGATCTATCCTTCCGTGCAGTGAAATTAATCAAGCTTAAAACCTTAAAACCAAACTTAAGTGAACTTTCATATAGCCTAGTATTTTGTTGAATTTCACAACATTTTCATTATATTTTTTACAGTCGTAGCGTTCATTAACATAAATAACAGAAAATGTACACAATGGTTCTGTCGCATACTGGAGCTAAAACCGACCAAGAATTTTCACAGGGCAAGTAGGTGGCACAGTGGCAGTTGTTACCGCCAGCCATGATAAAAACATGGTCATTCTTGGCAAAATGTTTGTGTAGTTATCAATACCGCCAATTGCTTCATTTAGCTGGGCATCAGGCTTTGAAATGACCTGACGTGAAAAGGAGTTACTAGGTAAAATACTGCCAATTGGGCTGCCCATATTCCTTCCATTTGAGTCTGCAAGCAATAGATCATTTACCCTAGTATTCAAATCATTACCGGGCTTAACTGGAGTACTTACTTACTTAACGTGTCCGAGCCTTGGACACGTTGTTGTCGCTTGACCCGGTGGTGGAAGGATTGGCCGACGGGGTAATTCCCGCCGTTACCAGGGACGCCCGATCGCTCATAAGCGCAATCTTCGGGGAGGCTCCTTCCATGTCCCCTGGAGTAAGCGGCAGTACATTAATCATTGGAATTTTTGTACTGTTTGAAACCGTTGGTGGAGAAAACGGGGGGATACTTATATAATTAGCATGAGACATTTATTGGCCCACTTCCTTACTGGCAACAGTTGGGGATGGACTATTTATAAGACCCTCTGAGGATTTATTATTATCAGGTGAGGCTGCCTCACATGTAAACACTTGAGTTGGTGTTGCTGATATGATGACTGTGTGCCGCTTGTCACAATCACTAATTTCCTGCCTGAGCTCATGAATAGTTTTAATAGAATGTAAATATGCAATGTCTAAATCATTGCACACCTGGTTTTTCTCAAGTAACTCATTAGCAATACTATCCCTGTTCTATACAATACTATCAGCTAGTTCAATGGTTTCTTTGAATAAACCTACTATTTTATTGTAAATGCTAAATTCTAAGTTTTCTCTGATTCCATCTAAATAATTGTAAATCTCAATGGCTTTCTTCTCAATGTTAGTGTCATTTGACAACGAGACATTTAAGGTGGATTCAGAAAATGAAAGATCAATTAGTCACATTACAAATTGCGCTTAGTATTTAAAACTAAAGATTACCTAAAACTAGTCTAAAAAAATTAAAAAATGTTGAATATTGATTGTTGACACCTGACGTTTAGGCGCCCATTCCACATACGTACAACGTCAATGAAAATTATGAAATTGAAGGACATTTCAATTTTACTGGCATTCCCTCCCTAATCTCAGGCCAGGCCGGCCCAAGCCCCACCACCGCCATATGCGATACGTTGCGGACAGGGGGTTCAATGGGGTATACAGGCATTTTTTTTGCCGTATTTAGAATGAAACTAGATTTTATTTTACATATAAATTGATATAAATTTCTTTTAAATTTATTCTTACTTGGGAGTAAAATTCATTTATAAATTTTGCTTTTAAGGCAGGGGCGGCCATATTTGAACGTCACCGTTCCCACCACCATAGTAAACAAAAACGGAAAACATAATATAATCGTGTTTCTTTTTACTTGGTTTTCCTAATTTTACATGGCAACTGCGAAAACTAATTATAAGTACTGTGCTGTGCCTAACTGTACAAATACGACATTCAGTACGCCACAAAAACTGTTTTTGCATATGCCTAATGATGGAAAAAGGCGAAGAGCATGGATCCAAGCCGCAAGACGCGATGAGGCTGTCAGTCCGAAGTCAACTCTGTTTTTTTGTGAAGACCATTTCGAGGTAGGTTTGCGTTGATTTCTACTCTTTTTTCCAATGAAATTAGTATTCAGCCGTAATTTGCAGGCAGGTAATTTCTCCGACTGATGTGGGGTCTATGATGCATGACTACATAAACAATATACGTATTATGGTAGGGCTATTCTGTGGAGGAGACTTCATATTGACTTATTGATTATTGCTAGGTTATGAAATTTAAATGTTGCGGCCTTACAAGATTCAATCACTTTCTTCTGTCACTCTTAGCATAAGCGTAGATTTCTTTCGCTCACTAAATAGTGTAGCTCCCTAGCTCCTTCGATTTTTGCCGATACTGACACAGTTACAGTATATAACTGCGCAGCTCATTGTTGATTTGGACTTTATATTTTTAGTCGGTTACTGGCCAATCAGTGCTCGGTTCATTTACAGCATTTATATGGACCAGAGACCCACCGACCGCTTTCAACAAGCTGTCATTAATTATTAAAGTAGTAAAGTGGTTGTACTTCATTTTATATTAGATTGAACTTACTGACGTGTTTTTTTCTGTACCAGTTGGAAGAATGCATTGAAAATTTAACTTATGTTAAATTAATGCACGGGCGAATGACTATAAAAAAAACAGCGATGCCAACTAAATTTGAATGCCAGGGCAGGCGCATCAACAAGTTTTTGGAGCCGACAAGACTTTTACTAGTGAAGAGGCGAAGGAAAGAACTTATAGCTTCGGCCGTAAATGCGCAAGTAGAAGCTCAAGCAGGGCCAAGTAATGACAATCAAAGCTGCGAAGATAGTTTGCCTATTATTGAAGACCATGATAGCAATCGTAAGTAGAGTTTTCTATCATGTTGTTATGTTGCCTTCGCCTGGCAATCAGCATCTTCGCTGTCGATGATCATGCGGTAAACTTCCCGAGATATGTGCAATTTAATTGTAGGGCATTTCTCCACTAACACATGAGGTTTAACACAGTCGACACAGTCATCGCCGTCCGCATCTTTTTTTCTTGCGGGAGGCAGACTGGGTGAGCCGAAATCTCTAAAATTCCATCAAGGCTCTTTACTATCATCATCATCATATCAATATTATAAAATTGCGCGCAGGAGGCTTCCCCTGGGGAAAAAGTATGTGAAATGCGGCACGCCAGAATTAGTAGCGTTCACGAATTTTGATAGCAGTCGAGATTTTACAGTCTAATACTTATTTATAAAACTCCAAGCTCCGCCAGACAGCGACATGTTGCTCTCGTTCTAGGCGGGGGGCAGCTGGTCTCCCCTGCCCTCTCCTGTGGACGCCCATGGACATAATGTGTATTTAAACTGCGTTTATTTTTTACATTTTCCTGGTTTATGGTGACCCCATGTAAACACAGGAATTACGGAGTATTAATGTAGTTTATGTAAAAATACCAATGTGCGACACATGACGGTTTCTCTAAAAATAATAAAAATCTATATCTGAAAATATTGTATAGTAGACGTTCCGTGTAATGTGTGAGCCACTGTGAATCTTATATTGTGCTTTAAAATTTACTGTATACCTGTACATGGTTTTTTTTTGTTTCAGTTTTTTCAAATGACAAGTGCACGCAAACTATGCAGGCAGCTGCCGTAACTAGCCGAGCTGTGCAAGTGACGCCACAGTACACGACTGTCAGTTGCTCGCCAATTAAATCTGCAACTACCAGTCGCGGTACTACAAAAACCCCGGAGAAACTGGAGAGGGGGTCCGGCCGCAAATTTTCGGCCTGTAGTTTTCTAAATTCAAGCAGTGAAGATAGTGATGACAGCGATTTCGCAATTGACGATGTCGTCGAGCTGAAGGAGCTGTCTGCTCGCAGGATGAAGTTAATAATTCAGGCTAGGCCAAAGAAATATTTAGGCATTCCTGCGAGCTGCATTTTCGTGTTTGAAATGCTGACAAAAGATGCCCCCTGCCGCAATGTGGCGATAGTCTTGCAGCGAATAAAACTCTGCAGGACCTTCGATGAAATAGGGGACGACTTCGGAATTACCCAACAGCACGCCAGTACTGTTTTTAAGCAGACATTGCCTTACGTCCATTCAAACCTGAAGTCGCTTATACATTGGCCCCCTAAACCTACAATACTTGCCAACTTACCAATTGCATTTAGGGCCAATTACCGGGAAGTAGTGTGCATATTGGACGCATTCGAAATTGAAATCCAAAAGCCAAGCAATCCCATCCTGCAGTCAGCCACTTGGTCGCAATATAAAAAATGCAATACAATTAAGTACATAGTGGGTGTTACTCCCGATGGACTAGTCTCATGGTGTTCGAAGGGATATGGAGGTCGGACTGAAGACACGCACATAGTGACCGAGTCTGATTTTCTACATCACCTTCCGATGGACAGTTTAGTCATGACTGATCGTGGGTTCAAAACACTTGAACCATTCCTTTTGAGAAAAAATTGTCGGCTTGTGCGACCGCCAAGTGTTTTTCTTACAAGTGGTACAGTCATGACTAAGAAAGAAGTCATAGAGACGAAGCAAATAGCTGCCCTCCGTATACACGTTGAGCGAGTTATAGAGCGCATTCGCGAGGAGAAGTTGTTGTCTATGCATTCGTGTGTGAATTTAAAATTTTTGCCTATGCTGGATATGGCAGTGGAATGTGCATTAGGGCTTGTAAATTTACAGGGAAAATTAATTAAGTAACATTACGACTTTGATTTGATTATCACAAGATTTACTAAATTCTGTGTTAAGGCCGGAAGAACCGGCACACACGAAACACTCTTGTGTTCCAAAAAATGGCGACTATGAACTTTTACTTATTAAATTATTTTTACTTTGACTGGACATCATCATGAAATCGTTGATTTGCCGTAAAAAGTGTAGATTACCATTATCGTATATAATAATACAGGCTTTCAGTGATATTTTAATTCATTCCTCTGCGACCAATATTAACTGAGATATGAATTATATAAGGTTTCAATCGGCCGCTATCTTGTAACTAAATAGTGGATTTAGCTGGTTAAAGAACTCGATCAAGACATTTTTGAAGTTCATCAAAATCGGATAATATTTACGGAAGTTGGAGTGTTTCCTAAAATCGATATACATACATAAACACATACTGTACATACGTATATACAGTATATATGTATAAAGCTGGCCATTGACAAGGCCTCCAAACGGACTCGCGCCAAGCCAAATGGCGTGTCCTGTTCCATTTGGCGTTAGCGCCATTTAGAGGGGTCATTCACGACTACGCTGAACCAGTCGCTTTAAATCTTTCAAATTGTACAGTGTAAAAGTACCTCTTCCATATCGTAACACTATACAATTTGAAAGATTTGGAGCTACTGGTTCAGCGTAGTCATGAATGACCCCTCTAAATGGCGCTAACGCAAAATGGAACATGACGCGCCATTTGGCTTGCGCGATTCCATTTGGAGCCCTCGTGTATGGCCAGCTTAACATTTTGAAAAGAGGGTGGTTTTAGGCTCAGGGGGTCATGAAATGAAAAGTCGTGAAGAAATTTTCCGAGAGTCGAACATTGGTAGATGGTAGATCTCAATAGGTACATGAATCTGCCTTTAAGCTGAAAATATAAAGGTGTTTTGTTCAGCTGCTATTTATCCGCCCCTGGGTCCAGTGCAATTTGTTTTGAATTATGGCGGTTGGCTGTTGCTGTGCAGGAGAATCCGGGCTAATAGGCCGTGGTCGATTTGAAAGTATGCTTCCAAACGTTTCGTCAACAACAACAGTGGCACTATGTACTACACTTCTAAGATTGTATCGTGGGGGTACCGTAGGAACTGACTGACAGACTGGTGCAGGTATGGATCGGCGCGCAAGCGCTCTCGTGTCTGCTTGGCTAGTTGGCGTCATTCTCTGTTTTGTTGTTTTATTTACTTTTAACCTACCCCCGACTACATAGGAAAGCCATAGAAATCTATAAACATCCGCAAAACTTTAATAGAACGGAAGAAGGATTAAAACACTACCGAGTCAATCAGACACGAGAGCGCCTGCGCACCAATTCAGACCTGCTCGGTGGGCCCTCTAACTGTAGCCTACGTCTTCAATTCCTTAGGGACACCTGAAAACTATGACACTACCTATAGAAGTATTGTTATACAGGGTGCCCCAGACCATCCGTCCACCTACTTTTTCTCGAAAACGAATGACGTCAGAGGTCTGATTTTTTTTAAAATCATTACAAAATGGGGGTTGATGCATTTCTGGAAATTAGTTTGGAATTTTTTGGGGACCTGGAAGGGGGGTTTGGGGGGTCCGTATGCTGTTCCTCGAAATAATGAGAACAATTTTTTGTTTGTCATTGTTAAGTTGAAGTCATGAGCTTTCATTTGAGATGTCACTTGCCATGCTTCGGGTGACCTATTCCCAACCTCCCCCCCTCCCCATTGAGGCGCAGGTTCAGGCACTAACATTTGTGTATCATTGTCAAGCTGAAGTCATGAGCTTTTATTTGAGGTGTCACTTGCCATGCTTTAGGTGACCCATTCCCACCCTTCGCCCCTCTCCCCGTTCAAGCGCAGGTTCAGGTACGATTTGTATAGTTAACTTGACATTTCTTGTAATAAGCTTTCATTTAAGGTACAACATGCCATATGATATTTTAGAGAAATTTAATCTCAAACTTTAGCTGTTTACTGTACCTGAACTGAAAAACTCAGGTACACCAAGGTAAGATTATCAAGTACTCCTATTTTTTCTTTACCAGAAAATTTGATTTAGACTTTTAGCATTCAGCACACTAATAGCCCACAGGTACCCAATGTTTGACTTTTAAAGACCTCCTGTACCTGAACCTGTAGGGATACAATCAAAATTTTTGCAAATTATGAATGAACACTTTATAAGCCTTCAACTGATGTACAATTTGACATACCTTTACATTTGATTATTCCGAGGAACAGCATACGGACCCCCCAAACCCCCCCTTCCAGGTCCCCAAAAAATTCCAAACTAATTTCCAGAAATGCATCAACCCCCACTTTGTAATGATAAAAAAAAATTCAGACCTCTGACGTCATTTGTTTTCGAGAAAAAGTAGGTGGTCGGATGGTCTGGGGCACCCTGTATATGCAGCCTCACCGTATTTTCTTACGGAACATTGCCTATAAAATTAGTTTATATTGTAGCTTATAACAAGAATGGTTTTTTCCATTTATTGCATATTTACTGTGATATACTGTACCCCTGAATAAAAAACTACTTCTAGTACTAAGTGGTCTCCATTTTTTGCTTGATATGCAATTCCTCATGAAATATCTAACTTGCAACAATAAACGAAGCGTCATAAAGCAGAAACAATGTTCCTCTTCATTCTGATATGTAGTATGTGACCATGATTCACACCAATTGGCCACAGTTTTGAAACTCCTTCAACGTGACGCCCCCAGAGACCATTATTTTTTTTACAAATGAAGTTTCAAAACTGTGGCCGATCTGTGTCAGTGACGGCAGCATATTGTGCATCAAAGCGTGGAGAATTATTTCCTCCAGTTAATGACACTTTATTTCTTTGTTCTCATTGAACAGGTGTTGTAAAACTGGTTCCGCAAGCACCGGTTAGCAAGGCACATGCCCAGACTCTGGCCAATGGCAATCACAAACCCGGCCCTAGCGTGGACAATCCCATAGGCGGGGTTTCCACATACGTCAATGTTAAATATGGTGGTAGCAGACATTTTTAGTATGTCTTTAATGTCTGCTAAAACGTCAATACCACATTTACCATTGACATGTGGAAACCCCGCCATATAATGTGCTCCACAGTTTCCAGCTGATCGCACGATATATATTAGAATAGATCGATTGACTTATGGGAGAGAGCACTGGCTGAGTGAATTTGTGTAGGTGGCAGTAGACAAAAAAAATGGCGGCCCAGTTATAAGGATTTGAAAACCACGTCAAAACAATGTAAATAAATAAACAAAACAACTATTGGGATCACAAAGCATTTAACCATTATCAATCGAAGGTACAATCGCTGATTCCCCTCCGAAGCAAACTACAATCTGGGCCTAATGAACGATTCCCAAAACTGATGCGCTTGATGCAGAAGTTGACGCACGTAGGGCTCGTCATAGTCCACGATTATGAGGATTGCTTTTTGTGACTTTTCGAAATCCGGCGAAGCGCAACAAAATAATCCTCTTCGCCGTTTGGTCACTAGCATCTGCAGCTGCATTTGGGCTTTCACCTTCTCTGTTAATTCTGAGTGAGAATTGACGTAATGACTGATATTTTTGTATTTGGTGGGACACTTCACTTCAATCACATAATCTTCGCTCACACCATCTGGTGACGCAGCCAGCCAAGGGTGGGATGGCAAAAAGAACAGTCCCGTCTTACGCCACTTCAAATTGAATGTCTTTGCCAACAATCGGATAACTGGCTCCTCCAAGATGCGGCCCCTTTCCATAGCTTTTGTGTCCCTGACTTTGAGAACCCCAATTATTGAATTGACGAGCGATCCGTCGGGTGTTCTACAGTGGGCGGCTTCATGGATTTTCGAGGCGGTGATCCTACCGTACCTATAATAAAAATTGTCAAATTTACTGATTTGCAACAAATTAAATCTCAATTAAAGGATTGCAGAGCAATCCGGATATAAATGGCAGGCATATATCCATGACTTAAATTATGAAATGAAAAATCGTCTTTACTTCAGGCGAGCTTTAGCCCCGAAAGGCTACTCTTCCAGCGAACCTGCAACTTGTAACAAATTCATCCCCAAATTTGTGAGTCGTATGAACTATGGTCAAAACGTCGTGAAACGCACCAATACATTGGCTGTCGCATAATGACGTTTCCATTTAGAACACAGTGCAATGTTCTTAATTTCTTCCCTCAACTGTCACCATTACTATGACATTTCAAATAGTCTACTGTTAACTTACTTGCGACCAATTACAGGAAAGCTGTCATTTGCCTTGAGTCATGGACCAAAGCTTGTAAGTTTTTGTTGGGCACTCAGAAACTCAGTGAAAACCCGGTTGCGCATTCATTTTTGTTTGTTTGTAAATTAATGACAGTGGCGCGACCCCAATGATTTTAACAAATTGATGTTTCCATTTCTAAACTTTTTTTATTTAACTTGCAACATTTCTTAACCCATTTACATGCTTTCATGTAACATATGAAGATGTAACTAACCTTAGCTCATGCCAAAGAGGATTGTCAGCCTGGCCTCTTGTGGCGACTTCTGCTTCCTCGCAAACTGAAGCCGTCATAACCCTCTGCACTAAACTCTCAAAATCTTCTGAATTATTTATCAGATAGTGCAGACTGAGCTGCTCCACGGTCGGTCTTTCCAGGAACTGTCTGTGGATCATGCTACTGTTATATGATCCACCAGACAGAACTTGTGCACGAAAGTCCACGTTGTCCGGCAACGGTATAGGTACCCTCCCAAAGTCAGCTAATGTGACGTGCGTGCCTCCTCTTCCAACAGAAGACAACGCAGGCTTCTTCCAGTAGCAAACAGTGGAAGTAGGAGATGGTTCTTCTGTCCTCCGCTGCAGCCACAGAAGAAATGCAACCGAATGCTTACAGCCACCTAAAATGAAAATAAAAAAGTTTAGATAAATGTTGTTGATAGTAGCATATTATGCTAATGCTTGCCAATAGGTCTGTTCATCGATCACAGTTAAGTCAATTTAGTGGCACCACAAACACCTTTAAGTAGTACGCAATGGAAATGCGTTAGGAATGGCCATGGGCCGATGATACTCTTCAAACTTTCACATTGACATAATACAGTAGGTAAATAAATGACAAATAAATTCTGTTAAGTTCTTGACTGCATTGTACATTATGTTAACATTTATTATTTACGCTATTTTATTGAAAATCGGTGCAATATAGACTTTCTATTCTATCCCTAGTCAATTGATATCATCTTACCTAGAGCGGCTTGGCACCCAGTGCACTGTGCATCCAATATTTCTTCAGCCTGCTCATTCAAATGCACCACTACTTCATACGGTGTACTTGTCACTCGGTGTTCAGGACACACTCTGCCTTTCACCCAACATTCTTCGTTGCAACGAAGGACTCCCACTTTTCCCACAGCGTTATCACCGTAGGTCTGTCTTCCTGATCTGTAAAAAATTGTTTGGCTATTATGCATGTTAAAAAGCTAACGTACATGCAAATAGGCAATAGCCCCCGAACAAAGTTATGAGGCTGCTAAAATTGGTGCCCTCATATCACTGACACTACAAATGTTTAGTTGGTAGGTGAATTAGTTTTTAATAAAGTAAATACTTTCAATGCAGGGTACCTACTGGTGTAATGGACAAAGTAGAAGTACACAATCCGCTATAGTATAGCAGATTGTGTACTGAACTGTATTGCAGCTATACCCTACGCAAACAAATGTATTGCACATAACCACTGACAAACAAAAAGTGCCGACAACAAATAGTATAAAAACGAGAAGTCATTTTAAAAAATATCCTACATTGTTAGGGGCAAGGAAGACACCAAATTATTAGCTAGACCTAAGCGTAAAAAGCAAAGAGCTGCATTACTATCTTTAGCGATTCTTACCTGCTTTCTTTGACGCCTCGCAATTCCGGTGCTGTATATACAGATTTGCCACTTAAATAGGCCAAAACCATGTCGACGTCTACATGTGGCAGATTAGTAGAATTTGCTTGCACATACCGATCCATTTTTCTAACTATATTTCAAGTTTTCCACCAAATAAAATATTAAAACAAAGATTTATTAAACTCGTCCACTGTAAAATGTAAACAAATATGCGTTTCTAACTTAAACCCGAACTTTCCCGAAGCTGGCGAGCACACGTGTGAATGTCTACGTCACGACGTCCGAATGTTTCCGAGTGGAAATTACGAACTTAAAATTAAAATAAAACTTAACTTACACTAAAAATGAGATAACTGGGCTCACAAAAACTTTAGTTTACAACTAATCTACAGCATTTCAACTCTAAAACGATTATTCCTCCCGCACCTGTATACCCCATTGAAGAACTCGAAATCCGCCATATTGGTGGATCCTTAATGGCGCCAAGTACGAATTTCATACCAGAGACAATAGAAAATTTCTTAATTTTGACGGGAAAAAATTAATTTATCTAACTATCTGCCCTAGAATTAAGTCTCTACGAAATTTCGAAGACAATGTGAATGAATAAAGCTCTGAATAAGAGGGTTGGAGCATCAAGATTGATATGACTAAGTGTTCTGGTGGTTCTGAGCTTTCGATAGACTATTGTGGGTCTGGGCTGCCCCTGCCTTGCATTTATTGAGCAAGAGGATGCCTTCGAGGGCATTACAAAGGTAGTTTTTAGCTAGACTACGTGATTAGGCAAAATAGACTAGGTTTTTACTGGGTAGTCAGCAGCTACAAAATTATAGGAAAATGCTCAGGCCTCTGATTTCCTCCTTCAAAACTAAGTAGGAAGTAGTAGTAAGGCCTAGTGTTTTTTATTCAAATAAGTCTACGCCCTACAGGATACCTACATAACTCTAAGTAAATTAATGAACGAACGATAAGACGAACACTGTCAATTAAGAGAAATCTCTATTCAGTAGGTTTAGTCAGTAGTAAGTGGTTAAGTTAGTTAGATATTTAGGCAAGGTGCTGGACCTAATTCTAGTAATGATTGACAAATATATCTGAACAACGACTAGACATTAATTCAATAATGGAACAATGCAATACAATATTTTATAATTTTTAACCGCAAGATAAAGTACAATATACAGTAGATTCTAAACATAGTCAATAATAGCCTAAAAAACATTAGTTGTCTTAAATAGTTAGTAATTATAAATAGGGGCAACTCTTTTAATATAATACAATACATTACTTATGATAGACCTCAGAGTCGTGAAAATAACACAAAAACAATACGTAACTTAGGAGCAGAAAAACTAGACTATCTAGCTTAGAGACTCCATAAACTCACTCACGGAGTAAGGTCAACACCCCTGGAGCAATGCTTTCACCCCTTTTCTGAAATTAGATTCAGTGACATTGTTGATTTTTAGGGAACTTGGTAACATAGTAAAGAGTCTTAGTCCCATTTAGGCTACTGGGGTCCAGTAGGAAGTTTGGCTTGTCTTGCTCCAAGTGCATGTTGTTCCTACCTCATGTATGGTAGTCGTGTAAGCCATGGTTTGTTATGAGCGCTTGTGAATGTATAGACCAGCTAGAGGGAGAATCATCAATGAGCGAATAATGGGCCTAGGCCTACATGATACCCTCTGATCCCAAATACCCTCAGGAAGCGAGCACATTGCGATTGGATGATCTGATCATCTGCTTACATACAAGACAGCTTTAAATTAAGAAATATAATAATAGATGCACAGTTGCAAAAAAAAAAGAAACTAAAAATTGTTCCAAACTCAAAATTAAACTAAGAATGCTCCCGACCGGAAAAATAATTATGTGATCAATTGTTACAAGGGCAAGTTCGTCAAACTTGTTCAAAACATAGGTCCACATACTGTATTCTAAATTTACCACACATTCTTCCAATATTATTGACCTAAGAAATGTATAGCTTTGCTCAGTTTCTGCCTTATAATGTGTTTATGAGATTCTAGATAATTAGTTTTTGCAATGTGATGGCATCGAATTTTTATGTAAAGTTCGGAAACCTTTCTAATTAATATGAAAATGTGATTTTCCGGATAAACATTATCCTTAACATGGTCAATTAGCTCACTGAAAAGGTTGGTGCACTTTAAAAGAACATTTCTCAATATCTTTAGTTTCAATTCCCCTGCGACAGGCCGACCATTAGAAATTAGCTGGCGAATTAGTTTCTCTGTAACTCGACACACTTGGACAACACTTGGTGATGGTATTTGAAGACCGCCACTGTTTTTAAGTTTTAAAAACCCTATATTAGGTTGATTCAAGGCTCCCAAGAGACTGCATTGACACTCACTACAGTTAATCTTTTTTACGAGCCGCTTGACAGCAAATCCCGCAATGTAGACAATAATATTTTCCGAATATTCAGTAAGATCTGCAGGCAGGGGGATGTACTGATGATCAAGTGGAGTCTCCTGAATTTCAATGTCTTCTAAACGGTTATTTGAAAACAAAATAGGGTCAGGCTGGGCTTCTTTCGTACACTTCGCCTTCTCCCAAGATAAAAGCGCCGTTCCATCTTGGGGCAAACAATTCCCTGAAAATTTCACCCCGATTTCATTTTTAAGTAGAAGCTGTTTATAGGCAGCCTTAAATTGTACCACTGTAGGGTTGTTATTGAAACCCAACCTTCCCCGAACCATTGAGAAGTACATTTCCAGGTGGTCTTGGCTAAATTTGTACATGGGCAAAAATTTAAGCTTACCCGACTCCACAAGATCAGCGTACAAGCCCCTGACTGCATCAATCATTGTTAGAAATCCTAAAATGACTGTTTTTTTCTGCCCCAAGTATATTGGACGACCGGACATGTCTTCGAGCGATTTTAGATAATTTTCAGCAACGGTCATATAGTTGTTGGTGTAGCTGAAATTTTTTTTGGTAATGGCCCCTTTGAACCCTTTGGCAAAAGGATTTTTTGAGTTGCCAATATCAAATAAACTATTTATTACACAACAGTACTCCTCGGTGGCCGAGCTATCTAAAAATTGAGGAAGCTGCAAATCATCACGCAAGCTGATGCCGTTGATGCCCTTAAGATTTGGCAAGCGAAACGTACTTTCATTTTTTGATTGTTAAAAAAAATGTGGCTTTTCTTTAACTTATTCCCCAATGCAACGCCCTCATTCGACTGGAGGTTATGTAGAGCACTGATGTGTCCACTTAATAGTTCCGGCGCTGCTTTTTAGTTCCTGCTGCCCGGCGAGCAGGTTTCGGGCAAGTTTTAAAACGTGGCAGACATCTATGATGGCATACACGCGCTCATGAGTAACCGGGTGGGCTATCCATGTTTTCCACTTTGCCCCGACCTGGAAGCACGCACCCATCTCGCTCACAGCTGTGCGGTTGCAGGTGAGCCCATCGAATGTAATGGCTATAATGTCGATGCCACTTTCACTTAACTTCCGTAAAGCCATCACAATCAAATGTTTTTTCTCCACGTGAGTCAAGCCATTGATTAGGAAGTAGCCAATGGTTATCTTCCAACTGGCATTTATGGCATTGACCATTAGCACAAGAGCCTCCTTCGCCTCAACACCTTTGTTGGTCTCCTCCGTGCAAATGCCACCAAGGTCGACAAACCCTATGAACTGGTTTCCGTCCCACACCACTTTTTTTTTAATTGCCATTTCATCAAATATTAGGACGCCTAACAAACGGAAGGGAGATTTCCCAGCGCGGTCTTCAATTGCTTGAAACGCCTCTGCCGTGAAACCGGGACAGCCGTCAACTGAGTTACACCACCTTCTTATTGTGTTGGGATGAGGTAATTTCTTCTGGAAGCAGTCTCTAACATATCTATAGGCAGCCGGTGAATGAAAGTATAATGACAGAGAGAAAGCCTTCAACTTCTCACTATATTCTCCTTTCTTGCCTTCAAAAATTGAACAGAGTGTGTCGCCGAAGGCCGACTCTAAAATGCCATAAAGGCTGTCATTTATCTTCTTAGAAGCCTTAAGGTGCTGCAGAAGATTAGTCACCGTTCGCAGCTTTTTGTCGATGCGATTAATCCTCTGCCGCACCTTAAAAAACTTTCGCCGCACGCGTTTCAATTTTTAATTTTTCTCTTCCAAGCGAGCGGCTGATCGTTGGAGCTTTCGCGGACTTCCATTAATATAATAGTTGTGATCAGCTGTTGCTACCTCTGGAGCCACAACCGGAGGCTCAGCCACCAACACCACTGCTTGAGAGCTATCCGCAACAGTTGCAGGAAAGTGTTTTTTAAGAGTTCGCCTCGGGTTGACAATCTGCAACAAAAATTAAATGAATTCATTAATACTTTGTGCAACTACTATAAATGCTGACTCAAGATGCCTGTTATGGTGCTCTAGACTATCAACTTTGTTGGATGCAAAGTGTGGTATAGTATGGTATAGCATTGAGTATTGTTGTGTAAGCGTTACTGTATTTACCGTTAAGAGTGTGTATGAACTGAAAGTAGGAGAGAGGAGGTGATATGTAGAGGTACCTTGCATGGTACGGGGGATTAGAGAGAGAACCTTCAAAGAGTTAACAATACAGTACAATAATCGAAGTTACGTGATTTATTATTACGGACCTTACTTGAATTACTTTAATTATGTTACTTCATGGCGACCGTGACATCTCGGGTCTGTAAATAATTATAACAATCAATTACCAATCATTTACAAAATGGGCACTGTGACGTCAGTATCTGTCACAGTAGGTTTTTTCCGGGTCGGTTTGCAAACCTTGGCAAGGTCTGCAAACATGATCTGGCTTGTGCATTTTGTCGCATCACTTCGGGTGTCGGTTGATGCATGTAGAACTTCAGGCTGTGTACCGTAGATGTCTAGGCCGCTTATGCTTATACATGGGCGAGACCGGCTTCTTACGGTGTACAGTCTGATTAATCTCTAACGGTCATCCGGAGGTGATAAAAAGGCAGCGACTGACAGTTACTGCGTCCAGTCTCATCCAACTTTTACCGTAAACGTTCTTTTATTTTTGACATATTATGTATTTTTTGATTCTTGACTCGCCAAAATCACTTTATTAGAAGATCTCCAAATTGTGAACGTATAAAAGTGTATAGTGATTATTAGATATAATTGTGAGTGAACTTCAAGAATGAATTTCATGTGAACGCAGTAATGGGGCGGTGAGCGAGGGCTCCCCCCCCAATCATGCTGATCCAGTACTCAGAGCTGAGCGCATCGGGCCATTGCCCCTCGCGCCCCTTTCGACGGTTACCAGGGACCTCTACACTGTCAATCCAGCCGAGTTACCAAACTGGCACAAGTGCGTGATATCCCACTTATAGAGTAAGTCCGCTATATGTGAATAATATAATGTACAACCATGTTTACCTACGATATTTCTTATTAATTAGCAGAATGACCTATCCGTAGCTAGTCGGATGCTTGAGGAGATTTTAGAGTCAGTTCAAGAGAAATCTCCACAAGAAAAATGGCGCCCAACGTAAATTTTTTTTTTTAAACTTGATTAATGGTTTTTGATAGATAATGTTTCTGTGTTGCAGTTTTATTTTTCTCTTGCATTTTGCCACTTACGGCTAATTCGGATTGTTCGCAATGTAACGTAATGATATTGTTCCTTGAATTTTTAATTGCACATGGTTTGCGGTCATATTTGTATAAGATAGTACTTTGCCATACGGTATGTTGTTCATAAGATGCCTTGCACTAGGTTCATATTGTACAGTTTTTTTGGTGAGCTCTTTATTCACGTAACGCGTACGTAATTATTTCTCCCAAATTTGATACATGCACATCTGGCGTGGGTCGATTGGTCACTGGCTAAAGTGCGACTTGAACGAATTTTCACTTGTTTCGGAGATGGAGAATGCTGTTAGTGGATGGTTTCTTATATTGGGATCTGCTGGAGTTTGGTGTCTTCTTAGGTAATCTGGTGTAACTCTTAATTGAAATTTTTCCTAAGGTGTCGGGAGTGCCTATGAGAGCCATGGGTTTGGGCTTGTCTTATTAGGTTGCCTCCTGTCAACTGCTACATGTGTGAGCAGGTTAGTTTTTGTTAAAATCAGCTGTTAGTCCAGTAACGTGTATGCTTTACTGAGAAACTAGGCGTATTTTTTTTTTTTTTCTTTTGCTTTTATTTTTCTCTCTAATTGGGTAAGTTTTTCATGTACGTTAATTTCTGCCAGTATATTGTCGTGGGCATTGCCAGCCGACAATTGGCTACTGAGATTATTGTATATCTAGATTCTACTTCCTGATTGACTCTTGCCTACTACGAGAATTAATGTGTGTTTTTTTTTTTTTCATTACACGTACACGTACCCTTTTACACCGTTAATTTGCTCTAGGCGGAGTGTTGGGTTAGAATGTTAAACTGAGGCCCATAGGGGGGTTAGGTAGAGTTACATAGGTTACCTACATACTGTATACGTACAGGTTGGCGTGGTTTAGGTTGAGTGTTTTATATAGGTTGGTGTTTGGATGGACTGGTTACTGTTTTGGGGTTAGGGCGAGTGCCCGCCTTACCTATTTTATGAAAATTGTAGCCTTGGCTCATGTGACATTTTTAAATTCTTGACTGGTCGTTCTTCTCGTTGGGTTGTTTCAATATGCTTGGTAACCTAGTTGGTTGTGTAGATGACAAGAGTTCGGTTTCCTTTTTGTTTACAGGTTCCCTAGAAGTATGTTTGTATCTGGTTAAAGTTCCCCTGGGGACCCCAGATTGTGAATGGTGCCCCCTCTTGCTGCCTCGGTGGTTGAGCCGGGCAGTTTTGACCTGTTGTATCACACCTTGGGTATGTTTGTAGCGGGTTCGCCTGAACTTTCAGTGAGATACCTCCTCTAGTTTTGGTTCCATTGGTTGTCGAGCCTGGCAGTTTTGGCCTGTTGTATCACGCCATGGACGACTAGTAGCAGGATCGTCTGATTTGTCAGTGACGCTGTTTGAGATGTTGGTACTGATGGAACTCTGGTTTTCCTGTTCAACTTGTATGTTTGCTGGTGTGAATGAGTCTTGTGGTTCTCTGAAATGTATGCCATTGGTTTCCTTTTTATTTATTTATATCTCTTGTCACCTCAGAACCCGACTCTGTATTTTTCTTGGTATCGTATACCCGATTGCTCCTTAATGATTGAATTGTAACATGTACCCTAATCTGTGTCTGACTTGCAGAACTGTTTATTATTTTTTGGTCTTCTTTCTCTCTCCTTTCGCTTTTTTTTGGGGGGGGGGGGGGGGGATATTCTGTGACGTCAGTATCTGTCACAGTAGGTTTTTTCCGGGTCGGTTTGCAAACCTTGGCAAGGTCTGCAAACATGATCTGGCTTGTGCATTTTGTCGCATCACTTCGGGTGTCGGTTGATGCATGTAGAACTTCAGGCTGTGTACCGTAGATGTCTAGGCCGCTTATGCTTATACATGGGCGAGACCGGCTTCTTACGGTGTACAGTCTGATTAATCTCTAACGGTCATCCGGAGGTGATAAAAAGGCAGCGACTGACAGTTACTGCGTCCAGTCTCATCCAACTTTTACCGTAAACGTTCTTTTATTTTTGACATATTATGTATTTTTTGATTCTTGACTCGCCAAAATCACTTTATTAGAAGATCTCCAAATTGTGAACGTATAAAAGTGTATAGTGATTATTAGATATAATTGTGAGTGAACTTCAAGAATGAATTTCATGTGAACGCAGTAATGGGGCGGTGAGCGAGGGCTCCCCCCCAATCATGCTGATCCAGTACTCAGAGCTGAGCGCATCGGGCCATTGCCCCTCGCGCCCCTTTCGACGGTTACCAGGGACCTCTACACTGTCAATCCAGCCGAGTTACCAAACTGGCACAAGTGCGTGATATCCCACTTATAGAGTAAGTCCGCTATATGTGAATAATATAATGTACAACCATGTTTACCTACGATATTTCTTATTAATTAGCAGAATGACCTATCCGTAGCTAGTCGGATGCTTGAGGAGATTTTAGAGTCAGTTCAAGAGAAATCTTCACAGCACCACCAACAACAAACAAGAAGAAGTGATCCTGGCCCAAAACGGACAAAATACGGCGACTGTACCCATTACGCAATTTGAACATTTTGGGCTCCTCATGGCGGGTGGGGTCATAATAGCGGTACTCCTCATCTGTTGTTGTACGTGCGTTCATTTGACGAAAAAGCAGGCGAAGAGATTCATCGAGAAGCAAGTAGCGGTATCCACTCGTCCCAACCGTATCATCTCTAACATCGTCTAAGATAAGATAAGTTTTTTTTAATGATTGTATAATTTATGTTTCAAAAGGGTTTTATGTTGTTTAATTATGTTACTTCATGCACCATGTTACTGTATGCACCATACACTACTATATAGTAGGTTAATTAATTGGGTTCTATGGGTTGTGTGGAGACTGCTCAACAGTGCGTAGAAGAATTGAAAAAACTCGTGAGCAATGCTAAAAAGTGTGTCAACCGACCGTATGAGCGGGAAACGATTCGCGCTAAGCGATTGGAAGTAAATAGGCTTACTGCCATTTTAAATGACTTGTCGGCAGAAGGTCTTTCTGTTTCTGAAGAGGGTAAGTGTCTGGAGCTTATTGAAGAGTTTAAAACTAATCGTACGGAACTTTTACTCCTTTTAGATCAATTTGGGAAGCCTGAAATACCAAATACACAAAACCCTCCTGTGACCACAGCCACCAGTTCAGCGTCGACCATGGCAACTTTCAAATTCGAGACGGCACTCAAATTGCCATGCCTCACAGCGGACGGGGACTCTACTGCTCTCAGGGATTTCCTGGACATTGCTGAATCTTATCATGACTGTTTGGACGCTGCGGGCAAGACTGCTTTGGTTCGTTTTTTAGCCCTTAATAAGGTTCAAGGCAAAGTAAAAACTCGATTAGGAGAAATTTCCTCTATCAGCACTTTTGACGATTTAAGAACGGCATTAACTGCGCGGTGCGGGCTAACCGAAACCTTTGAGAGTCTGACGGGAAGATTGGCTACCCTTACGCAAGGGAAACGTACTCTCAGTTGCTTTTGTGAGGAACTTGATCTAATGGCCTCAAAATTAGCGACAATTGCCATAAAAAACCGTAATATTACGGAGGCTGGAGCGAAAGCAGCTATTTTACAAAATTACAAGGACCAGGCATTAGTCTCTTTTCGCAGGGGTGTCCACTCAGAATTAAAATTAGTGGTTGAGGCTGCTAGGCCTACAACGTTGGAAGATGCATTGGCGATTTCCACATCTGCCATGGCTAGTGGTGCACCTAGTGCCCCAGTCTTTTCGTACCACCCCCGTGGTAAATTCAGGGGTCGTGGTAATTCTAATTTTGGCGCATTTTCTCCCCGAGATTATTTCGGCCAGAATAACCATCGCGGGAATAGGTCTGGATATACAGATCAAGTTGAATATCGTGGTGAGAGGAAAAGTTATAAGGGTAATGACCACGGCTATTCCGACAAAGTGTCACAACAGCCACGAGCCCACCAATCTCGAGGTCGAGGCGGTTACCGTGGAAATCGTGGGTTTCGTGGAAATGGCTCTTATCCCCCGAGGGGAAATCTCGGCCATCAGTATGTTGTACAGCCAGACGCTGTTTCTAAGCAACAGACAAAGTTTCGAGACTCTTCTTTGGAAGAAGACACAGAAACTCCAAAAAACTATTAGATCGGGTAAAACACATATATTTATCGGACGCAGATGCCTTAACATCTCCTGTCTTTACAAATGTATGGGATGAACAGTATACTAATTACCTCCCCATGATAGATACTGGAGCAAGCATTTCGACTTGGTCAGAAGATAGGCTACCACAGTCATATCGAATTAATACTGAAGAGACGTTTATAATAAAAGGTATTGGAGGGAGGTGTTATTAAGGTTCTAGGCTCTGTCGTTTTTTCCCTGTATATAAATAAGTATTGCCCCCCCATTTTGCATAAATTTTATGTTTTACCCTCCCATTGTAAAATAGGTGTTGATGGTATAGTAGGTACTGATTTTTTAAGAAAATATCGTACTAGCATTTCATTTTGTGATAACAGGCTAACGCTGAAATTGCGAAACCGTGAGGTTTGGGTACCGTTAGTGAACGGTGTTATTGCCGAAACACACACGGTAGAGCCGAATTGTGCTAAGCTCTGCAAAGTGCGTTATCCTCTACCTTGCAAAGATTGCATTTACGTGCCTACTGGGGAAGTGAAACCTGGAGTTTTCACGTTTGGTTGTATAACAAAGCCCAAAAATGGTTTCATGTACTGTTATGTGGCAAATACAACAAATGCCAAACAAACGTTTCGTGCCTCGCAGTTAGAAGTTCAATCAATCAACTCGACGTTGACAAAATCAGGTCACATGAGGGCACAAACAGCACGGCAGCTGACTCATACAAGTCGCATAAACAGGCTTGATTCAGAACTACAATTAGGCCACTTATCAGGCGATTCTAGGAAAAGAATAACACAGTTGTGTCATAAATACGCCGATATATTCCATTTAGAGGGAGACATATTGACCACCACTAATCTTTGTAAACCTAAGCTGTACATAAAAGAAGGAGCTGCGCCTATTTTCTGTAGGCCATACCGCACTCCACACTGTCAAAAAAGTGAAGTGAAAAGACAGATTCAAGAGATGGTTGACCAAAATATTGCTCAACCAAGCATAAGCCCTTATAATTCACCATTTTTGTTACTTAAGAAGAAGGATGGCTCTTTTCGAAATATTATTGATTTCCGTAAAGTAAATGAGTCCTTAGCGGACGATAGGTTTCCCCTCCCCAACATTGTTGATATTTTGGATAGGCTAGGGAAAGCCCGAATCTTCTCTTGTCTAGATTTAAAAAATGGCTACTCTCAATGTGAGTTACGTGAGGAAAGCCGGCATATTACTGCTTTTAGTACTGATGAAGGCCACTGGGAGTTGACTCGCCTTCCTCAGGGGTTGAAAACCTCACCCTCCATCTTTTCTCGACTTATGTCACTAGCAATAGCAGGGATGGAAGGGGTGTATTATTATCTAGATGATATAATATGTTTTGGGGAGGATGAAGAGGCTCATAATGCTGTTTTGGAAAAACTATTTGAGCGATTACGTAAGGTACGATTGTCCCTTAATCCTAAGAAATGCACATTTCAAAAGGATAAACTTGAGTTTTTGGGCCATGAGATAATTAAAGATGGACTCAGACCATCTTTGGCCAAAATACAAGTGGTTTTGAACTACCCTAAACCGAAAAATGCTGATGAAGTATTACGCTTTGTGTCGTTTTGTAATTATTACAGACGGTTTGTACATAATTTTGCGAAAATTGTTAAACCCTTAAATGACTTGTTAAAGAAGAATGTGGCGTTTGTATGGAATGCACAGTGTCAGGGTTCATATGAACAACTAAAACTCGCTCTTACCTCTGAGCCAGTTTTGGAGTTTCCAGATTTTACAAAGCCATTTATTTTACAGACTGATTTTAGTGGCGTTTCGTTAGGCGCCATTTTCATGAATAATAATGGTCACCCAGTTGCTTATGCTAGCAGAGGGTTGAAACCTGCGGAGTCTCGGTACCCCGCCATACATGGAGAATTGTTATGTATAGTATGGGCCACAAAATTTTTCCGACCATACCTGGCTGGAAATCGTTTTATAGTTAGATGTGATCATCAGCCCTTGAAATATTTATTTTCGTTTCCTACGGATTCTAGTCGATTGACTAAATACCGTCTTGCGTTACAAGAATACGATTTTACTGTTGAATATGTTAAAGGTTCAAAAAATGCAGCGGCAGATGCACTTAGCCGTATTAAGCATGATACTATGGGGTCAATTTCCTCTGAGAGCTTAAAAAATTCGTGGGTTGGTGCTATTACGCGCCAACAGTCCAAGTTAGCTACAGATGGCCATGCCACCACTGTGGGTAAGCCTGTTTTGTTACCTAGGCCTGATCAGCCTGACGTTTCAGAACTTTTGCGTAAACCTGCAGATTTACCTGAGCTTCGCTTTTTCACCGGTGAGAAAACGTTGCCATGTAGGTGTCAAACTGCACATACTGAGCTACAAGGTCCACGTTCAAATGACTATTGTGTCTATTTTTGCCCTAAAGATAAGGTAATAGGAATAAGATTACCGAAAGAGAAAAATTCTAAGCTATGTAATGATGACATTGAGCACGTTAGCATAGGCTTACGAAATGTTTGTGTTAAACATGATATAAATTGTGCAGTTATACTAAAAAATGAATTACGATTGATAAATGAAAAAATAACCCTGGCCAAGGAGATAATAGGAAAAATCGTAACTGCAGTGAATTCACAAGTATTGAAAAAGGGAAGAAATAAGGCAATTAAACTGAGGATTAATATTATTGCCAATGGAGTAAAACGAATAGAGAGCGCGGAGCATCAAAAAATTTTGTTATGGGAAGCTCATTGCCTACCTACGGGAGGTCATATCGGAATAAGTCGAATGTATAATACAATGAAGTTAAAGTATAGTTGGCCAACTTTATACAAGGATATTAAGGCCTTTGTTACGGCCTGTGACATTTGCAAAAAATGTAAATACTCCCCTCTCCCTAAATCCCCTCTAGTAGTTACTACTACTGCTTCGAAGAGTTTTGAAAAAATATTTCTGGACCTATACGGCCCAATGCAGGAGACGTCCCTCGGCAACCGTTATTTATTTACTGTACAATGTGAACTTTCAAAATACTCCGAAGCTTTTCCCTTCCCCGATAAAAAGGCAGACACAATCGCAAAGGTGTTGGTTGAGGAAATTTTTCTACGTTACGGCATTTGTAGGAAATTAGCCTCAGATATGGGCACAGAATTTTGTAATAGCGTTTTGTCAGCAGTGTGCAAACTGTTACAAATAGATAAACTAAATAGTACAGCGTATCACCATGAAAGCATTGGAGCATTAGAAAACTCCCACAAGCCGTTGGGTGCCTTCTTGAGAAGTTACTTGCCATGTTCGGGGTATGAATGGGATGTGTTAGCTAGATTTTTTACTTTTTCTTATAATAGTACTGTACATAGTAGTTTGGGGTACAGTCCCTATGAGTTAGTCTTTGGGCATTTACCTACAACACCTTCTGTGTTACAATACGAAGGAGAGATCGATCCGGTATACAATATAGACTCTTACGTCCAAAACCTTAGATACAAGTTGCAAATTGCACAAGAGCATGCTCGAAAAACTTTGTTAGGCACGAAAATCACTCGTTGCGCAAAAGTAAATTCCACTCGAGAGTTTCGGAAATTTTTTCCGGGTGATTTAGTGTTTTTGAAAAAAGAAGGAGGAAGTAAATTAGACAATATTTTTGATGGTCCTTATTTAGTGTTGGAAGTTGATAATTTAAAAAATAATGTAACATTAGAAATAAACAAGAAAAATATTGTAGTACATAAGAATAGAATTAAAATTTAACATTATCGTATTGTTACATATACTATTTGATATTTACAATTCTTATTAACATGATTGTAATTTGGGGTTTAACGTTTTATTGGGATTTAGCTGTTTATAGTTAACTTTACTATGAAATTTTGGGTTTTATTGTATGAAAAAAAAAAAAAAAAAAAAAAAGGGGAGATGTGGTATAGTATGGTATAGCATTGAGTATTGTTGTGTAAGCGTTACTGTATTTACCGTTAAGAGTGTGTATGAACTGAAAGTAGGAGAGAGGAGGTGATATGTAGAGGTACCTTGCATGGTACGGGGGATTAGAGAGAGAACCTTCAAAGAGTTAACAATACAGTACAATAATCGAAGTTACGTGATTTATTATTACGGACCTTACTTGAATTACTTTAATTATGTTACTTCAAAAGAAATAAAACACTCAATATTATTTTAGGCTTGTGGGTGATTATTGTATATATCATATACCTACCATAAACATTTTTTTATTATGTCAAAATTTTGATAAATCATTTTATTTCGATTTCGCGATAGGTAAGATAAACCTATGTAGCCATGACATGTCACCAGACAAACTGAAAATACATAAAATATGAGCTTGGCTCAACGCAATAACACTATCAACGATAATAAATAATAAAACATAATATACCTAAGCTATGGGCGTATTTGCTCACATACGTACACATCTACACAAACCCGTGGTTTCAATACCTGTACCTGTTTTAACAATGAATCATACCTTTACTAAATGCTGTGGAAGATTGAATATAGAAGGCACAGCGTTTTCCTTCAGTTGAGGCCGGTTCACATATCCCGAGTAAAAACAGTCTGAGCGGAAGTGGGCAGAACAGACCACGGAATACTGACTTGGAGTAAAATGTTGACGTCGAACAGCCACAACCCATTTTTTAAGAAGCTCCTTGTCCTTAGGGAACCTAAAAGAAAATAATGCATAATGTTACAAGCACACACAGTATATTAAACAATTAGCCCTACATAAGCGACACTACCACAGGTACCTACTAATAATCCTATACTACAAGGTTTCGCCTACCTTAGAAGAATCCGGATTGAACTGAGAGCGGCGAGAGCTTCTATCTTCCCTAAATTTTTTAGAAGTCATCTCTTAGAGAAAGCTTCCTACACCGTCACTGAGGCACTAGCACAATGACAATGACAGAACTACCAGACTTTGACGTTATTTTGATGATTTTACTTTATACTTTCTTGTCAATCAATTGTTGATTACTTGTATAATTTTACAGAAAAAAATAAATAATAATTCTCATTTTTGACGTTTGCTTTAATACAGGCTACTATTTTGGGCTTTGCATTACTATTTAAAGAGTAGGTAGCCTATATTACATGACAAAATACCTACGCCCTACGGTAACACAGACAATGCCTTTACAAAAATTGTACGCTAATGCATAAGCCCTGTAAGACTACCCACCACCACACAGGCATTAATTCTCTCCAGTTTAAGGTTGTCAAATAAATAACTACATGTGGTACAATTAATTCTACTTTAGGGACCAATGAAGACAATTTGGCCTGTAAATTTTAATATTTTTAAAGTTATTCAAAGCATGTGCTTACCAAGACCAAAACGTGGGCAAAGAACAAGCCAGTATTTGCCTGAAATTTTAAGATTGAACGTGTAACTTACTTGTGAAATGAAACTCCACTGCCTTTAGCTGCCTTTTTGTTGCAATTAATAGCACAGCAATACTTCATTGTAATTTCATTTAGAGCTAATAACTCTTCTTTTAACTATAGACCCGAATGGTGGCATACACAAAACAATCACAACATCCACCAATATGGCGGATTCGAAACTTTTCAATTGAACCCCCGATCGCAGCGCCAATGGTACTTCTAGGAAGGTGCCCATTCCACATACGTACAACGTCAATGAAAATTATGAAATTGAAGTGCATTTCAATTTTACTCTATGCCATTGTTAAAATTGATCAATGATCAATTGATAATAGAGTAAAATCACAAACAATCTAAAATTAAAAAATGGCGTCATGTGATATGACAAGTACAACTATTTTAATTGTTTTCTCTAAAAAGAAAGCATTTTTGTATAAAAATTATAATAAGGATTAAATAATAAGGCGACGAAGAAAACAAATACAATTTCAAGAAACAAATTTCAAAAATTTGGCGCATACGCTTCAATTGAAAATTGTCAATTTTTGAAAAAACATATGGAATGGCCCCCATCAATGAGAAATTGAAATGTCCTTCAATTTCATAATTTTCATTGACGTTGTACGTATGTGGAATGGGCGCCTTATTATTATAACTTCTTTGAATTTTACTCAATGATCAATTGATCATACAGTAAAATCACAAACAATCTAAAATTAAAAAATGGCGTCATGGGATATGACAAGTACAACTATTTTAATTGATTTCTCTAAAAGGAAAGCATTTCTGTATAAAAATTATAATAAGGTTTAAATAATAAGGCGACGAAGAAAACAAATACAATTTCAAGAAACAAATTTCAAAAATTTGGCGCATACGCTTCAATTGAAAATTGTCAATTTTTGGAAAAACACATGGAATGGCTCCCATCAATGAGAAATTGAAGGGCATTTCAATTTTACTCTATGCCATTGTTAAAATTGATCAATGATCAATTGATAATAGAGTAAAATCACAAACAATGAAACAAACAATATAAAATTAAAAAATGGCGTCATGTGATATGACAAGTAATTGATTTCTCTAAAAAGAAAGCATTTCTGTATACAAATTATAATAAGGATTAAATAATAAGGCGACGAAGAAAACAAATACAATTTCAAGAAACAAATTTCAAAAATTTAGCGCATACGCTTCAATTGGAAATTGTCAATTTTTGAAAAACATTTGGAATGGCCCCCATCAATGAGAAATTGAAATGTCCTTCAATTTCATAATTTTCATTGACGTTGTACTTAGGGGGGTATTTAGGGTTGCCAGATGTCCGGTTTTTGACCGGACAGTCCGGTTTTTCGTACCTCTGTCCGGTGAAAAAATAAATGTTTGACCGGACAATGCTTTGTCCGGTTTTTTCGTTTGAGTGTGAAAAAAATTTTTTTTACTTGAGGATAGAACGAAATAATTTTAAAAATCTGATGCTAGCCGCCAAAACAAGTTAGCCAACCTATTTATCGCGCGAATGGCTAGTGGCGTCTGCTTCAGTTTCATAACTTCGTCTGCTTTTATAATAAGTAAATAACAACAATCATTCCAGTTATTACATTTTAAAGTAGAAATGGATAGGGAAAGGGATAGTGAATTCCAAGTTAAGGGCAATGCCAACAAAAAAATGAGAAGGATGTGCCACTACAATGTGGAATGGGAGGCAGACTTTTCGTGGCTGGCAAAGGACAGCAAAGTTGAAACAAGTGCTTTCTGTAAGTTATGTCATAACAATTTCACAATTGGGTTTGATGGCTTAAAGGCGGTTAAAAATCATGGAAATAGAAAAAAACACATGGAAGCTGAAGCCGCTAGAACACAATCACTGAGAATGGAAAAATTTTTTGTGCGTCAAAAAGATACCATGCAGAAAGAAAAGGTAAGCATAGCCGAAATTACTGAAGTGTTTCACAGCGTGAAACATCACACTTCTTACCTGGCTCAAGATTGCTACACAAAGGTTATGAAGATGGTTATAACAGATTCTGATATTGTAAAGCAGATGACTGGGGGACGCACAAAATGCTCTGCTATTGTAAACCATGTCCTTTACCCGCATGCAATGGAGATTGCTCTAAAAGATTTAAAAACTAACATACCATTTTCTGTGGCTACAGACGCCTCCAATAAGGGAAACAAAAAATTTTATCCCGTTGTGGCACAATATTTTATGCCAAATGGAATTCGTCACAAGATTTTGGATTTCTATGAAGATCCCTTTGAGGATTCTAGGTCCGTTAAAGAAAAGTTGTGTGAAGTACTAACGAAATCAAAATTGTCTTGGAAAATGGTGACAGCCTACGGTGCGGACAATACATCCGTAAATTTTGGGGTAAACAATTCCGTTTTTCAAAAACTGGCGTCAGAGGAAAATGCTGATATATTTGCTGGACATTGTCACGATCATATTTTTCATAACTGCGCAAAATATGCACTAAAAGTAATTTCACTGGATGTTGAAAATCTCGTATCAAAGATATTTGGTGAGTTTTCTTGTTCAGCCAAAAGGAGAGAAGAGCTTAAGGAGTGTTTCAGTTTCTTTGAAAGTGACTACCATGAAGTTCTGAGGCATGTACCAACGAGATGGCTTAGCTTATTTCGTGCCGTTGACAGGGTCCTATCAAGCTGGGAACCAATAAAAATGTATTTTTTGGAGAAGGGTGAGGAGAACTGCCCGAAAGTGATTTGGGACTTCCTGAAAGACCAGGAAGATCAGTTAGCGAGTGAATCAAATCCTACTATTCATGAACTATATCTTTACTTTATTCATAATTTGATGGCAGCATTTCAAGAAGTTCTCCTAATGCTGGAAAAAAAGACTACGACAGCATTCAACTTACATTACGTTATGGTCAAGTTCAGGAATGAACTTCTGAAAAAAATAAGAGACAATTTCTTTGGAATGAAGGTGCAAATGGCTTTCAGGAGAGGTCACATCGAAAAAACTAAAATTGACAAATTTACGGAAGAAGCTTTGAATGCTTATCACAGAGCTGTAAATTATTTGGAAAAATGGTACCCATATGATTCAAGCAAATTCAAACTCTACAGTTGCTTGGATTTAGTACGCACCTTCCCTAACTTGAACGAAATAGTTGATATATGGATGGCCTCCCCTTGGAAGGACAAATTGGCATCAGACAATATTTACAGTGAGCTGTCGGCGCTTGAAAGTGTTCTACCGTCTCTGAAATCCCTTGAGGTATCATCTCTGGAAATGTGGTGTGAATTTTTTAAAAAAGAAGAAAGTGCACCGAACTTACTGAAAGTACTACAATATGTGCTGAGCGTCCCGGTATCTAACGCTCACGTAGAGCGAATTTTTAGCGTCATGGGTAACTTGTGGACCAACGAAAGAAATCGTCTTTCCATAAATACAGTAAAGAGTGAACTATGCGTTTTTTTTAACATTGAAGAGAGCTGCACAGATTTCGCAGCTTCCATTGCTGAAAACAAAGCTCTCCTGAAAGCCACTGCGTCAAGTGATAAATACGGAGCTTAAAAATTAAAATGCATATCTAATTATGTCTTACTGTAACTGTATTGTATGTAATAATGTATGGTAGCCTACATACAATGTAATAAAATAATTACAGCATACAGGAATTAAAAAAGTCTACTCTATGTACTGTCATTTTTTTATTTTTATTTAAGCGGTAGGCTAGCTTGCCAGTTACTATGATAACAAGTTCCTCAAAATTCACTGAATTTTAGACTAGATAAAATGACCTTTTTTTATAAAAATTTACACTAGATAGAATGCCACATTAGCTCCCTGTCCGGTTTTTATGTTTTGCGAATCTGGCAACCCTAGGGGTATTCCATATACGTACAACGTCAACGAAAAATTGAAAAATGACGTTTTAGCAGACATTAAAGACATACTAAAAATTCTGCTACCACGTCAATTTACGTCATTTTGACGTCATTTTTCAATTTTTCGTTGACGTTGTACGTATGTGGAATGGGCACCTTATGTGGAATGGGCGCCGTATGTGGAATGGGCGCCTTATATATAGATTAAGGCACTACATACCCGGGTATTGTCATCCGCCATTTTTTATCCTATATTTTCTATATGGTAAGTATTGTAATTATTTTTAAGAAATGCAAAAGATTGAAAAAACGAAAACACGTTTTATTATTTTTTTATTAAACTCTACCCTAATTAGTAGGACGTTTTTTAAATAAAAATAAATATACAACGATAAATTTCTAATAATAAATGTGTGAACTCCCAATGCTTGGCTTATACACCAGACTTATAATGGATAAAAAATGGCGGATGACCTGTCTAATATAGAGCCCTAATATAGATCAATGTTGTTATTATTTTTGCTGCCACGATGAACTTCTGTTGACACGATGAAGGACAGACGACAAAACAAAACTATGAAAACAAACCTGGTTGGCAGATCCCCGTCAATAAAGTGCGCAATAATGTGTTTTTATGGACATTTGCGAAACTGAAGCAAGTCAATGACAGTGTAACCTCAGTTTGTAGCCTTTATAGTGGAACGGATAGATCGACACTGCAAGTTAAAAGCCTTCGGTTAGAGACTGGTGAGTCTGTGAGGCTGTGTTATGCCACTGAGTTCCAAGTAATTGTTTTCGTTTGACTGGGCTGTAAGGCTTACAGGAGACAGGTTCACAAACGGTTAGGCATAACCAAATCCACATACACAAATTTTAGGTACCGGTAAACCGGGGCAAAGTCGATCATCATTATGGGGTTTCAGTAAGTTTTCGAAGTACCATTTCAGTTTTTTGACAAGGGACCTGTGCGAAACAAAATATTACTCTATCATTAATGCTATGCCAATGGTTTTCACAACGTTTTGTGGAAAAATAATCTGTTTTAATATTATTTTGTTGTGATCGACTTTACCCGGTGAGTGGGGCAAAGTCGATCACTCATCTTATTTTGAATGTTAATCAACTTGAAATCGATTTCGATCAATTTTAGGGGTTTATAGACCTAACTCCGTTAGGTTGGCTTAGTAATAGCAGAAAAAATTCCCTATTCATTTATTTATTTATACGCGAACCATGGTTTCCCTAAAATTTATAAAACACTCTGTTTTCTTCAGGAATCTAAAACAATTTCTTTGCAACTAACTGTGTACCACAACTGTATGATTGTTTTAACAAAGCGCAACTTTTCTGAGAAGTAATATTTGCAAATAAAAATAATTTCTAGGACATACTATAGAAGGGTAATAGTGATCGACTTTTCCCTGTTTCGACATGCGTCCACATTTTCCTTCCAAACCTGCGAAATTGAGAAGTATTTTTTGGTTAAGTAGAAAAAAAATAAAATTTCAATGAACATGCTAAGATTCAAGTCTAGTCATAATAAGTGATATGGCAATATAACTTAGTTACATGTAGGTACCATGAAAAATTGAAAATTATATATAAAAAAAACAAATAACTTTAACCCGCCAATAACACCGTAACAAAACTAAAATCTGCCATGTGTTCCAAAAATTATGAAAATATAACTCATTAAAAAATTGTCTGCTGCCACGGCAAACTTTCAATGCCTAACCCAGTTGCGCGGGAACTTAAAAACCCGGACAGTGAACTTTGATCGAATTTACCCATGTGATCGACTTTGCCCCAGTTTACGGTACTTATTGAACTGCATAGATATCACTTTAAGGGTATACCGTCACCAGAAGGAAAGGATAACACTCCCACAAGCAAAGTGTAGGTCAGAAAACACACACAAAAACACTTTAGAACCCAAAAAAGCAAAAAAAAAAGAAAAAGAAAAGGGCACCAGCACTTCAGACACTCTTTACTGGTGGCAATGCAGCCGATTGTCCTCTTCAGTCGCCTCTGTGGGTTAGTACCCGTGTTGAGTTACGACACGTCTCCGATCGGATGGCGTGTAAATACTTTCACAAGTACAAGCACGCTACTACCTGGCCATCGAAGTCGATTCTTAAAATTATAGAAGTCACAGGAATGGCTGTGGGTGTTTATGGTGGGCAATGACGTAAAGATTGTGGTAGTTTATATATTGGGTAAACTGGGAGGGGTTTTAGAGAAAGAATAGCGGAACATAGACGGGGGGTAGGAAAATCAGACACTCAGTCAGTCGTCTTTTGCCGGACACATAAACACCCACATGTGACTTCGATAATTTTAAGATTTTACATGTAGCCAATAAGGGAAAACTTCTTGTTAATTTAGAAACTATTGCGATTAGAGAAGCTATTGTTGAAATAAAAAATTTACTTAGTGATGTAGGTAACCTTTTTAAGTAGTTCTCTCTTGTTTTTAACACTCCTCAAAAACCACAAAAACCCCATGCACAAACCGGAGCTGTCAGGTGTAGTTAGCAGTGCTGATTTATTCAGCGATTTCACTAAAAAGTTCCAAAGTTCAAAAACTTTTGGCTCATTGAATATATGATAATTTTAAATCTATATGCTTAAAACTTGTCAATCGAGTCTGCCAACCAACTGCAATTAGAGATATAAATGGAAAAACTGGGATTCTGTCATTTTTTCATCAGAAAAGAGCTCAAAAGCATTATATAAGGACATGTCGGCATACGACCGCTGATTTTCTTAAGTGGCTACTACGATTTATGCAACCAGAAAAAATTAGCGTGTTTCCTATGTTTCAACAGCTGGAAAAGCCTTAATTTCCTCCTTCAAAATATCAACTGACGTTCTTCTCGATGAATGGAGAGTCCTCTAATTATAGAAGCCAGTGATGAAAAATGTCTATTGATAAATTTTGGAAAAGTATAGGCCTATGTAAATTAAAAAATGTGGACGAATATTGTTCCTACCGTTGCAAAAATGCATGTCCCATGGAAACCCCTACGCTGAAACAGGCTTGTCCCAATCAGGAGGAATATTAACCTGGGAAAAGCGTCGATGTCTCTGCCCATGTTAAATGCCAGGCAGTATATTAAAGATAATTTAAATTAGTTTAAACAAAAGGGTGGAAATCATACCAATGCCAATAATTAGACTCCTGGCAATGGCGATAACGGCTAATGCCTCATACGTAACTCATATATATATATATATATATATATATAAAGATAGAAATTTAGAGGATCGAAAAAAGGAGGAAGTAATGAAAAGATTAAAGCTGTAAATGAGGCCAGTGAACAATTAAAGCGGAAAAAATTCACTGGAAATGCAACACCAATGAAAAGCTGTTTGATGTAGCCCAAGAATTATCAATAAACGCATTGCAGAAGAATAACATTTGGGCGGCTAAAGTCGCAGACACCATGTTACAAGGCTAAATGTTCGGTAAAAAAACATCATTGATGAGGAAAGAGTTAGAAAATAAACATCTTCACTCATTGCCAAATAAAAAAAAGTGTCTTTTCCTTTTTGTTGCTAGAGCTGTTTCCTGTATTTAAAACTGATTTGCTTGTATGACACATGAATGTTTCATTTCTTGAGGAGTTTGAGTTTCAATGTTACGGAAAATCGAAACACTGCCCTGAAATAATTAAAATAATTGCACTTCAATTTTGAGTTAGTTTAATTTGCAGTGGTTCTCAAACTTTTTTTGAGGCGGTGCCCTTTTTAACAGGGATTTAGTAAACGGTGCCCAGCATGGCCCGAATGCATGTTCAGTATTGTACATGTCTACATAAGAACAAATTCTATCGACCCCTACCTTCCGTACCTGTCCTAAATACTTGTAACACCTCCATAATTATCATGAACTTGGGCTTAAATAACAAAACCATTTAATTTTAACAAATTTTAATAGGATTTATGAGCCTGTTTTCAACAGAGGTGGTTCCAGACGTCATAAAGGGAGGGGGGGGGGGCACTTGTTAGTGTCAGTGACGTATCATTAAGTTTTCGAAGGGGGCGGTGTATAATAGGCCATTTTCATAAAAGTGTAGAAAAGGGGGAAAGTCGTTCTCATGGACGTACGCAGCTTTTAAATCAATCTTCTTAAGTGGCCTTTGCGCAGGGGCCAGAGGGTTCGGGAGATATGAAGGGGAGCCCAGGGGTCTCACACGGGGGGAAGTTTAGAAAAACCAGACCTGAAATAGTCTGATTTTACGCATTTTCATGGCAGTAACTTTGAGATTTTACAGGCAAATAATATAATTGGTGTCCCCCGGGTGAAATTTTTTGAAAAATAGGGCTAAATATTGGAGGTTTGCCCATATTGAGAGCAATCAGGTTTATATTTTACAGGGAATTAATGTAATTGTGAACAAGGGGCGCCCGGAGGTCTCCCTCTGGTAAATTTATTTGAAAATTAGGGCTGAAAGAGTGGGGTTTTACGCATTTTGAGTGCAGTGACACTTCGATTTTAGAGGAAAAAAACATAACTGCTTTTTCCAAAGGGGGGGGGGGGGCAATTGCCCGCAGTGCCGGCCGCTGCGTCCGCCTCTGGTTTTCAGGTTATCGATATTTGGCTTCAGCATTCAGCTTAGTTTAACCCCTTCAGAACTGGTGTCACTGTACAGGGACATAACTTTTGAAGTCCGAAATTTTGGGCCCAATCGTCGTGACAACAGTATCGTTTGCATGATTGATTGATTCTCGAAAGATTGAAACCGGTTTCTCTTCGATATTCTTCTAAATTTGGCTTTGGTGACATTGTTAGAGAAGCATGCCAGACAGAAAATTAAAAATCGGTAAGTAAGGTCTTTTATAATAATAATATCTGAGTAGTTTACCGGTTCTTAGACTTATTTACTAATTATTTCAGTGGTTTAAACATCTAAAATACGTATTATTTTGAAAAATATTAAAAAAAAAATTATCTGCCGAAATCAGGGGTGCGCTCCATTTTGGTGTCCCTGTGCAGGGAAACTGGTACTGGGGTCACCTGGATTCGGTGGTTTACAGTCAATTCTAATTTTGTCGTTTTCTTTTTTTTAGGTACGAATATAATTATTGATATTGACCGGACATCCAAAAATTTTGGGATGCTGTTGATGTTCTTGACTCAGACTTTTCCGGGCATGAATCGGGGGACGATGAACAAATTCGGCCACATTCTTTTCAACGTGAAGGGACATCTGATGTTCTGATGTTGAATATGATGACGAATGTAGCTCAGATGAAGAAACTACGATCATACAACAAGAGACTGATAAACAGGATAGGAAAGGTCCAAGTTCACCCACAAGCCTCTCCCTCACCCTCTGCTCATGAAATAACTTTTGACAGCATGGGCATTTGACCTGTTTTTGATGAAAAAAAAGGGAATACCAGGTGAAAAAACTATGGGTGCAAAGGCAAAGCATTTATTTACTGCCAAAAGTGTCTTGTAAATTTATTTCTAGTAAAACAAAAAAAAACTGTTTCCTAGAATTTCATACCAAATAAATTAGATAATAAAATACAATTTAGTTAATATGCATTGTTTTTCACATCACCCCAGTACCAGTGTCCCTGGGAAGGGACATTCCACATCTCGGAATGAATGATTTGTTTCTGTTTTATAAGCTTTCTTAAGGCTCAAACGTAAGCATACTGAAATGAAATTTTTTTCGTTCGAGTAGTTTTAATTCGGTACTGAGGGGGTTAATAGTTTTTTACTCGTGACAGGGGTGCCAAATTAACAATAAAAAATAAACTCTAGCGGGAAAATGAAACTTTCAAGTTTTAAATATTAGAGGAATAAAAATACTTTTATACTTTTAAATTGTCGTTCATTTATGTTTTCTTCTTAAGGTTACAATCTTAGCGATTGGTTGGCAGCAACTCCCTGCATATCGTCCTCCAGTTTAATCAGTCCTCGATCTTCCTCTTCAGTTCTTGATATGATATTGCCCCTGCGTCTTCTTTTACTTGATCCATGAATTTCTTCTTCGGCCGTCCTCTTCGGTTATTTCCCTCTACTGTGCCCTCGATAATAGTGTGTACCAGATTTTCGTGCCTTAGCAAATGCCCCATCCATTTCGCTCTCCTGATTCGTATCTGGGCTACTAACTGTCTTTCTACCCCGATAGCGTCTAGCACTCTTTCATTTGTCACATGGTCCCTCCAGCTGATCCGTAGCATCCTTCTGTAACACCACATTTCGAAAGCTTCGAGTTTCTTTAGTTCCTTATCTGCTATAGTCCAGGTTTCACAGCCGTACAATAAAACACTCCACACACATGTTTTTAGAAATTGCTTCCTGATGGTTAGTTTTATGTCATAGGATTCCAGAATCTTGGATTTTTTATTGAATGCCACCTTGGCTTGTTGGATACGGCTGTTTATTTCAATCGCTGAGCTATTGTCTTCTGTTATTGTGCTGCCCAGGTACTTAAATTGCTTGACACTGCTGAGAACTACTCTGTCAAGCTTGGCTAATGTCATTCTTATTCTTCACAACCATGACTTTGGTTTTGCTTTTATTTATGGTCATATTATATCATCTTGTCAATATGTCCTGCATTGTTTCTAAGGCACGCTGTAGTTCCTCTTCGTCGTCAGCGATAAGTGCAATGTCATTAGCGAAACGTATCATGTCAACTTTTACCCCCTGCATTCTCACACCTCTTACGTCAAGCAGCGATTCTCTCATCTCGTTTAAGGCCATTTGTATGTATATATTAAATAGTGCCGGAGATAACGAACATCCCTGTCTTACCCCCTGACGTATTCTGGCCTCTCCAATTTCTGTCCCAGACCTTATGACTACCGCTTCATTCTTGTATAGCGCCCATATGATTTTCCTGCCCTTGTGCTTGACTCCAGACTTTTTTAGTATTTCGAAGAGCTTTTTCCATTGGACTTTGTCAAAGGCCTTCTCCAGGTCAATAAAACCGTATAAGTTCTACGGTTTCTTCTTAGTCTTTTTTCTAGCAGTACTCTTAGTGATACAATCGCTTCTCGTGTTCCTCTGCCATTGCGGAACCCAAATTGGTCTGGGGTTAATCGCTCTTCAATTATCGGATTTATTCTCTTTAGAATTATATTGGTCAGGATCTTGGACGCATGGGAGATTAGGCTGAGCGTTCTATGTTGTTCGCATTTGGTGGTCCCATCCTTCTTAGGCAGTGCCACAATAACGCACTTCTCAAAGTCTCTTGGTATCGAGCCAGTGTTGTACATTTTACAAACCAGTCTATAGAGCTCTTCCATGCAGTTCTCCCCAATATTTTTTAACAATTCTGCTGGTATATCGTCTACTCCTGGGGCTTTTTTAGCTTTTAACTTTTTTACCGCTAGATAGAATTCGTTTTTAAGTATGTTGTCTCCTAACTCACTGTCGTCTGGTTCGTTTTCTAGTATTTCATTCTCGTTGACAACACTATTTCCATCATACAGTTGTTCAATGTATTCCTGCCATCTTTTGTTTATGGCATCGGCATCATACAGTATTTTCCCATCTGCGCTTTCGATCACCGGCGACTGTCCCTTTTTATTCTTAAAAAGTTCTTAGCCATCTTGTACGCAACGTCTGTGTTTCCTTTCGCCATATGCTCCTCAATTTCAAGACATTTCTCTTGGTGGTAGCACTCCTTGGCAAGCCGTGATTCTTTGTTAATCTTGTTTCTCAAGGTTTTATACCTTGGCCTGCTTCCGATTTGTCCTTTTTGGCTTCCCTCCTTTGCCCTATTAGCTCCAGGATTTCCTCTGTGATCCATTCTTTTCGTGCTTGTGGTCTATCATTGTTTCGGCCTTCTTGGTCTGCCGCTTGTGGTATATTGTCTTTAATCTGGTTCCACCATCCCTCTACATCGTCATTGTCTCTGTCAACAAGGCCCTCTGATGTCTTTGTTTGGTACCGCTCTAGGACAACGGCATCTTTTAGCTTTGAGAGGTCCCATCGCTTTTTCGTTCCCTTTTGCAGTTTTTTCAATTTTATTCTGCTTTTGGTCAGTACCATGTTGTGGTCGCTTTCTATGTCGGCGCTGGAGTAGCTTCTGCTGTCTTTTATTTGGTTCTTATAACTGCCGCGCACTATAATGTAGTCAATTTGGGTTCGGGTTCTACCGTCAGGAGCTTGCCAGGTGTACCGCCGTCTTGGGTGGTGCTGGAAGAGTGTGTTGATGATCACTAGGTCGTGCTTTGAGCAGAATTGTACCAGTCTGTTCCCGCGATTGTTTCTATTTCCAAGCCCGTAAGGTACGTCCAACCGTCGAACCATCTCTTCCCAGTCCCACAACTGCATTCCAATCACCCATAATGACTAAGTTTTCATTTGCTTTCACACCCTTCATTAGTTCTTCTATGCTTTCATATAGTATCTCTACGTCATTATCGTCGTATGTGGACGTGGGCATGTATACTTGTATTATCACCGTATCCACGGGCTTGGTTTCTATTTTTACTAGTATTATTCGGCCGTTGTATTGTACATAGCTTTTAACTGTCTTCCCCCATTCTTTACCCAGCACTACCCCCACTCCTCCTTGGCCGGGTTTGCCCTCAATGCAGCCAGTATGGATCACTCTAGTATCTCCGGTCCAGAAGTCACCACTATTCGGCCATCTCATTTCTGCGATTCCGATGACATCCAGCTACATTTTTTTCATCTCTTCCTTCAGGTTCTCTAATTTGCTGCTTTGCAGCAACGTCCTGACGTTCCATGTGGCGTATCTCGCTCCTTCGTCCCTGTGGTTCTTCAATTCTTTCTTCTTTGTCTTCTTTTCTTCTCTGCTTTCGCGTTGTCTGCTTCTTTCTTCATTCACAGTCGTCGTATTGTCCTTGGTCTTCTTCTTTCTTGAGTCGTCTCGAGTAGTCCCCACCCGGAGCTCCGAACGGGGGACTTTTTTATCTCCGGAAATTATTTTTACTTGAGACTTTTTCATTATTGTTGCTGGTCCTGGGGATGCTATGTGTGGCCTTTAATGCGGTGGTTTCCCGTTTCCTTCCGCATCCTAATGCCGTTGACTCCTTATGAGTTCCTCCGCCTTCGGGGTTAGTTTCCTAACCCCAGGACAATAGAGTGCCCTTGCCCTAACTCCGAAGAACTAGGTGGGGGTCTTCTACCGGACCCTTTTCGGTACAGTTAGGCTTATTTATTGGCGGCCATAATCGCCATGTCACAAAGAGTCATCGGGCTCATGTGGCATTTTATAGGAAAGCCCACACCACTTGGCTTTCCACCACGCCCTCATTCTTTGCCGCTGCTTGGTCGGGGACTGCTTATTCAGTATATTCGCAGCTAGCCACCACTATCTGGTGGCCGTTTCACTATCCGCCACCTGTGACCCCGCTACCCCGCTAGTGGCCTGCAGCTTAGCCCTAGTCTAAATTCTAAAATGGAATTAAATTTGTCCCATGACGCCGCGGAGCCCCTAGCGAGTTGTCGCGGTGCCCTTTTTAAGTGACGATTTCAACTATTATTAGTTTTGCGATGAAAGATCAAATTACAGTATTATATGGTGCGTATAAAACTGACATTAAATTAACTTTGGTGGAAGGGGTAATCTCCTCGTTTAAGCGGAGATCGTAGGTTCGAATCCCGCCAAGTCTTAGTTTTTCTATTTCCTGTTATTACGATGGTAAACCTGGTAGTATAACAAGATGGACCCATGTAAGCGTTATGAAACCAGGCTACTAGCTTTTGTATGGTATCGTTGGATTGCTGTGAGCCCAGAAGTCTGCATTTGTGTATGTAGGGTAATGTATGTACTTGGATAGAGGGCATGGATAGTAGATATTGGTGACCCCTGGATCGGCTGGATCCGCCAAAAATCAGTCACTTTCTATTTTTTATTTAATTAACTGCGTATGATTTTGTCTATCCAAGTTGTAGACGACTACTTCATACTCAATATCAAAGGGTATTTTTTACTCGTTAGTGCAGCCACTTTTCTTTGCACTTTTCTATGTGGCCTTCCGTTAGGTTCAGTACATAATTTTATTGAGGAGTAGTTTTGACGTGACAACGTCTAATAAATCGATGAGAGCTGGCTGGAATACTAGGTGCATGTACGAAAAGTGTGATATTCATGGGTGACGCGGGTCGGGAACGCGGGTCAGTAACGCTGGTTTAAAGCAACTTTTTGGGCTGATGTAGAAGGTCTATCTCAATTAAAATTACACTCATGTCTTCGTCTATTCTTCCTCTTTCCGGTCATGCTGTATTTGTTAGAATAGGGCAAGGGGTTCGACATTGGGGGGGGGGGGGGTGGAAACGTGCGCCCAAATTTGCAGATTTTAATCTAAAATAGGCCTTTTTTGGCCGCGTTTTTGAGGGTGTTAATATCAATTTGAAAACTTCAAACTACTTTAGTTCTTTTCCACCTTTCTTACTCTTTCCAGACATTCAGTTTTACTATCCGTCTCTTCGTTCAGGCTCAGGTGAGTGTATAAGCCATCCGTGTTTCGGCAGAAAACAGGTACAAAGGGTACTTTTGAATTTATATCCATAGAGTAAAAAAATTCCACAGCCTGCAATTTTCAACCGAAATTACTTTTAATGTTTTATTAGAAGCAGTATGAATTCAGGTTTCAAACGAGTATAAATACAAAGTTTCAAAATCACCCCTTCACCCCTAAAACACGAGTGGAACACAAAATTGGTAAAAAATGACGCGAAAAAATTCATTTCCAGCAATCCCATTTGAATTGCATAGGTGGGTATAAATTAGTTTTTTGGGCAGATGTAGAAGGCCTATCTTAATTTAAAGTATACCCCATTTCTTCGTATATTCTTCCTCTTTCAGGCCATGCTAGGCCTATTTCTATTTAAAAAATTCAAAATACTTCAATTATACGATATGGGACTACGACCATTCACATTCACTATGCCTCCCGCGGCAGGCGCATTTTGTTTTTGAGTAATATGTAGTGGTTTAGGCGTTGTCACGTTAAACTATCTTCTGTAAACCGACTTTACAGACCAACCAATTTTTTTAAACCCGGAAATCTCCATTTATATAATTTTATGTTATCTGCAATTTTCTGCTATGGCTAGTTCAACGAATGAAATTATGTTATTCTTTTTTAGGTTTATAGTAGGCCGTTTTTGACACTGAATGTTTTCATCGAAAGATGGAACATATCCTATAGAGATTGAAACCATAAAGATCTCAATTTTTCTGAAAATGGAGATGTTCGGGTTTTTAAAACTACTCCTCAATTATCCCCCAATCATTAAAAGTACTCTTCGATATTGTGCATGAAGTAGTCGTCTACAACTTCCACAGATTAAAAATCCTGAAAAACTTCAAAAACATTTTTCCCTTAATGGATATCCCCATATAAACACAACAATGCTTTTCCTATTACTATCAATCGATTTGTTAGCTTTCTGGTTGAACATTTTATTCTTCTTATTTTTTTGCTTTGTGATAATCTTTCGCCCCTCATTTTTTTGTTCGCAATATTATTCAGGCCGCCGCATTGGAAACATCTTACAACAGGTTTAGCATTACTAAGTAAGGCACTTTTACCATCACTATATATGAACATTAGCCCATGAAGGCTCAGTCACACTATCTACAAATCGGAGTGCTTAGGATAGCAACTTTTCCTTTATTACGCCGGATTTCAAATGTTAGCCGCTATAATCTAAAGTCATCACCAAGGGAACCATTTCCTGAGGCAATCCGCTAACCATAATAATTGCTAGAAACTCATCGTCGATGGGGTGCTGCATTTTTCCTAATTGCCGTGACAACTGCAGTATTTCCAAATGTGTCCATATTATTGAAAGTAGCCCTTTTAGTGCTAAAGTGCTTTCGCAATATCTTTACTCTGCGTTGTTAAGCCCCTGAAGTACCTCCATACATCTTTTCCAATGCGTTCCAAGCTTTGCAGGAAGTTGTTGCGGTACTTACGTGAGGGTAGATATTGGGCTGGACTGTTAGGCTTATCTTTTGCCTTCATGTCATCATTTAACGTAGGGATTTCCATAAAGTCAACCAATTCCTCGTAAATAAGTAGCATTTTTAGTGAGACACGCCACGTTCGGTAATTGTCCGCTCCGGACAACTTCTCTGTAGGTACCTACTTAAAGAATTCTGCATTCTTTGTAGGTTCTGCACTAGAACTTCTCTATAATGGAGCCCATAACCTTTGAAGTATATTTTAAAGCGTAATTAAAAATATACACTCATCCAGTTTTTATTTTGTATTTGATTATTTCCGTCATGTTTTTAAGAACAAGTTCCAAACTGCAAAAGTGACGGCACAGTCATGTAAACTAAGACATATTATGGTCACCATCACATATCTAAAAAGACAACTTAATACTGAAGTGCTGTAAAAATATTGCCCACATTAGGGCATAGAGGTGTATATATATACTGGTCACCACGGGTCAACATTTATTATTCAAGTTACTATGAAAGTTATTGTACTAATACGGTTTTAAAAATGATACATAAAAAAATATACTGGCTATATGTTTCATGCAGTGATCATTTTTTAAATAAATTAAGAAAAATAGTAGCTCAGCCATTAAAACTTCTCAGAGAAATGATACATAAACTACTTCATTTACTAAAACGACTGTCGATTACTCGTTTATACATTCCAAGCTATTACACACTCGAATACGATCCAATAATCATTCGATTAGACTATTAGAGTATGTAATCAGGGCCACAGTATCATCATTAAAACTGCTCTGAGAAATGATACATAAACTTGTTATTTAAAACAGTGTTTTAAATAACTTGAATAAATATAGTGTGGGATTTAGCGTAAACCAGCCCAGGAGTGTCCTCACAAGAATTGCCTCTGCTGCAGTACGGTATTACAAAATTTAGCAACCACCGTCAGATAAATCCTGTCATTAGTTTCTCATTACAATTCTTGAAATACTTATTAGGGGGCTTAGCCTGGAAACCACAGAAATCCCACTATCCACATCGTCAAAAAAAATGGATCTGCTTTAAAATTAAAATTTCTTACGCACACAGATCTATTTTTTTTTTATAGACTGTGGGCCCAGGCCCACTAAGGCTATAAGTGGTCCATAGGTCCCCTGTCCAATGCCAACGACCCCATCGATTTCGGGCATTATTTGTATTGTTTCCGTATTAATTTTAGGCCATTGGCAAACTAATATACGTTCTCGATGTCAGCTTACACCGGTTACACCCGATAATGGATAAGCCAAGGCAAGCTTACCATTAACGCAATGAAACAGGCGAAAGCATGACTAGACCAAGTACAGCTACAGATACGAGTCACGTACAGATCTAACTAAAGTTGAATGTTTTAAAACTGATATTAATTCCATAAGTATTTTTAAACCAATTTTACAAAGCTTGAACAGATTTTTGTTAAGGTTTTTACCGCTGAAGCACATATACCTCAGATAATACAGGGAAATGGCGATCGGCAAAATTTCTTGCCGAAAAGCCACCAATCTATTTATTTATTTCGGTAAAGCCTGTTGAAATGCTTACTCAACAGTCAACACCGACCATTTTATACAGATTTCTTTGGTGACTTTATAGGAACCCACATCACTCAAATAATACTAGGTCCGGCTTAACATCAACTATAATGTACAAGTACATGTATATTTTTAGTATTCTTATGGTTTCTAGCTATAAAGGCCGAGATTTACAAATATTTTGGGGAAAAAAAACCTGGATATTTTTTACTAAATTAATTCACAATCTAACAAAGATATAAATGTGAATGGTTTTATAAGCAATTCATAAAAATACAAGCTGTCGTAGTAAATTAGCATATTGGCACGGCAAAATCTATTAGGCAGATAAAAAGAATATTCTAAATTCCTTCAGGTAAAATTTGCGGCTATCGTGGTAAGGAGGTAGCGTGGTTCTACGTGTGCGAGTCTCTACACGCCTTGCTATCAGAGACGGGTCCTTACACGACATACTGTTTGTACTTAATAGGCTACTTAGTGAGGCGACTGAATTGGGCAATCGGATAAATTCATGAAATTGTTAGTGTGTGATTAATCAATCATGCATTCATTTAAAATGAAGCTATTTTAGAAAGCTTGAATTTTTTATGCGGATTTTTTATAATACCATGTTCATACCTTTGTGGCTATAAAGCAAGGTCTTTATGAAAAACCACGCACGCCCATGCTGCCTGTGGTAAAAGCCAATTTAACTTGTACAAATATTTTTGAGACAAATAAATAAATTGGATTGAATTAATTTAGTCAAAAATAACCAGCCCGCGTTAGTAACAAAACATTTGACATCTCAGCCTTTATTACTTGTACAACATTATACAAAACAATTAATATTTGACAGTAAATCCTGGGTTCCAAGTTCCTTGTTCTTTCTTAAATTATTTGATTGCTCTACATCACAAAAATTACGATTTTTTGACCAACAATGTAAAATATAAAACATAATATTTCCATTGTTATCGTATTTTGGCATGGAAATTATTGTATGTTAACTTTTTAATATCTTAGAAGTATCTCACAGGGTTCGCGAAATTCAGCGGCACATATGGCTTAGCTAAATATGACATTTATTCCACGGCATAGTTAGTTATGCATTTCAGGCATTATTGTCGCACTTTAAAATGAAGAAATATGCCAGCTATGTCAGATTACAAGCCTAGAAAACGTAATATTATCAATGAGAAATTGCAGAATTTGATAACCTTTCTGGCAAAATTAAAACTACGTATACACTCGGAGCGTGGCCTGGAACCGTTTCCTACAAAGGAGCATTTTGATGTGGCGGTCGCACAACTGGGACAACTTGCTAAATGACTGCACGGCAGAAACACATAGCAGATACAACACAAATCCGCGTCATGTAACTCCCTATAACAAGTAAGCAACTGTGAGGACGTGACTGCACTGAAGACAACGGCCAAATTCGGTCACAACAATGGGACCGGGTGAGTTTTCTCTAATCTGAAAAATGAAATTAACAAATTGAAAAAAAAAACCCTCCAGCCAAGGCCTAACTTGGAGGATATCATTCCAGCCTCAGTTGGGTTGAAGTTTTCGAGTTCAAATGGTTATTCAAGTATCACCTATTGTGAGTGGTGTTAGGTGTTGCAGGTTGACGGCGATAACAAATATGGCTGCTGCTTAAATTCCATTCAATTATCGATCACAACGCCGCGTTTAACTGCGTTTAGCCGACCCTCTGGTTAGCTTAGTTTTCCGTTTCCACGAGTGTCAACTTAACTTGACTTAACGCACTTAACTAGGGATAACCATTTAACACCGATATTATGAATATCTTACTATTCATGCTAATATATTGTAAATTTCATATACATATCAAAGACAAGCAAGTGTTACTAATGGAAGGAACTGGGAGGAGATACAACTAAACTTGAGATACATAACGAGAGGTTGCAAGCATGGCTTGCGCAGAGGATGCTATAAAAAAGATAGTGTTAGGTTCAGGGGTGACTACGGTCACTATATATTTACATTATTATAATTTAATGTGCTTACCTCTCACTGCACGTCGCTTCGAATTCGACATCCTTATTGGCCGGCTCACTACCGCCTTTTTCGACTGAAAAATATAACAAATGAAAACATTAGGTTATTCCATTCACATAATAATTGTTGAAATAATTAGACGTAACCAAGGCCGTAGCCAAGGGGGCGTTCATGGGGGTTGAAACCCCCCCCCCCCCTCTCCCCGAAATGAAATAGCTTGATACTACATAGAATCGGATTTTGAGAGGAAATATAAAAACACTATATAATATCCAATAAAATTTCTACCCCCCCCCCCTGATAAAAAATCCTGGCTACGGCCTTGGACATAACCATCATCATCGCTTCAAATCTAATTGCTGCGTACCCGGCAAACTTGCACCTAAGGAGACAATAAAATTTTAAAGGCGATATCGATCAATTCTACATCTACATTCTACATAATTTTAATAAATAGACTTGCCTAACGATGCAAGTGTGTGAAGTTTGCATGGTTTTTAAGAGCAAATCGGACCCCCTTGCTACTCGTTTTTTGTACAAATTCGAATTTTACAAGAATTATTAATTGTTGAGTTATTACAAATTACGTAGGCGTTCGAAGAAATACTTCACTACAATTTGATACATGGAGCCTTTTCCTCTACGTCCGAGCGCCTGACCAATCTTTTTTCTCTACAAATCAATTTGGAATTGGCGTTAATGACGACCACATACCATGAAACAATATGTAGAGAAATATTTACATAAAAAAGTATGTGTTTTGAAGAAGCATTATTTTTACTTGAAAAAATTCGGACGGAGTGATATTGGAAACAGGAAACACTGAATTCAAAAGAGGCCTCTCCCAATCGGGAAGAATATCAACGGGCCAGAGCATCCATGTCTCCGCGCATGTTAAATGCCAGGCAGTATATCAAAGATATTTTAAAATCGTTGAACAATAGGGTGGAAATCATACCAATTACAAATTTACAATACAGTTCCTGGCAATGCAGAGAACGGATAAAGCCTCATGTGAAGTAAACTTAGATAAAAAAAATTAAAAGAACATAAAAAAAGGAGAAAGTAGAGAGGAGCAGATTAAGGCAGAAAAAGAGGCCAGAATTAAAGAAGCGCAAATAATCCATTTTGGATGGCAGACCTACTTAAGGAATTAAAATCAGAAGAAGAAGAGCGGAGAAAAACCAATGAAAATCTGTTTGATTTTGCCAAAAAATATTAAAAGAACTGGCACGAGTGAACCCGTACAATACTCCTTAGCGCTACGGCCCGTGGATGGCCTTAACTTCCTCTGCGCGGTCTTGCGCTCTCATTCGCCAGATTATTAATTCAATGGAACCCTAATTGTATTAGAGTTACGTTTCGGTTGCATCGACTTTCCCTAGCTCTGATATCACCGGTGGGACAATTGCACAGTCAAGAGCGTATATAGGAGAGATGGAACATTTGCTTCCCGCTAAAAATAAATTTTTAAATTTTTGGGGTCATCCGGGATCAATGACCAGTCATTTGAAGGCTTAGGATTCAAAAAATTATTTTTGTTGGGCTGGAATGTCCCATCTCTCCTATATAGAACTCTACCCTTAAGAATGCCGTCGCATTATATTGCGGAAGGGACATCAAAATGTTATCACTTACCCTTTTCAAAGCTTTAGCTCTGGTCTTCATGAGTAGAGGAAGAAGAACGCAATGATCCACAGTAAAATACTTTAATAGTGACCGGTTTCGGATAAAATCCATCATCAGACTAACAACACATGAAAAAACGCCAGCTTATATACTACGGGAAGGGAGTGGGAGGAGGAGGCGGGGTTGAGTACATAAATCGAGTAGTGGGGATACAGTTTGAAACATTCGTGAGAACCTCGTTATTCCTAATAGCCTTTCTAATCTCTAAGCTTTCTAACCTGTCTAATAGTCTACCTTTACTACAACAATGTAGAATTTTGAAATCTTCAAAATTACATGAGTGCGAGTTACTTGAGAGGTGGTCCGCAAAAGCTGAGGTACAGTCATTTTTACCGATCGCATTTTTATGCTCACGTAAGCGAAACTTAAAATTGCGTCCACTCTGTCCAATGTAACTCGCACTACATTCATTACAAGAAATTTTATAAACCCCTGATTTCCTATTATTATTAACCTTATCCTTACAGTTGATGAGGAATTTTCCTAAGTTCGGCGGGCAGCTAAAGGATACAACTTTGTTAGTGGTTCGGGTTATTAGTCTTCCTACTTTCATGCTGACTTCTCCTATGAACGGGAATAGAATAGAATAGAATAGAAAAAATTTTTATTACATCACACAGCCGTAGCCCTTATGTGTATAAATATTACATAATATAAAGCGAAAAAACAACAACAAAAATTCCTACTGTTTATAGCCTATTGTAACTTCTTATTAAATAATTTAAATTTATATAAAAAAAAACCTACCTAACTACCAAAGAACAACGTAATATATAAATATATCCTAACTACCATTCTTACAATATAATTTGGTTACAAGTTCCTCTGTATAATTCTAAGCTTTGCATAAACGGATCTAAGGTGTCATGATCATTTAGTAAATGAGTGAGCCTGTTTACTGGAGAATTTATGGCTACGTCAATCCTGTTTTGCGGCTGGTAAAATAAGTTAAAATTTCTTGTTGGAAACTGGGGTACAATAAAATTTAGTTTGCTCAAGAAATTTTGATTGTCTTCTAGGCCATTTAATACTTTATAGATATATATGGCATCAGCAATTTTACGTCGTGCGCACAGACTCTTCGCCTCATATTTTTCTAACAGAGTAGAATATGGTATATATGTGGGATCAATTTTATCAAACTTTCTCGTCAAATATTTTAAGAACTTTTTTTGCACTTTTTCAATTTGTTTTATTTTGGTTTGGTGGTAAGGATTCCACACCACACTACCATATTCAAGCTTGCTTCGAACAAATGAGTTGAATAATACCATAATCGTTTTCCATTCCAGGAAATAAACTGAGCATCTTTTGATGAATCCTAACATACGATAGGCCTCATTAACTTTTTTACTTATGTGGTTTTCGAACGTTAGTTTAGAGTCAAAGATAACGCCCAGATCCTTTGTCTCTTCCTTTCTCTCTAAAGGTCTATCTAACAGTGTGTACTCATTCAATATTATATCATGTTTTAACGTATATGTTATGATAAAGCATTTTTCTACATTTAGTTGAAGCTTATTTCTTTCACACCATTCTACCACTCTTTCTATGTCCCTTTGGAGTAATTTACAGTCATTTCTGTCAGTAATTTTTTTACACAGTTTAAAATCATCTGCAAATAGATAACAACTGCAACTTCTTATTACCTCTGGTAGATCATTTATTATTAATAGGAAACATAACTTATCATAACATAATCTTGGCATACTGCTTGTTCTCCTTGGTAACGTCTTGTCCTGCGTACACCATCCGTGCTAAGCTCTTGTTCATGTTTCCTTAGGATCCTTTCTGTGTCGCCTTCCTGGTACCCGTTGTTTCTTCCTATCTCCAGAATAGTACGTCTCTCGGCCTTGAAGTGGACTTCGCTCATAGGGATACTGAACATCCGATGTGCCATGGAGTGGAAAGCAGCAGCCTTGTGGGATGGAGGGTGGTTTGAAGAAGCTGGTATCACGCAGTCACTGTGAGTCGGTTTCCTGAAAATATTAAAAGCCAGGGCAGTATCTAATCTAGTAATAGTGAGGCCGAGAAAATTTAATGACTTATTACTTTCGAGTTCCATGGTGAACTTGATTTTGGGATGGAGGTCATTCATAACTTTTAAAAACATTTCTAGTTGCCTGTTGGAACCACGAAAACCACATAAAATATCGTCGACATAACGAAAGTAGAAGTTCACTTGCCGTAGAAGGGTGGAGGGAAGAGAAAATAATTTGTGTTCAATGTGATCCATAAAAATGTCGGCGAGGAGGGGTGAAAGGGGAGAACCCATCGCGAGACCTGATTTTTGAGAATAAAACCTATCATTAAATTGAAAATAATTCTGGTCCAGACATAATTTAAGGAGGGCTATTGTGTCCATTAGCTCCATGTGGTAAATTAGCTACGTTTCTTAATACTCACATCAGAGACCTACTAAATTTTCAACCTAAATATGGCCTTAAAAATTCAGTTGATCTCATTAATAAACTTAAGCTTATTAAATATAACAATAATATTAAGTTAGTTTCTTTCGATGTGACGTCTTTGTTTACTAATGTCCCTACTGACGGTATACTAGAAATTGTTAAGGATTTGCTGATAAGAAAGTCTATAGGCCTACACCCCAGCGTCATTTTCGACACCATAGCTATTAGGAATAACGAGGTTCTCACGAATGATATAATGTTTCAAACTGTATCCCCACTACTCGATTTATGTACTCAACCCCGCCTCCTCCTCCCACTCCCTTCCCGTAGTATATAAGCTGGCGTTTTTTCATGTGTTGTTAGTCTGATGATGGATTTTATCCGAAACCGGTCACTATTAAAGTATTTTACTGTGGATCATTGCGTTCTTCTTCCTCTACTCATGATGTTCTCCAAGTTCCACGAAGTCACCAAGGAAACTATCACAAGGATTTAGCTCTGGTCACAAATTCCCGGCCCTTGTTCATTAGCAAGAACGGGCACTTGAACACATAGACAGGCAGCGCCCATGCTCAATCCACGGGTTATCTCCCTCCTCCCAACTCCAGCGCAGTAAAAACACACGGGTTCATCATTCTCGCCTCTGTAACGTAATGTAAACGAACAATGCTATGGGGAGAATATGGTGTGTTGAAAATTGTCACCCTAAAAACAGATAGGCCTACTAAATATTTTCCATTTAAGTTACTAAACAAGTTATTTAAAATTTGGTCTATTCAAGGACAAGGCTATTTCATATGAAAACACGGCTGTGCCTGAAATTTAAAATGCCATATTATGTTCAAAATCGTCTCAAACAACTTGAGTAGACTAAATGTGTAAAAACTTGTTTTGCAAATTAAATTTATAATATAAAAAACATTTTTTTCGGTCACTTTCGGTCAAAAAAAAAAAAAAAAAAAAAAAAAAAAATACTAACACCGGAAACTAACAAGTTTTCTTTCAAAGACCGCCACACTATTAGTTTTTATGGAAATTGAGACGGCGACCAATGTTCGGAAAATATCTTCATAACTTTTCATTTCAAGCCCCCTGAGCATAGTAGGGTACCCAGAAGGAATGTATGTATGATTGTATATGCATTTTAGGCAACACCAACTTCCCTAGACACTATCCGATTTCGATGAAACCTGGCACAAAAATTAATCATACAAATGTCTTAATCGTTCATTCGTTGGCTTAACTTTACGTTGGCGCGCCCAGCCCGGGGGGCTTTTATCCGCTGCCACTACACCACGCCACCTCGGACGATCATTAACCAGCGTAATCCACGTTTTCGTTTCAAGATGGGGGCCGATAAAAAGCCTAATAGTCATATCTCAGTTAATAATGGTCTTAGAGGAATGTAATAATTTGTGACGGAAGTGGCTGATGTGTCCATTTTCTCATATTCTCTATGTAATTTCCTGAGGAGGTTGCCTCTTCAATCTAACCCAATTTAATGTTAAAAATTGGCCACGCCTATTTTCCAAAAACTCTCGATGCAGTGCAATTAGCTCCAATTTTGGAAATATTTACATGGCTCCCATCGTCTCTAAGCTCCTCAACTGAAGTTAGCGTTACCTGGTAAGTTATAGGAAATGACTCTAATAAGCTGTCGCACAACTAGGATCTTCTATGAGTAAAGTAGAACATCATCGAGTCACTCTTTGGCTGAGGTCTCCACCCACCCAATGAAGTTATGCTCCCTGTAGAATGTTTTAACTTCCAACAGATCCACTATGCGATGCGATAAGTCACACTACAACAAACGAAAACAAAAATTATTGCATTAAGAGTAAATTCTCAATATTCTCCTTTTAAATGTAATAATGCCTTTTTTGTAAATACAATAAAGCTCTATTGTATTGTAATGGTTACAGAATATGCATTAGCCGCTGGTCATAACTATAGAGAATGGCCAATTTATGTTCTCTGATTCTCCATGTACAATGTCCTGCGGAGGTTGCTTCGTCAATCTAATCAAAATATAATGTTAAAAATTGGCCACCCAAATTTAAAGTGGATGCTTTCTTTCCAAACCTTCCAATTACTGTAACGTTGCTGTAGGCTTCTAAAGTCAATAAAAAAACCCTTTCAACACCGTTCACTTACCTCCAGTTTTGGAAAAATGAACGTGGCTCCCTTCGTCTCTAAGCTCCTCAACTGACATTAGCGTTAGTTTGTAAGCTATAGGAAATGAGTCCGGTCAGCTGTCGCGCAACTGGGATCTTGTAAGAGTAAAGTAGTACCTCATTGAGTCATTCACCATAAGGCCCTCTTTGGCTGAGGTCTCCGTCCACCCAATGAAGATATGCTCCCTGTAGAATGCTTCGAAGTCCATTAGTTACACTTGCATGTCACGCTAGAACAAACGAAAACAATTATTACTACATTCAGAGTGAATGCTCAATATTCTCCCTGAAATAGTGGGCTTTAGCGCATTTTGATAGCAGTGACGTTTAGATTTTTAATGAGGAATTTATTTTATTGTATTTTGCCTCATGCGCTTCATGTTTTATCTAATATTACATATGCAATTGAATAAACTATAGGGACCATGAACAATGTTTTTGGGTCTCACGTAGTTTGCGTGAAGCAGAGCATGATGCATAACTTGCATTGAAGGCCTATTATACTCGGCATTCTAGATGCACTGCATGAGAAAGTTGGGCACCAACGTTATGTTTATCTTTTACCAGCGGGTGACGTCACAAAGACATGTTGCTAGTTAACCTGGTCACCAGAGTGATTAGTTTGTTTTTTGAAAAAAAAATAACGGACTGATTGTTAAAAGTTTCTAATTGAATATTTGAATATTAAATCAGTTTAACCAAAGGTAAAAAAGGTTCTCTCACGCCAATTTATTATAAATTAACTTACAAAACTTGAAAATAAAAGGTTCGCGCCTCTAAAAGCAGCCGCTCTTGCCAGTGAGTTAAGTAATTTTATGTTGGTGCCTCGGAAATTTCAACAGGGCGTGCTGAGTCTTATATGGTCACAGGCCGCTTTCATTAATTTCACAAGTATTTTATGATAATAATTCAGGTAAGCTTGTGGAAATAATATCACTTTTCCGCTTGCTTTTAGCTTCTACTCCATATTTCTGCCTTCCCAAAACCTTTTCTGTCCCGTGGGGGCTCACATCAAAACAGCCTAGCTCTATGATCTATATACGCAGTTGGGGTAGCTAAACTGACCTTTACCGCATTTTCATTCGACTTTTTGTACCGCGGGGTAGTTTAACTATACCTTTACCGAAAGGTTCGTTAATAATGATTAAACTATCAAAATTAAACCTAAAAAATAATGTACTGTACATTTTCTTGAATCAATAAATTTGAATGTATACAAAACACAACGTGGTAGCAGCATACCTACCTCTACTTATCGTGGCACTAATTGTCGCTCCAATTTATGCCGCCAAATTTAAAAGTTTTCAGCAAGTTTCTCTACTTTTATTTTTTTAGTTTAAAAATCTTATTCATTTGACATTACTGACTGTGTTAGGCTGTGATTGGATATTGTAGGCTGGGGTATTTGAAAATTTTGGGTTCCGGGGAAGTTCCCCCCCCCCCCTGCACGGGAGACGCCTCAAAGGAAAACTAAATAAAATCCAATTAATTACAATTTAATTTGGTATTATATGTTTAATTACATATCACATTTTACATTGCAATTACATATTTTTTGTCATATAATATGCATTTTGACTAGTTTTATGTCCATTTTGGCACCGCTTGGTGATTTGGCCGCCTGGACTGACCCCCATGCCCCTCGTTGTTTCGCAACTGCCTATAGTCCATTGGAGTTCGCAAATTATAGTATATTACATCAACCAACATTATTGCTTTCCAATTTATACGTAGTATAAGGAAAGCTTTGTGATGGTCAAAATTTTCGACTCTGTGATTTCAACGGATTTACACGTTTTGAGGTCCCAGGAACCCCAAAAAGTGGTTTTTAACGAAATGTCTGTCTGTCGCTCTGTCTGTCTGTTCATCGATTTCCGGGCAAACTACTCAGTCGATTTTGATGAAATTCGGTATGTAGGTTTACAAAAATCATACCTCGGGACCATTTTCTTATATTTTGGGCTAACTCAATTTGGAGGGGGGGGGGGGTTTATCATCAAAAAACTCCAAAAAAATGATCTAAAAAATTTATTTCTCAAAAACGGCTCCAACGATTTCTTTTAAATTCACATGTATTTTAGTCGTTATTAATGTTAACAAAATGCATGGGGTCGCTTGCCCCTTGATAGTTTGCTTCTGGGGGTAAAAAAAATAAAAATAACTAAATTTTAATTAAAAATGGCTAAAAATTAATTTTTCTGTGGAACCTTTCAATCGATTATTTCTACCTTCAGGTATGTTTTAGGTGTTTAATAGAGTAAAAAAACCAAACAGGTTGCTTCCCCAAAAACATATTTGGTTCTATGCAAAAAAATATTTTTTGAAGATATTATGGAAAATTCACACTCCAATGCATTGCGTGCCCTGTTATTGTTACTACTGTTAAAAATGTTACAATGTATTGGTCTGTTCGTTCCAGAATATGCAATCGAGTTTTAGGGGGTTTTTAATATATTGAGGTGGACCCCCCTCCCCCCAAGGGATCAGAAATATAACCATAGGGAAATTTTTTTACAATGAAGTGACGCATTATGTCCATCTACTACTTCATAAATTGGAAAGCATGTTCGAGTAAACTCGGACCGGTTCTTTAATTTCGTTATGCAAACAATGAACGAGGAGTATGCGCATTGCGATTTTGCTGATTCGCGCCTCTTTTAATTTTACTCAAGTAAATTTAATTTTAGCTCGATTTGAATTTATCCCTTTAAAATTATCATTTAAATATTAGAAATTGTGAAACAATACAAAAATACTACGTAGGTTCAAATAATGGAATAAATGAGAAAACTGCATCAGAAAAATTATTATTGCATTAATTTTTAATGTTTCATGTTTCGATTTGAAACTTGGACAGACAACATAGTACATATCTTTCGATTCAGATATGTTCGCCCAAATGAATGAATTCTTTGACTGTTGGGAATAAACCGCGAGCAACAGCTGTTTATTTAGAGCTGACCGACGTTTACTCAGCCCTAGTACAGTAGGCTGCATGAACTGTTATGTTATAATTTTGCCTGTACCAGTTTTTGTGCTTTTCTAGGTTTGGTCAATAACAGTTAAAGGCTGGTCTAAATTTGAACTGTATTTTTATAGGTTAATGGCAATGGTGTAATAATATTTAACAATGGGTTAGTTGGACTTACATTACCTGCTGTGTTAATAGTCATTAGAGGCATGGGCCTCATAGTCATCGAGCGATTAGGGTGGACTTCTCACTTCTCAGGACTTAGGCTGATGATGGGAGTAGCACCCACTCCCGAGGCGTCGCCCCCTTCCCCAGACAATGGGCTCCGCCCTAATCGGTCGATGACTATCAGGGGGGTCTCTAATAACTAGTAACACAGCAGGCAATGTATGTCCAACTAACCCCTTGTTAAATAAATTTGAACTGGATGCCACAGTTAGTCAAGTTGGTAGAAAACTGGACTATGACACGAAACATTTTCCGCCTAGCCTGTTCCACCCAGCCTTAATGGGTACCAGGTACCTTGACATTATGGTTAGGGAAAACTCGGCTGCTTGACATGTTGCTGACCACAACAACCCAAATTGAGCAGTGGTCTAGTGAGAAGATCCTCAGCCAGCCTTATGCCTCAACTTCATTGGGTTGTTTTTGTATTGTGCTACAACAAAATTCAATATAGTATTATGTATATGCATGACGCAAGTATAGGCTTTACGCTAGCGTAATATAGACATATATCATAAAGAATTTTTTTTATATATTTTATAAAAAGGTTAATCGCATACAAACAATTTAATGAATGTATCAGATTTACCTCCTCAGTCGCTTCTGTAGGTTAGCGCACAAGTAGAAGCACGCTACTACTACCTTGCCATCGAAGTCGATACACTTTACAACAGTTAGCCTTCTATAAATATTTTAAAATACAATAATAAAAATGCAAATACAATATTCCCCCTGATTACGAATACATAGGCCTAGGCCTACTCTAATAATGTTCCAATATTAGATTCAATAAAATATAAATATGGGCTAATTAGAGGAATTGAAACGTGAAATAACAATATTCCAAAAGTTCAGATTCAAATCGTACAGGCCTATATGAAAAATACACAATCCATATATTTCTTCAGTCGAATAAACATTGGAGTGTGTACAATACTTTACACGCATATTATATTCAGGGGAGGGCCACTATGGGCCCTCGTGAATTACTGTGAAGTGTGAATTACTGGGCGACCAATGGCTACGCCCTGCCGCATTCCGCGAGTCATGCTGGTAAAAACAGTAGGGGCGCCATTGTAAAGGTTTGTAATTTGGATTTTGGAGTGACCTTATTTGGTGCCAATAGCTCAATGCCAGATGCCTCAAATCTCTATAGTCAATACGAACGAACCTCCATTTCAAGACAGGTTCAGTTCAAGACTCAAGAGTCAAGACTTCAAGAGTCAAGTTTCTCATTCCCTTTCCTTCGCAGTCCGCATTTATTTTTTAATTTTGATTTTTTAATACGTCTGTGAGTGTGTGAGCAGTGAGGGTTCTTCCAGTCATTCAGGAGTGCATACTACTTAGCGCCGTAGCCTAAAACTGCTACGCTATAAATATCATTGTATGGTTGTTTTTGAATGGTTGCGGTAAGTATTTGAGCTATTTTCTATTATAAATATCCTGTTCTAGGCAAAATAGGTCATAGACTAAATAGCACGTCACATCACAGTCCCATAGACGGACAGGAATAACTACAATTTAGTTTGTCTTCTTTAGGTACCCACCGCAGGCTACCTAATTATGCAGTTGTAATACTCTCCCCATCCATAAGGGATAAGACGTGTAATATTCTATAGTCACTATCCTTGTATGTGCATATTCCTATACTTAACTGGTTAGGGTTGCCAGATTTACAAAACATAAAAACCGCGACAGGGAGTCAATGGGCATTTCTATCTAGTGTAAGTTTTTTTAAAAGGAGGTCATTTTATCTAGTCTTAAATTTAGTGGATTTTCAGGAACTTTCTATCATAGCAAGGGCGGATTTTACCTCCAATTTAGGGGGGGGGGGCAGCGGGCAGATTCGGTGGATTATAACATTAAAAAACATAATTATTTTAATATCCGCCCTTGTATCATAGTAGTTAGCAAGTTAGCCGTAGCCTTCCGTAACTTAAATAAAAATATGAAATGACAGTAGACATTTTTAATTTCTGTAACTGTAATTTTTAAAATTATTTCGTTCTATTTTCCAGGAAAACAAATTTTTGCACACTCGAGCGAATAAACCGGACAAAACATTGTCCGGTCAAAAATTTATTTTTTCACCGGACAGAGGTACGAAAAACCGGACACCTGGCACCCCTGCCAACTACTTAGTACTTCACTTAATCACTTACTTGTGGTTACGTGGTACAGTATTGGTATTGGTAATGGGTATGTCGGCCGTCGGGTTATGTGTGACCCTCACTATAGTTAGTATATCCTATTGTATGATAACCGCCAGCTTAACACCCTTTTGGGCCATTACACAGTGACGAAACCACAATAGCCAATAGGCGAGTCTGGCCACCCATAACCAATGTAGAGTAGTGGTACAAACTCCGACTTTCACCGGAATGGTGGGAATCAGGACATGTAGCGTAGTGGTACCGACTCTGACTTTCACCCGAAAGGTTGTTGGTTCGAGTCCCACACAGGCTACATTTTCTGGCCATGCTTCGGAGGGCATGTAAAGCAGGCGGTCCCGGGCTTTCCTAGTTGAGTGTAAGAGAGGGCTTTATAGCCCGAACTCCGCTAGGTTGGCTTAGTAATAGAAACAATAAAAAGTCCTTATTTATTTATTTATTTATGGTTGTTGGTTCGAGTCCCACACTTTCTATATTTTCTGGCCATGTTTCGGAGGGTATGTAAAGCAGGCGGTCCCAGGTTTTCCTAGTTGAGTGTAAGAGAGAGCTTATAGCCCTAACTCCGCTAGGTTGGCTTAGTAATAGAACAAAAGAAGTCAATATTTATTTATTTATATATATAATCAATATAATAACAATGTTTGTGTGTAAAAGTTTAACGCTCTATTTCCCCCTCCCCAAATCCGTTAACATATTTTGACAATGTGGGTTTTGGGCCTGATGTCATTGATTCATAACTTTAATTTAATAGGTAGACACTACAGTTTTTATATAGAATCATTATCCACAATTTGTCTGATTTTTCGAGGTAAAATATCACGATCTAGGGTCTCCTCTATAGGTGGACAGTCAGTATACGTACCTATTATGAAATAAGATAGAAGAAGAATTAATTGACCTTATCACAAAAGCATAATCTCTGATTTTCTGTTTGTAGGCAACATTTTCAACAAGAAATCTGAAATCACAAAGTCGATAGAGGTTTTACTTTTAATTTTACGCCGAATAAAATATAGAAGCCAAAACTTTGATGGAACTTTAAGCATGGTGAGTAGATACGTATACCGTAGGCTTGTTGAAACTCACTCATTCATTCAGCAACATGTAGCAGCATTCGAAATAAAAAAATATACGATATACATATACACATTTTTCTGTTAAATTATACAATCAAATGATCAACAAGTATAATAATCGACAAGAAAGTAAAATCGTCAAAATATCGTCAAAATCAGGTAGTTCTGTCATTGCCATTGTGCTAGTGCCTCATTGACATTGTAGAAAGCTTTCTCTAAGATAATATGGTCTCTGAGCAATTTAGGGAAGTTAGTAGCATTTTTCGCCGCTCTCAGTTTAATCGGGAGTTTTCTAATGTAGGCGAAACCTTATATTATAGGATCTCCCCTTTGCCTCGTGTTGTAGGTGTGGGTGTCCCCACTTTGTTTAAATTTCCCCCGCACCTCAGGCTTTAAGATATGTAAAATGCATCTATATGTGCAAAGACTTGGGGCTGTCATGATTTTTAGTGTTATGAAGTGAGAGCGATGACTGTCACGAGGTCCCAGTTTTAGCACGCAGCGGACTCCCCACTTTTGGAGCCTGAGTACAGCGTCCATATTCCCTCCCCAGGCCAATATGCCGTAGTTTATGTGGCTCATTACAAGTGAGTGGTGGACCTGCAGCTTGATCATGGCGATTATAATACCGGGGTTAATTAAATACCATGTCACGTGATGGGATTAATTCAATTGTTTAAAATAAATGAAAAGCAAATTTCAGCATTTTTAAATTGTGATGTTGGCAATGCTAAACAACTGTACTGACGCGACGCTGCCGAATAGCAAATATAAATAGCAAATATAAACACACATCGCCCTAGAAATAAACAAGTTTTAATATTTTGAATTAATATATTAAGGATTATAAATAATAATTTGTCTAAATCTCAGGCAGAAAAAATGAAGAAGCCCACCAAAAATATAGCTGAAGATAATTCAATTGTTTAAAATTGATTGTTATTTCCGCGCTTAGCACTGAGACGATTACCAGCATAAAAAATTACAAAAATCTGAAATTTGCTTGTCTTTTATTTTAAACAATTGAATTAATCCCATCACTTGACATGGTAGTAAGTAAACCCCGGGATTATAATCGCCATGATCAGGCTGCTGAAGAGTTGCGGAGAACACACAGAGCTAAGGCGCCTGACTACGTAGAGGCAACTATTTAGTTTTTTTAATAACTCAGCCACGAGAAGAATCACGAACACCCTGAGATGCTATGTAGACAGTGTGATCTGTGATCTCAGTATCCGAGCTGGGATTGCCTAGAGAAATATTGATTGAAAAACGGAAGATGTATAGAAACTTTGAGGATTAAAATTTACATTTTTAAAGCTTGACTGCTTTAAGGGAAAATAAATAAGTATGGCTGATTCAACTCTTAAATCTTATACCGATATTCAATGGTTGATCGAATAGCAGGAAGGTAGGCCAACTGAATTTCGTCTGCGATAATATGATTATGCCACCGCACACACGCTTATCCTACCATTATTCTTTATAATTAATTAATGATCTTGAAGAATTTTTACTTTTCACAGCCAAGTATAAATATAATGTCTTGAATATTAAAAATAGATGCTCATGAAAGGGGGATTAAGATAAAAATGCGAAGAGTATTTTAAGCCTTGGACAGGACATCCCTACTTCAAAGTAGCTTATAAGCCTTATGTCTTAAAAATATTCATTCCTTCCAAATGTTGTCTATTAATGCTTAAAACTGATTTGACAAATAGTCACAATTGCCGGTACGGTAAGCTAAATATCTTGATCATGAGTTTAATACTCATTCGGTATGAATATTGTTTCAGATGTCACTGAATGAACAAGCCAAGAAGCCACTGATGAACCCAAATTAAACAGCACTTCTTCAAATATTCCGCGGCGAAGGAAAACCCCGGACCATTGAAGGCAAAGGAAACACCTAAAGTAGTCACAGCAACGATTACCCCTAATTATTATATCAGTAGTGATTTTTTCTACATTGTACAGGGACTTTGTCATACTAGAGAAAAAACACACAAATTTGTCAAGCATAACTAAAACCATTTAATTTGAGCGACCTCGGTTTCGACAATAGACTGGTGTTAGGTTACAGAAACACATAACATCACAAGGGAACCCATCTTTGACAGATAAAGCCAGCAGACTTTCACTTTGCACTCCATTTCACTCTCATGCCTACGATGCGTCGAAGCTGCTGGTTCTATAGCACTGTTGCTTATATATTTCCGTCAACTTAGACTAAAAATGAGCATTGGGTTTTGCATAACCAAAAAAGACTGACTTTGTAACGTTTCCCTGCATAACTTCATCAACTTTGACTACGCATGAGCTTAGGGTTTTGCATCACCTGAAAGGACGGACTTTGTAACGTTTCCTCTTCATCAACTTTGACTACGCATGGGCATTGCATGCCCTACAAAGACTGACTATCTTTCCCGTTAGAAGCGGCATTACCGGTCCGTAAATAATCGCCCCAAATTGAAATTCCCATCACCGAGGGGTGGTCAGGGAGAGGCGGTGAAAAGGTGACCAAGGAAGAAGGGAAATTTGTGAACCATTTAAATGACATCAATTAGTTTATCATTGGTGTAATTGTTGCGGGTCAACTTGAATTAGCTAATAATAAGAAAGTTTATAGGCTATTTTGAATAAAACTCACAATAGGTTTGCGGCTGTTGAACGAGATATTTATTACTTTTCTTTTCTAAAAAAATAACTCTCAGCGCATAAATTTTTTGTTTGTTAAAACGTTGATAAGTAAATATAACTACGCCACATAGTTATTCACCTTACATAATTAGCCTTATAAACTTGTGGTGACATACACCCTTTAATTTTCTTCAAGTTTTTTTTTTAAATTCAAATGATAATTTATTCCTCTTTACTTTTAGGGTTCCGACGCTATCCCATGTACGCTGCTGCAATTAATGTGCTTGCAGTGTTTACTCGTTGATTTAAAATTTCTGGCCTGATATTTAGATAATGGCGAATTCGTCGTGATTCCGGCAAATCTCAAGTTGCACAGTTTTGCGGAAACCGGTCGCTTATGATAACTTTTTAAGCAATACCTACTTGACAAATTTGTGTTACGTTCGACACCTGAATTGGCTTTAGGACAACTACGTAAGTTACCGTGTGACACAGTTTTCGAGAAAAACTTATGGCGCACCATTGTTGATGCACTCTGGATTATGCTGCAGTATGTTACTGCTTTAGGCGGAATGTACGTTCATACAATATTGGCACCGGTACTTTTCACTCATATATATATATATATATTTTTTGTATATATGTTCCTAAAGGACAAAGTTGCTTGCATCTAACCCACAGATTTTTGTATGTACCTACCGGTATCCAATAAATTAAAGCATATGGACACTCTAGGAGAGGTATGTACTCAAGATGTGACTTGTGATTCTTACTGAGTATTAATAAAAGGGAATCTGTTCAAATGTATGGAAAATAACATGACTTTAGAGCCAATGAGTTAAATTCTCGTTCCAGAGCGGCTATAATGGAAAAATTGCTAAAAAAAAGTTCATTGAACACATGAAATATAAATGTTAACTATTGTTACTCTAAATAAATAAAAAAGGGTACGAGTGAACCCGTACATGCTTTCCTATGTATTAATTAGGATAGATACAATAATAGTTCCTTGTTAAATAGTGTCCTAGGGTTCAATTTCGATTTTCCCTATCCCAAAGTGCTAAATTGATAGTAGGGACGATTCCATAGATAAGAATGGGCAGACTAATATAATACGATACAACATAGTAATAGTGGCAGCGTATGCGACTTGCATATAGGCATTGGACATGAATTATGCATATAATTTAATTAAAACTTTTTTTTGTTCAAAACCAAATAATGATTTGTGAAGCTACCTGTTCGGGTTTGTTACTCTATTCAACACCAAAAACATACATGAAGAAAGAAAGCATTGATAGGCTAGAATGGTTCCACTCAAATATACTTTTTAGTAATTTTTCATGAATATTGAGTATATACATTTTGTATTCCCCCCCCCCCCCCCGAACGAAACTATCAAAGGGCAAGTGAGCTATTGGGTTTAGTTTGCATACACAACGACTACAATATATATGAATTAATAGAAGGTTTTTATAGAAGGAAATAAGGCGCTATAATTTAGCTAATTACAGGGAAACACTAAGGTCTTATGATTAAGCAGAAAATTTTAGTCTCATTGGGAACACTCGCAAATATGCAGTAAATAATTGGCTAAGCTCAAGCAAAGGCAGGGATATAATTGGTAAATTGCATGGAAAAAGGATTAAATAGGGGTTGGACAGATCAGGTACAACGCGAGTCAGTAAATAAAAATCGAATAACCGAATCCCGGGAGAATTCACCCGCAGCTATTGTCCGGTGAAACGACAGATATTTGTTACCCATGTAGTGCGTTAAAAGGTGTGATTTTGAGGCGAAACATCGGGTGCAAAGAGGGTGATTTTCTTCCTTTTATCCACTAATATGAAGACAATTTTGACGAAAAGTGGTCATGAAGGAGCCAATTCCCGATGAAAAAGAAGACAATTCTCCACTTCTGGACCTGATTTTAACCCAATTCTGTCTTCTTTTTATCGGCTAATTTCAGAAAATGTGCCATAAGGAGCTCAGCTGCAAGTGGAAATTCAGATGAACTCTCTCGAGTGTATAGAAAGGCGGTTGCAGACTAGGTATATATTCTTCTACAAGTTAATAAACAGTAATCTAGGCTGCACTTCTATACTCGTAAAGTCCACCTCATAGTTAGAACCAGGAACACTACATTAAAAACCTTGTTCAGTGTCCATCCCAACTTGAAGGTTTAATTTTTAAAGATAGGCCTATAAGTTACTAAATGTATTATGTGACTATACTTTACTAGTTTACTGTAAGGGCTCAAATCTATTGACGGCACAAATATTTATTTATTTATTATTATTATTATAAAGCCAAAATGAACCTATGCTGGTACAGTAAAAACATTAGCCTGCCGTACATAAAACAATAAATAGGACGATAAAAAACTTCAATTGTTAAAAAACCGTTGAAAATAATAGGTTCGCGCCTATAAAATAAATTTGCCCTTATCATTGTGTGACGTCATACAATTGAAGTCAAAGAACTTCTAATATAATATATTTTTTTGAAGTAGAACCTGGCCGCATTTGAGGTTTAATTAATTTAATGGAGTTCTTGTGTAGTGACGTCAAAGTAAGAGGGTGGGGCTAACAGCGCATGCGTGATTGCGAAAATAATGTAAGCTAAATCAGCTTTTAGGACATTGGAGGATATAAAGTGCATTGAGCGCTATTGATTTTTACAGTTTTCAGTTGTTATTATTCATATTTCTAGCGTTTTTGTCAGGCATTGCTTATTATTATTATTACTTTTCAGTGGCCATGGCCGCGCCCAGGTGGGTGGTCCACATGGGGTCCGGACCCCCCCCCCCCCCCCGAAATAATTTTTTATGTAAACCTGTATTGTTTGAAGAAGTCATCCATTAATTCAAAAATAAATTACGTAAAATAAAAATTGCCCCCCCCCCAAAACAAAACCTGGGCACGGCCTTGCCTGTGGCCCTATGAAAATTAACTGCTTTGGTGCTCAGATACTCAATTGAGTTCTAGTGATAGTATTATGGAGAGACAATAACCCTTTCTACGCTACTAATATTAATTACAAACAACATGATAGCGTGTCGGTAGCCCAGCCGACTAGGCTATATTTCAGAGCTGTTATGCAGTAAACATGTATATTTATGGTAATAAATCATTACTAATACAGGAATTGTAATATCTATAAGTAAACTTAAGCTCATTCACCCATTAAAAAAAATCACAACCAATGAAATTAGATACCGTACACAAGTAAATAATATTTTTTGACAATTATTTGCTGCTACTTTGCCGTAATTTTTTGTCAGTACCCGCGCAAGTATTGAAGAATCATATAAATAACATTAATTTGCCGTTTAAAAGCTAAAATTTCTTAAAATAAAATAAACTTCCGTGGAAAACCCAAACACTATGTTAAAATATAGGAGTGTTGTCCGAGAATTAGGGGAACCCCCTCCCATTCTGACTGCCGCCATCTTCTTTTTACCTGCGCAAAAACTCCATTGAGTGAGAACTTTTTACGTAATTTATTTTTGAATTAATGGCTGATTTCTTCAAACAATACAGGTCCGGTTCCCACCACCCACCTGGGCAAGGCCATGGCCACTGGAAAGTAACAACGATATATTAAAATACATTTTTGATCCCAATCAAGGCCGTAGCCAGGATTTTTTTTTTGGGGGGGGGGGGGGGTTCAGAAATTTCATTGGATATTGCATAAGTTAGTAGTTTTTATTTTTCCTCCCAAACCAAAATCCATTACTATCAAGTATCAACCCCCCTTGGCTACGGCCATGATCTCAGTCGACTGTCCGATTGGATCCGTAAATCTTTTGTTGGCCCACTAGGATCCACAAAATGTTTTGAACATACTGTATACAAGGCCGTGCCCAGGTTTTGATTTCGGGGGGGGGGGGAGGGGTCCGAACATTTTTTTAAACGTAATTTATTAAAGAATTAATGGATATATTCTTCCAACCATACAGGTTTGGGGCCATCCATAAATTACGTAACGCAAAAATTGGGGATTTTAAACCCCTCCCTCCCCCCTTGTAACGGGACCGTACCGATAGTAGCCACCCCCTAATAATTACGTAACGCTACCTCAACCCCCCCCCTTCATTCTCCTGCCAATTCTTTGTTCCTCCCTTCTACGCGATTAAATGCACTTAACGCATCCAAGTTTTGTTATACGAAGTGATAAATATTTGCTCGGTTTCATCGCGCGTACATTGAAAAAATTATTTGATCTATCGTTAACTTTATATAAATAAAATTGAATTTTTACGTTACGAACCGCCGGTCTATACCCCATCCCTCATATCGTAACGAAGAGTAACGCTGATGGGAACCCCCTCCCCCCCCCAGAAGCGTTACGTAATTTATGGATGCTCCCTTTACATGTAAAAATTTATTTCGGGGGGAGGGGTCCGGACCCCATGGACCACCCCCTGGGCACGGCCATACATATATGTAAGTGTATTTTGTAACTTTGAATATTGTGAAATTCGCTCTGCCACAAAGATTCAACCATCACTTGCATTTCTTAAGTTATTCCAGTGGCTTGGGGAACGATATAATTCGGATCTCTCTCATATGTGGTCTGTCCTGGTATCGGCTATTACTATTACACAAGCCATAGCAGCAATGCCTGATAATAACGCTAGAAATATGAATAATAACAACTGAAAACTTTAAAAATCAATAGCGCTCAATGCACTTTATATCCTCCAATGTCCTAACAGCTGATTTTGTTTACATTATTTTCGCAATCACGCATGTGCTGTTCGCCCCGCCCTCTTACTGTGACGTCACTATTCAAGAACTCCATTCCAAGATGGCAGAAGGAAATAAAGGTGGGTGCTAATTTAATACCATCGTTTAATTTTTAGTTTACGATTGACTCATCTCTACTTGGTGAGTTATTTATAAAATTTATAATTTTGCGGCACGTCTTGCGTGTGTCACTATATAGGCGTGTAATAAGAATAAATAAATAACCAGGTTAGGTTAGGTATTATTGCTTTCCAATTTATGCGTAGTATAAGGAAAGCTTTGTGATGGTCGAAATTTTCATTTCCGAGATTTCAACGGATTTACACGTTTTAAGGTCCCAGAAAAGTGGTTTTTACGAAATGTCTGTCGCTCTGTCTGTACGTCTGTCTGTATGTCTGTCTGTCTGTCTGTGCGTCGATTTCCGGGCAAACTACTCAGTCGATTTTGATGAAATTTGGCACGTAGGTTTACAAAAATCATACCTCGAGAGCACTTTATTTTATTTTGGGCTAACTCAATTTGGGGGGGTTTTATTCTCAAAAAACTCCAAAAAAACGTCTAAAAAAATTATTTCTCAAAAACGGCTCCAGCGATTTCTTTTAAATTCACATATATTGTAGTCGTTGTTAATGTTAACAAAATGCATGGGGTCGCTTGCCCCTTGATAGTTTGCTTCTGGGGCTAAAAAAATAAAAATAACTCAATTTTAATGAAAAATGACTAAAAAATAATTTATCTGCTAAACCTTCCGATCGGTGATTTTTACCTTCAGGCATGTTTTAGGTGTTAAATTGAGTAACGAAACCGGACAGGTTGCTTTCGCAAAAAACTTTCTGGTTTTGAGGAAAATTTTTTTTTGTTGAGAAATGATAGAAAATTCAGGGTCGAATGCATTGCGTGCCCTGCCATTATTACTGTGTCGTAATGTGTTGGTCTGACCTATCTAGAATTTACCTCCCCTCTAGTGACGTCAGGTAGACCCCCCCCCCCAGATATCGAAAATTTAGCCATAGGAAAATTATGTGCCACGAAATTACTAATTTTCTCTAACTACTAATTGATAAATTGGAAAGCATGTTCGAGTAAACTCGGACCGGTTCTTTGCTTTCCAATTTATACGTAGTATAAGGAAAGCTTTGTGACGGTCGAAATTTTCGATTCCGAGATTTCAACGGATTTACACCTTTTAAGGTCCCAGGAACCCAAAAAAGTGGTTTTTACGAAATGTCTGTCTGTATGTCTGTCTGTCTGTCTGTCTGTTCGTCCATTTCCAGGCAAACTACCCGGTCGATTTTGATGAAATTCGGCATGTAGGTTCACAAAAATCATACCTCGGGACCATTTTTTTTATTTTGGGCTAACTCAATTTGTTTTTTTTTACTTCAAAAAACTTCAAAAAAACGTCTAAAAAAATTATTTCCCAAAAACGGCTCTTTCTTTTAAATTCACATATATTGTAGTTGTTGTTAATGTTGACAAAATGCGGGGGGCTTGACCCTTGATAGGTTGCTTCTGGGGGTAAAAAAATAAAAATAACTAAATTTTAATGAAAAATGACTGAAAAATAATTTTTCTGCGACACCTTTCTATCGATGATTTCTACCTTCAGGTATGTTTTAGGTGTTAAATTGAGTAACGAAACCGGACAGGTTGCTTTCCCAAAAAATTATTGGTTTTGTACAAAAAAATGTGTTTTTTTTAAATGATAGAAAATTCACGCTCAAATGCATTGCGTGCCCTGCCAGTATTGCTGTGTGGTAATGTGTTGGTCTGACCTATCTAGAATTTACCTCACCACCAGTGACGAGTGACGTCAGGTGGACAACCCCCCCCCCCCCCCCCCGAGATATCGGAAATTTAACCATAGGAAAATTATTTACCATGAAATTACTCATTTTCTCTATCTACTAAGTTTGATAAATTGGAAAGCATGTTCGAGTAAACTCGGACCGGTTCTTATTCAATTTTTTTCTTTATTTTGTAAATATTCAATAACCAGGTTAGGTTAGGTATTAATAAATATTTAACAGTAATAATTTAATAATATTTAGTGTTAATAATTATATTAAATACAAATACTTTGAATTATATCAAGAAATACCAACGGCCTTACCATGTTGATTCCATTAGAGCAGAGCATGTTTCAAACTGCGGCAACTTGGTAGTGTGCAAAGCGTTGGCAGGGGAACCTGATGGGACATGATAACGCTGTGGCGCCATGGCCACTATTGCCACGTCTTGTGTAGAATTGATTGTCTTCTGCTACTTTTCCGGTGAATAAGCGAAGGCACGTGTTTTGTAAATAATTAGAGTATTTAATTAGTTTAATCTGATTTAACTTAAATTAGTGCTATAAATTTGTGACCCCGACGTGATGAATTTCCCTGACGAACAATATTTCGGCAAGAGTTAGCCAAACAACTGGCTGGAAGCACCGAAGCAGCAACAACTACTCCTAGCTCCTACGAATATGAGAATCCGGTTGCCTCCGTTTTGCCGAAGGAATGTCGATGTGTGGCTGGGGCAAACAAACTCCGCTCTTCGCCTAGCGGGAGTCAGAAGTGAACAGGTATCGTTTGACAATGTATACATGCCTCGAACCAGACGTAGCGGCACTAGTATCGCATTTAAGCGAAAATGAGGAAGTAGTCAAGCCCTATACCGAAATGCAGGGCATCCTACGGGAGCATTTCGGGTTGTCAGGCCCACAGAAGGTAGAACGCCTGTTTAATGCTCAATTAGATGGCAAGAAGCCATCAGTCCTGCTTGCCGAATTACGCCGATTGTCGACTGTCATTGATGACAAAATGCTACCCACACTCTTATTGCAAAAACTGCCAAAAGCAATTCGAGCACCTCTGTCTATTTATGAGGTAGACGTGTCAACAATGGCCTCAATGGCAGATAAAATATTAGAGCATTCGACACCGACACAAAGTGTCTACGAGACACATGTTAAAGTAACACCTTCTGGGGAGAAGTCTAATGCAGATGAGTTGGAAACGCGTATCGCTAGCTTGGAACAACAGATTGCGTCCCTTGCCAAAACTTTGTCCAAATCTCCTTCTTCTGCTATGGACCAAAACGTCTGTTTCTTTCACAAAAAATTTGGTAATAAATCGAAGAAATGCAGGCAGCCATGTGCATTCCAAGACCAGGGAAACGAGAAATACCACCATTAGTAGCGGCGACTAACGGTGGCATGAATGGGACTCGTCGTCTATATCTCATCGACCATTCCACACAGCTGAAGTTTCTTGTAGATACTGGAGCAGACCACTCTGTTCTTCCACACACCCGTTCTAACCCGGGAAAACCTATTCCTAACCGACGGTTGTGCGCGGCAAATGAAACCGAAATTGCCATTTTCGGGGAACAGTTATTAAGCGTGGATCTAGGGCTACAAAGAGAAATGCGATGGCCGTTTATTTTGGCAGATGTGGAAACCCCGATACTAGACGCAGATTTTATAAACAATTTTGCTCTATTAGTTGATTTGGCTAATCACAGGATTGTTGACAGCACAACCGGCCGTACAAGCGATGGGTCTATAATCAAAGTTGGAAATACATCCCTTTTTGCGCTCAATCCGGCACAACCGTATGCTAACCTTTTATGGAATTTCCCTGATGTTATTTACGGTGGAGCACTGAGACTTCCCAACGAATTTTTTACCGACACGACTCCACCCGTGGATGTACCGACATTCGTTGATAAGCTCAGGTAAGGTATGCAACAGACCAAACCAGTGCTGATTACTCATCGTGCTGCTCAAAAACCTTTTATTCATAAGGAACTACGGACCACCCTCCACGTGTTCGTGCGACACGATGCTCATCGGAAACCACTACAACCGGTCTACGATGGACCTTTTCAGGTCCTCGAACGATTTGAAAATTTTCAAGACTGGAATAGATAGACGTCATCAGACCATCTCCATCGACCGATTGAAACCTGCTTTCCTTCCAAGCGATTCGGACATGGACCCAGTGCCACCTCTCGGACTTGTTTCACCCCTACCCACTCCACAAGGAACATCTGGGGTACCCGTCATTCCTGCCTCCACACCTTCCCTTCCGTCTCCCACAAAAGGAGACCCAGTTGTTCCTGCTAATCCAACCAAATCTCAATCTACAACAGTTACAAGAGTTGGACGACCAGTGCGCGTACCTCGGCGATATGTGGATGTTTTGAAGGGGGGCAATAGAGGGGGGAATAGTGTGGTGCCATGGCCACTATTGCCACGTCTTGTGTAGAATTGATTGTCTTCTGCTACTTTTCCGGTGAATAAGCGAATACACGTGTTTAGTAAGTAATTAGAGTATTTAATTAGTTTAATTTGATTTAACTTAAATTAGTGCTATAACGCGCTTAGGCAGTATAAGTCGAGTCCTGGTCACCTCCGATCTAAAATTTAACCATAGGAAAATGATTTAATATGGAATTACTCATATTATCTACCTACTAATTGATAAATAGGAAAGTATTTTCGAGTAAACTCGGAGCGGTTCTTCAACAAGTATTTCGCTTCCTTTACGCAGTAGCGTAACGAGGGGAGGGGGCAAGGGGTGGGGGGGGGGGGGTTGATGAGAAGCATAGAAAATACAATAACTACCACATTAAATGACACTGAGGGGTGTCAAATGTCATATTTACAGGGCAATTCTTTCAAACTAAATGAAACATGAAAAATGAACATATACGTTGCATAAATAATAATTTATGTACATCTTTGGGCGTTGACTGGGACATAATAGTATTAACTGAAACATGGCACTCGGAGAGAGATGGAAGTACTTTTTCAATCACAGGTTATGATTCCTTTTTCAATTATAGTCAAAATAATAAGTCTGATGGGGTAGCCATCTTCTGCCGGTCTATGCTAAATGCTACATTCACCCAAGCTCATATTACAGGTTGTAATGCATCCCTTATCTCTTTTTTACTAAAAAACCAACAACATCAAATTTTAGCAATTTATCGCACCCCGTCTGAGCGTCCCGAACAGTTCAACAACTCTCTAGCGGCAGTCCTAGCTGCACAACCTAGGGCGAATTTGTTTGCATTAGCTGGAGATGTTAATATAGATATTCTTTCGGATAATCCCACAGGTGATACACTAGAGCCAGTGGTTCTCAAACTTTTAAAGCCGTGGCCCAATTTTAAAGAAGACAGTTGTCCGTGGCCCGCTACCCAGATTATATGGAAAAATAAATAAATATCAAAATTAATTGCTGCTTTTTTTAATATGACAAATGTGGCTGCATTTCACTGACATGTTTTTTGCGGTTAGAACGAATATTTTGCAAATGAATAAACACTCTCAGCTCCCCTTTTACAAGTAGTTTGTCTCGGCTCTTCGATTTTAACCAAAGAAATGTCATGGACCGTTCATACAGGTATGATGTCGGTATTGGAATCAATATTTTCCGAACCTTATCTCCCAAAGTTGGAATGTCAGAGGCCACGAATGCCATACATTTCCCTAAATTTATAAATATTTCCTCCCGAGATCCCATGGCCTCCCTGAAGGGGTGCTGTGGCCTACCGGTGGGCCATGGCCCACAGTTTAGAACCAGTGCACTAGACTACCTCAATATTACAATATTACTATTAGAATTTACATTTTTATTACATTTTACATTTACATCTACCTACCCACACTAAGTGCTACCCAAAGGGTCGACTTGTTACGTGGGTAAACATTCGTCACATTTACATACATTTACGAGACAATTTAATTTAATATTTAAAAAGTTAAAATTTTAAAAATCTAGAAATCCAAAAATCTAAAAATCTAAGAAATCTAGGCCTGACTCTGTTGAAAAACTTGAACATTGAACAGTTTACAAATCAAGATTGGTTTTTTACCCATGTTTTGACGATTGATTTGAATTTAGGCAAGTGACACTGGCCTCTAATGTCCGTTGGTATCATGGTAAGGTATTAAACAGGGCTATTGCTATAAATATAGGTGAATGATCAAAAATATGTCTGTATGCGCGTACCATATATAAATTATTCACAGATCTTATTCTTGTACCAACGGAATGAATGCCACTAATATTAGGAATGCTGTTGACTATGGTAGGTGGATACATAAGCAAATGAAACTTATAGAGCTCTTCAAGTGTAGGTACACCAAACTCCGCATATCCTCTGAGTGGGATACCTTCTGCAGCGTTTTAACGCTATTTTGACAACACTATTAATAGTACGCTTTAAATGATCCTGCGAAGAAGAGTAAGCTCCACCGGGTGGAGTCCACCCCACGCAATAAGGGCATAAGTAACTATAGACTTACAATGCCAAAATAGGTTTGGCGTAGTAAGTTTATTGGCAAAATTAGCTTTAATTCGTGGAATTTCTAAAAGGTTTTGCGAACTCGTGTTGTTGTCAAAGCTATGTGTTCTTTCCATCGTAGACTACTATCAATGATAACACTCAAGTATTTGATCGAGTCAGCCCAATTTATTTCATAGCAAGTATTGCACTTATTTATGGGATTATCACATGTGTGTAAGTAAATTTTACTAACTTATATTGGTTGAAAGATTGACTAGGGAATTTATTGATACTAAATGGAATAAATTTGATTTTCGACAAATTTAGACACAATTTATTAGCGTCAAGCCAGTTTTTAATTTTTCTAAGAATCAACTGAATTTTCTCATAGACTAATGACCAAGAATTAGCTTCCATATAAATGACTGTATCATTAGCGTATAAAACAATTTTACAACCAAGTTAGCGCAACACAGGTCTTTACGGTAAATGAGAAATAGTAGAGGGCCAAGGACAGTGCCTTGAAGAACACCTATCCTTATCTCAGCGGGATCACTCAATACGCTACCATGACTAGAAGATACAACTTTAACTTGTTGAGTTCTGTTACTTAGGTAACTCTGTAAAATTTTCAACATATTTCCACGAATTCCAGCCTTTTCCAATTTAGCCAAGAATAGTTCATGAGAGACCGTGTCAAAAGCCTTTTCAAGTCAAAAAATAAAGCTATACAATGCTTTCCCATATTTAAGGCCTTATATATGTAGGATTGCAAAGGGCAAGAATAGCATTTTGCGCACTTAAATTTGGTCTAAAACTAAATTGAGTCTTGGAAAAGAATTTTGGTTTGTCGAGGAAGTTAAAAATTCTAGATTTGATGCACTTCTCTATGATTTTAGCAAAACTATAATATACTAATAAATAATAATAATTAACAACCGAAATTTACGAAGACTTAGATGCTGGTCAACACCCATTCTGTGTATTCCTGGATATGCAAAAGACATTTGACACTGTATCACATGATTTACTTATTGAGAAAATGGAGCAAGCCGGGCTGCGAGGGCATACACTACTATTACTTATCTCTTATCTTACAAACAGAAAGCAACAGGTAAAAATAAGACAAGCGACAAAGAATACACAAAATACATCACATTTAACGAAAACTTACAGCGATTTAGCTGATAGCTGATGGAGTACCCCAAGGAACCGTTTTAGGCCCGGTCTTGTTCCTTATATACGAGTACATCGTACATAAATGCCCTATTGCGATTGAACCTAAATGGCACACTAATAGGATTTGCTGATGACACCAGCCTATATGTAAGCAGAGATACCTGGGAAGAAGTTCACACAAGAGCCTCCCGAACTATTTCTAACATTAAAACATGGCTAGATGCTCACTCTTAATATAACAAAAACAGAATATATAACGTTTAGCGCAAATGTAGCCGGCCAGCCAAGAAACTCCTCACTTCAAATACACGTACATGACTGCAAACATAACTTACCCTGCCATTGTAATCATATCAAACACTCAAGCTCATACAGATATCTAGGAGTAACCATTGAACAGCATCTGAGATGGAATGAACACATTCTTAACACATCCAAACGCATCCGCAGAACAATTTACAAATTAAGAGAAATATCTTAGATATGGCTGGTATAAGAGAAGTCTATTACGCAATAGTGCAGTCCATAGCTAAATACTGCATACTAGCCTGGAGTGGTGCAGCAAAGACGTACATCTAGAATCTGTCAAAAAGGCCCTCAAATGTGCTTTGTTGGTTGCGATGAACAAACCATTCCGACATCCCTCCGCTCCCCTATTTGAAGTATTTAACGTTCCGACACTAGAAACTAGCTATATTGAACAAATTCTCATATACAGATACAACCATTTTTACCATAACCTTACGCACAAAGCCCGTGACACCAGACTAGAAGAAGATCGTTGCCTCATAATACCACAATTCAAAACGTCTCTATTTCAACACTCCCATACATATATTTCAATAAAGGTTTATAACTCCATCCCTCTATCAAATAAAAAAGCCCCATGTCTGAACCTGTACAAGGCACTTATAAGGAAGTCTATTAAAATTACCACGCAAAATTACCTGTCCTGAATTGCCATGCTAAAAAGTTAATGTTAAAAGTTAATGTCCATTTTAAAGTTCATTTTATTATATTTTATTTTAATTTTGTATTTTAACAACTCGTATGTATTTAATAACTTCAATAATTTTAATAATTTAAATACGTTGTCTTTTAATAACACGACCTGAAGTTAATTTTTTTGTTTGTAATAGAATTTTAAAAGAATTTGTGTTTTATTGTAGATTAAGTTTAGAATAAGTTTTAATATAAGTGTTATCTATTAGGTCGAGGGGCCCATCACGGGAATTCCCAAAGTTGCCCCTCTGAACCACCAATAAAATGATGTAAAATATAGGCCTATTTCTCCATAAATAAAAATAATAAAAAAATTAGTCAATATGTATTTTCTTTTCATGATGTCTTTCATGTGACATAAGCATACCAAGAATTAATTTCCCTTTCGTTATTGTGGATACTATACCTTTCGCCTCCATAACGTCTTTGTCAACCGAAATCCTGGGGGGTGCTACGGGTGCCCCTGTGGGGGGGGGGGCGTAGGCCCCCTATTTACACCAATGGGAAGTAGGCATACCGTAATGGAAGCAAGTAACTTCGTACCACTTGTGTCGGACGTTTTTGAATTACAATAATTTTTCAATTGAACAAAATGTCAAATATCTAAAAAGTGGGGGGGGGGGGCACGGAGGGGCCGGAGAAACTGTTGGGGGGGGGCAGGCCCCCTCGGGCACCCCTGTAGCGCCGCCACTGACTATACCTAAAAATAATTAAAAATTTACCTAAGTGTAAAATATAAAATATAAAACTGGCATCACAAGCTACTATTGTACACTCTAAATCTGTAGAGCTGAATAGTCTTGGAAACTGCTGATGCAATTTGTTCACCTTTTGTCCATAATCTTATAATTGTCTTGTATGTTGCTGTTGTTGTATTACTGTCAGTGTTGTCTTAGGGGGGATATTTGTACTTGTACATGTGTAAGTCCTTGCTTAGTGCGTTGTACAGAGTCGTTGCCTTGTATCGTAGCAGGAACGTGTTCAATTGGTCAAGTTCCAGTGGGGAAGGGGCATAGTGTGAAAGGTTGCAGTTATTTTTTATTTATTTTTAATTAAAAATATTAATCGCAGGCAAACAATTTAATGAATGTATCCGACTGACCTCTTCAGTCGCCTCTGTAGGTTAGTACCCGTGTTGAGTTACGACACGTCTCCGATCGCATGGCGTGTAAAGACTCGCACAAGTGCAAGCACGTTACCACCTGGCCATTAAAGTCGAAGTTACCGACTACTTGTCGACTGAGCAGGTCGATATCTGCAATTGCCTGTGTGAATATGTAATTTAAGTGACTTCGGTGGCAAGGTGGTAACGTGCGTGTACTTATACGAGTCTCAACCCGCCTTGCGATCGGAGACGTGTCGTAACTCGACACAAGTACCTATTAGGTTACTCAGTGAGGCAATTGAAGAGGTTAATCGGATACACATTCATTAAATTGTTTTTACGCAATTAGCCTTTTTTACATTTAAAAAATTGACACAACCGAGTAGGGTCAGCAGTTTTATATTACGTCAAGTTCGACGTGTAGTCGGTCGCCCAGTTATCAGTAATAGGCATGTACAGTTATCAATTAATATATTACGCAGATACAGATCTTAAGCTAGGTGGCACGACGCCAAGCATGAATGTAAGGGGGGGGGCACAGAGGACATGCCCCCCCCCCCCAATAGTCAGATTCAATGTTCTCTAATTCCTGACGACGTGCTGAACCGAATGGCCAATAAGAGTAGCAGGAATTGTTTTGTAAACGGTATGATACCCATTTATTTGTATAGTCATTAATTGTTATCGTATACTTTTTACATCTTTTATTCACGGTATAAAGCGCTAAAAAAATTGGTTTCTTTGTCCCCCCCAAAACAAAATGCTGGATACGAGCTTGGGCACGAGGGAGAGCGAAAAATGGATGAAGTAAACACTTGTCAAATTCGAAACACAACTATAATTGGAACCTTCCCTGGATTAGAGCAGGGGTTCCCAACCTTTTTTGTTTTGTCCGTGGATCACTAGATTATTTAATGATTTTCCGTGGACCACCATGGCTGCGGCAGGAATATCGTCAAATTCTAGGACCAAGATCAAGTAGTTTGTCCCTACAACTACGTGCTAATATTTGATAAAATGTTTAGGACTGGTATCGGTTGGATTTTATAGTTCTGTGCCAAGACTTACTGTATTTTACTACAAATGACCAATTTCTCAGCTGTTTTATTTTCTTATTCCTTTTCCTTACTTTGGTCCGTGGACCACCTTTTGGGAACCCCTGAACTCTGAGTGGACTTCTGTGAGGGGAATTATAGATGGGACATTTAACTTATAATGAACATACTTAACATAACAACCTATTACTCTAGGGACAACTTAACCACCTACGGGACAGGGGACAACATAATGGCTTGGGGGGGGGGGGGGGCAACTTATATAACATTTGCAAAACAGGTTTATTGTCTGTCCTCAGTCACGAGCCTAGGCCAAGAGGTGCGAATGCTCTTGCGTTAGGCTTGGGGCGTAACACGCCCGAAGAGATTACGCGTATGTTAGACGCGCAAGGCGCACGTAACGACATTTTTACCACCTTATTTGTAACCATAACAACTTTACTAACTTGTTCGCCATCGCTTTATGACTTTTTAGTTTCAGCTCCATGTAATAAGGTTATGAGCACATCACGTATCTAGCTAGTATCGCTATACATATTGTTAGACTAAACGACAACATCGCCATGTTGATTAATTAGTCTTTTACAACCTGTCTACTGCTGTGACATCTTAGGTGGATTGGCTATGTGGTATTTAGCATACTAAACTTAGCTAAAAGTGTTAATAAGAGAATGGGATTTATTGATTTAGCCCACCACTTAAAGCACTAAATCCATTTTGCATTTAAGAGAAAATGCTAAATTTTATGTAGAATATTAGCACACCAAAATTTGTTGTTTTTATTGACTTTATTTATTTTTATTAATTAACAAATCAAGTTATTAAAGATTTGGTTCATGTAAGTTGTTGAGACTAAGTACATCATGCATCATATAACTGAATAGGAAATATTAAATTTTTGATACCTTAGTTTTTTCATAAAAACCAGAGGGGGACTAAAATCTTGGAATCTGGGATTTTTGGAAAAACTACAAAACCAAAAAGTCAAAATACCCGATTACATGATGCTCGTAGTAGTCTTCAACAACTTAAATGAGCCAAATTTTTAATAACTTGCTGAGTTAATGAAATAAAAAATTAAAAGTATTTAATTTTGGGGTGCCAATTTTCCACGGAGCATATCCTTTATATTATATTATGATATTGATTGACTGAATGGTGTCATGCGAGCTCAGTTGATTTATTAACACATAAAGGTACTTATAAATACTACAATAACAACAGACTTAAGCATTTATTTGCGTGATGTACCGGTACCGGCCTTATTTAGGTTAGGTTAGGTTAATATAAAATATGAAAATATGAGCAAAAAAACAAAAACTCTCGTTGATCATGACAGATTAGCCCGTAATCTAGCCCAGGAAAAGTTGGAAACAATATTTAAATCCTCAAATGTAGATCACTGTACCAACCAATTTACCAAGATACTAACAAAACATGTAGAAAATTGTACTAATCTCATATTTACTTCAAACAGGAAAACAAAGCTGAAGCCTTGGATCACCTCAGGTCTCCTCCTCTCGATTCGACAAAGAGACAAACTATGCCTGCAACTAAGAAAGCAGCCTACAAATTTTTTGTTAAAGATAAAATACAAGCAGTACAGAAATAAACTGAAAGAGCTCCTCGAAATAACGAAAAACACATACTACAAAAATAAAATTCGCGCAAATAAGAACAATCCTAAAAAAACCTGGCAAATTATTAATGAAATCACAGACTCCCACAAACAACAGCAAGATATTACTAAAAATGTCTCACAAGGTAATATCATAACAAATGACAATCTTAAGGAAATGGCCGAAGCTTTTAACCAGTATTTTTCAGAGATGGGCAACGAACTTGCATCCAGGCTACCCAAAGCTGACACCACTCAGAACATCAGCCAAAACCCTATTGCAAACCAATTTTCCTTATATGCTTTTGCACCCACTGATGAGCATGAAATAGAGAAATTTATAAATGAATTCAAGATAGATTCGGCACCTGGACCGGACGGATTAACTGCAAGCATCCTCAAAACTCATAAGCTTGTGCTACGCAAACCACTGACTCATATTGTTAACATCTGTTTCACTAGAGCTACTTTTCCTGAGTCGTGCAAATATGCCACGGTAATACCTCTCCACAAAAAAGGCGACAAGGCTGAACTAGCAAACTACAGACCCATCTCCCTCACCTGCAACATCAGCAAAATAATAGAAAAAGCAATTAAGGCGCGTATTGCTAATTTTATGACTATTAATGATTACCTTGCACCCAACCAGTATGGCTTTCAAAGTGGACGAAACACTCAAGACGCTATTACGAAACTGACGTCACTATTGTATGAAGACCTAGATAACGGACGACGACCAATCTGTGTTTTTTTAGACTTACAAAAAGCGTTTGACACTGTTGACCACAACCTACTCCTTCTAAAGTGCGAACAAGCTGGACTTAGAGGAAAGACACACACCTTACTCCGTTCTTACTTGACAAAACGCATGCAACAGGTACGTCTTAGAAGACCCAATACCGACTCCAATTCTTCCTTTCCAGTCTTTGAGGCCTCTAGCAGTCACATCCCCGTTACCATTGGAGTGCCCCAAGGTACTCTCCTCGGGCCACTCTTGTTCCTTATCTACATTAATGAGCTTTTGAAACTAGATATTGACGGTAGTTTGATTGGCTTTGCTGACGACACCGCCCTACATATTAATGGAGATACATGGAATGATGTGCAAAATAAGACAAACCTAGCACTGAAAAAAGTACAAAAATGGCTACAGGAAAACAGACTCACTCTTAATGTACTTAAAACCGAATTTATGACATTCAGCCCCAACTCAGCTGGACAACCAGACAACCTAACGATAACAATAAACCAACATACAATAGCAAAGACTGGCTCGTACAAATACTTAGGAGTGACAATTGACCAACACCTTAAATGGAACACGCACATACTACTGACATCGACACGGGTACGAAAGACTATATACAAATTTCGACGTTTAAGGCACATACTTGACCGGGACTTCCTCAGACAGACGTACTATGCAATTGTGCAGTCAATAGCAGAATATGGCTTATTAGCGTGGGGGGGGGGGGAGCTTACTGCACTCACCTACAACCTCTTGAGGTTGCACTGAAAAGTGTCCTGCGGGTCGCAATGCGCAGACCACACCGTTTCCCATCCCTCCAACTATATAATGACTTCCAGGTTCATCCATTGACACTACTTTACACAAGACAACTACTACTATACAGATACAAACGCAGCAAGACGTTAGACGGCCAGACAGACTACATTCAACATGGACTAAACACAAGACTTGGAGTGGGCCGCAATCTCAGAACTTTTGCCCCAAAAACATCCCTATTTCAAACATCACACATATATAGATCCATTTCCCCATACAACAGTCTTACAGAATCAATTAAACAACTAAACAATATTAAACTTTTCGATCGCACCATAAAAAAACTTATTTTCACCCAATTAGCCGAATAACAGCCTCAGTTTTTGCTCAAGCTGTTAATTTAATTTAAGATATCTACTTACATATATTGTACAAACCTACCATTATTATTATTATTTTATCTTTCTGCTTCTTATTAATATTTTTTTCTGTGATTTTTACATGATTTAAACATAAATTATTATAGTGTAACTAGTGTATTTAAATATTATTTGTATTGCAAACTGTATAGGGGCCCATCACGGGCCTAGCCTAACGGGCCCCATATGTTTATTAATGTATTACGAAGGAAAATTTTTGAAATACATTTACTTTACTTTACTTTATTTAATAATGGAGTTGTTGTGCTGCATTGAACTATATATATATTATAAGAAGTATATCAATGTTGCGCAGATAAAAGGGAGAGGGTGGGCGGCAACAAACGAGGGGGGGGGGGGGGTGGGGTAACGATAGGATACATTTCTTAGGTAGTTTTTCATTGCGTCATCAATATAATGACGTCATCGTTTGGCTCTCGCGCTTTCTCGTCTTCGCTCGTGCACCACGGTCTACGTCTGCGATGCACTATCCTCTAAGAGGTTCTAGAAAATTTTCGTCTGCATCAATGCGTGGGTTTTTCTATAAGCCTATTTTGAATAGTTTTTTTGTTATAAATCATGCAGAAGAATAGAGAATTAACAGTGGTGGATTTGAGAAACGAGCTTAAGAAGGTGAATACCAAATTAACGGGTAGAAAAGACAACTTAATAGAAAGGCTATTTTACTACCTGCCACTTTTTATATGCCTATTTTGAATTATATTTTATTAAAAAGTGTTATTTTTTTATAAATCTTGCAGAAGAATAGAACTAACTGTGGTGGATTTGAGAAACGAGATGAAGAATGTGAATACCAAATTAACAGGTAGAAAATTCAATTTAATGGAAAGGCTATTTTACTACCACTCAAATTAGTAACTTCGGCCGTTGACCGTATGATAATTATCCAGCAATGGAAATACAAGGGCTTTCACAGAAAATAAAATATATAGACATTCATTCTGGCACGGTGTTGCCTTCAGTGACAGTTATTGGGTGTTGGGCTACTTTAGGATGAATGGCCAGAATGGGTATAGAATGTCATCGACTCAAAGGCACAAGACTGCAACGGTCACTTAAACTACTTGCAACGATGTGGAAACTTTGTAACAAGCAACATATTGGCGCAAATTAAAATAATAGGTGTCCTACGACTTACGAGGTACAATTACCAAGCCCAAGTCAGGAGTTTACGCACTGTAAAGTGCGACTAAGAATTGAAGGAATTGCGACACTGTTCACAAATTCATATATTGGATGTTGCCTTTCATTTCTGGTCCGACAGTACGGTAGCTTTGTTATTAATTATTAAGAAGCACTTAGCTGTTATTATTACAGTAGCTGTAGTCTTTTGTCATTTGTGGTATCCTCAGGTTACTTTAATTGAATGCACCGTACAATATGATAAGTAAATCAAAACTGAACATTTTTATCAAAAGTAAGTTCGAAACGTTTTATGTTACGTATTTCAAAAGATATCAAAAGAAGGGCCCTTACTTAGGAGTGTATAGCCCGTAGGAAAGTGGCAGCCCGAAATTTAATACTTTTAATTTAATTAACTACGCATGTTATTAAAGATTTGGCTCATCAAAGTTGTAGAAGACTACTTCATGCATCATATAATAAGTTATTTTTAGTTTTCGAAATTGTAGTTTTTTTTATAAAATCGATTATACGTGAAAAGTTATTGTTTATAAAATATTTGCATGTTTATGAAAAAGCTACAATAATTTCGAAAATTAAAAATACCTTATAATATGATGCATGAAGTAGTCTTCTACAACTTTGATTAGCAAAAATCTTTTATAACATGCTTAGTTAATAAAATAACAAATAAAAAGTATTACATTTCGGGCTGCCTATTTCCCACGGCTGTACACTCTTAAATTTACAAGAAAACCAAAATTTGCGAAATGTAAGTAGCCTACATTTATTTGTGAATAAAATCCGATGCGTTGTTGCAACCAGTCCACATTTCATCTAAAGACATTTTAAATATTAGAATAGCCATCGATATAACCTATACTTTCTTAGATATACGGTATCAACTAATTCATTTCAATTCTAGGTTCTAGTCTTGGAAGACTACAGGGAAGTAGTAATCTGCCAAAGTCAATGTCCAGTAGGAAGTGCTCCAGCAGCCCAATGCAATCATCTGACAGCTACTTTACTGGGTCCGTGTGAAGCAATTTAATGGCTAACCAATCATCACAAAACAGGCATGTGCAAGCCAGATCCTGGCATTTCATTGGACACTGCCCAAGAATAGCCCATTTTTCTTCGCGGTGAAAGCAGAAGCAAATCGTGGGACAGGTATAGCGGACACGAAGCACGCAATGACCTTTCGAAAGCTCATCGTCATACCTGCATGTAAAACAAGAGGAAGACACGCTCGTGTAGTAGGCGTTGATAATTTTTTAAAACTGATCTTACTCATTTATTTGGCGAAAAATAAATATTATTCATGAAGAGGACGTTGTGCTCAAAGGATTTTTGATTAATTTTCAAAAAAAGTTTTATTCTATTTTAGTAGGCTATTTAAGTTTAATACTTCAATATTTTTTTGTAATGCGTTTTAATTACTTTCGGTGGAATCTACGATTATCATCACCTTGTTATTTAGGGAAGAATCTAGTAAGGATATTTCTTGTATTTTTGCTGAATGCGTTAGGAGCCCGAAATGGTTGAAATCTCCTAGATTTCCACTCCCTTATGTGGGGTAAGTACGCCTATTTTAAGTAAGATTAGTGTCGTCAACCGAGTCAGGATAGTATTTAATAGCCACCACATTGTAATAGCGCTCCTATTAAGAGACCAATGGAGTTGTACTCCGCTAGGGTGGTCTCAGCTATTTTAAAGTCATTATTTATTTATTTGTTTATTTACTTTGACGGGAAGGTGTTCTACTCGTATAATGTCTTCATTTCATGAACTCTAAAGTCTATCTCAATTTATTACTTTCCTATTTGTACAATATACAATATTTTCCCAGCGATACAAGTCTCTTAGAGTACTAAGTGCTGGGGTAGACAATGTAAACTGTGCGTGAAAATTTTGTAATATATTATTTACTCACTTTACTTACTTACGTTTAGAAGATATCTGATTAATATGCCAAAGTTTGTGTACACTGTATAGTATCCGTTGTGAACACAGTATATCTGCCCCTTCAGCAGCCCTAAGATGATTTTATATTTTAAGTTAGCACTGGGATTCAGAATCTAAAAAAAATTTAATTCATAGCGATTTTGTAAAAAGCCTTGTCGGCCTATGTCAATAAATGTTGTAAAAACTGACGCGTATTGACTGTTTTTAGGTTGTTTCCATATTTGTACTTATTGTAATAGGACTAATCATAAACCAGCGAATCGAATTATAGAGAGCATATCAGTTAGTAGCCTGTTGTCATTTCGCTTGACATTGTCGCTGGCACTCATTACGGTATTTGTTTAAGCTAATATGAGCGACTATTCACAAAAGACAGTATGATTGTTTGGTTTCTTATCGCAAAAGAGTAGCAGAGCAGTAAAGAAGTAGATCTCTGTTATAAACCGGGATACGAGTATCTTGTTGCAAGTCATACCACGGGCATTTTTTCCCTGAGTTAGCTCGTGGAGCAAGAAAAAAATTGAATACTGAAAACAGCAAAAAAAAGCTACTAAGTTCCCTATATTACTTAGAGACCATCTCTCAGAGAAGGCTTTCTATACTGTCACTGAGGCACTAGCACAATGAAAATGACAGAACGTGATTTTGACGCTGTTTTGACGATTTTACATGATACTTTCTTGTCGATGACTTGTTGATTACTTAATTGTACAATTTAACCGGAATATATATATAGATATCTATGTTATATTTGTACATATATATATATTTATTATGACGCCACTTCCGCCACAATGACCCAAATAGTCATTGTGTTAAAATGTATTTAATTCTGAGCAGTGATGGACCCCAGCCAAGTTTTTTTTAAGGTTTCATTTGGGGTGTTTTAAAAACTCAATAACAGTAAGCTTCCTTTGAAAAATAGGTGAATTGGGAATATTAAAGCAGCTTGTTCATAGAACGTTTTTATTTTTATTTTATTTCAGAGAGTACAATGGAAAATGATCCATATTACTTCGTCGAGGGTGATGAAGTAGAAGATGATGACGACAATTTCGATGACGCTAGCGTCTCTGAGGATGATACCGATGATGAAACTCCAGCTCCAACAGCAGTGGCCATGGAGATGGCTTTCGCCGAGTACAGGAGAAACCTCATGATCCAATTAGCGGCACGGAAAGCAGATGATGTGACTGCTGGGGAATCCTCAACGAATGAGCGGGAAGCTCAAGGTAAACCTATAATATACCTATTCCCAAGTAGCAGCTGTTGCCATTCAACCAGTCAATCAGTTTTGAACTGCGGGATGGTCCGTTTCCCACCGCTGTAGCTTTTGGGTCCTGTTTCGCTGAAACGCAAAAGATTGATTTTAAGAATGGTCGCTGCAAATGCCACACCTTCAGCGTTTCCGTTATGATGTCGTGAACAGGCATTGATAATTACTCAAAACTGCTCCTACTCATTTATTATATGTAATAAATATTTTTTATGAGCAGGACGTTCGACCGAGGATTTTTTTTTTTAATTTTCAAAAAGAACAGTTTTTCTTCTATTTTAGTACCGGTATTTACGTTTAAAACTTCAATATTCTTTCTGTGTTACGTTTTAATTTCTTTCGGTGGAGTCTACCATTATCACCTCTTATTGCTTTCCCATTTATATATAGTATAACGAAAGCTTTGTGAAATTTTCGATTTCGGGATTTCAGTGAATTTACACGTTTTGAGGTCCCAGGAACCAACAAAAGTGGTTAATACGAAATGTCTGTTTGTCGGTCGGTCTGTCTGTTGATTTTTGGGCAAACTGCCAAATGGATTTGGATGAAATTTACCATGCAGGTTTAAAAAAAAAATCATACCTCGGGACCATTTTTATTTTTATTTGGGATAACTCAATTTTGGGGGCTTGACCCTCAAAATAAAAATAAAAACGGATAAGAACATTATTTCTCAGAAACAGCTCCAACGATTAATTTGAAATCCAAATTTATTGATGTCGTTATTATTATAATATAAATAAAACGCAGTAGGTTGCATGCCCATTGAAAGCTTGGTTCTGGGGGAAAAAAAACTAAGTTTTCATAGAAAGTGACTAAAAACTTATTTTTCTGCGGAACGTTCATATTGATGCTTTCTAACTTCAGGTATGGTTTTGGTGTCAATTGGAGTATTTAAACTAAACCGAACAGATTAATTTCCAAAACAAATATTTGGCTATGTACAAACGAATTAAAAAAGAAAAAAAATTATGGATAATAATTCATGTCTTAATGCATCACACACCCTGTCATTTTTACTGTGTTCTAATCTCTAATGTATTGATCTGCCCAGCTACAGCCCCCCCCCCAAATATTTTTGATTATCTTGAATTGAAGTAGGTATCTTCGTTTATCTCTTTTTCCTTTTTCAGCCGATGGGGGGGTTGACGCTGGCAAGGGTGGCGTCGTTGACGCTGGAGAAGCACCAGGTACGTTTACATTTTTACTATGTTCTAATGAAGTGATCCGCCCAACTGCAGCCCCCCCCCCCCCATTTATTTTTGATTATCTTGAATTGAAATATCTTCGTTTATCTTTTCTTTTTTTTCTTTTTCAGTCCAAGGAGGGGTTGAAGGTGGTTTAGGTGGCGTCGTTGACGACGAAGAAGCACCAGGTACGTTGATAACGAAATAGAAGGAAACTCTTTTGGTCAATGAGGTAAAACATAAGGTTGAAGATCCAGTAGAATCCGGGCTGATGGACCGTGGTCGAAATGAATGCGAACTTCCAAACGTTCGTCAACATCTGCGAAGTCTTAGAAGTCTACGCAGTTCCACTGAAGATGTCGACTGCAGATGTTGACGAAACGTTCGGAAGTCGCTTTCATTTCGACCACGGCCCATCAGCCCGGATTCTACTGGTTCTTCATTCGAATACGGCCGTGAAAGCCTTTGCTGTTACAAACAATAAGGTTGTTACCCGCAGATTTTCCCAATGTTTTGAGCGTCAGCGCCGTAACTTTTCCAACGTTTGTATAATGTTTATTGATCATCATGATCTAGTTATTTTGTTGAAGCAAATTCTAAATTCAATAATGATTGAAAAGTGGTTTTTAAGAAATATCGGTCTGTTCGTCTGTCTGTTCGTCGATTTGTGGACAAACTGCCCAATGGATATGGATGAAATTTGCCATGTAGGTTTAAAAAAGTCATGCCTCAACACAATTTTTTTTTTGTAACTCAACTTTGGCGGCTTCACCCTAAAAAATATATAAAAAAACCGCTTTAAACACTTTTTCTCAAAAACCGCTCAATCGATTCTTTTGAAAGTCAAATTTATTGAAGTCGTAATTAATATAAATAAAACGCAGTAGGTAGCTTGCCCCTTGAATGTTTATTTCTGGAAAAAAAAAAATTCATGAAATGAGACTAAATAATAATTTTTCTGTGGAATGTACATATTATGCTTTCTAACTTCAGGCATGGTTTTGGTGTCAATTAGAGTAACATAATTAAACCGAACAGGTTACCTTCCAAAAAAATATTTGGTCAATGAGGTAATACATAAGGTATTTACCCCCAGAGTTCCCCGATGTTTTTAGCCTCAGCGCACGTAATTTTTCACACGTTTGTATAATTTTTATTAATCATCATGATCTGGTTATTTTGTTAATAGAGGTTGAAGCAAATTCTAAATTCAATAAATTTAATGATTGAAAAGTGGTTTTTACGAAATGTCTGTCTGTCGGTCGGTTCGTTGAATCGTGGGCAAACTGCCAAATGAATTTGGATGGAATTTGCCATTTAGGTTTAAAAAAGTCATACCTCAGGACCATTTTTTTTTGTAACTCAATTTTGGGGGCTTCACCCTAAAAAAAAAAAAAAAAATAAAACGGCTTAAAACTCTTTCTCAAAAACAGCTTAATCGATTCTTTTGAAATTCAAATTTATTGAAGTCGTTATTAATATAAATAAAACGCAGTAGGGAGCTTGTCCCTTGAATGTTTGTTTCTAAAAAAAAAACAAGTTTTCATGAAATGAGACTAAATAATAATTTTTCTGTGGAACGTGCATATTGATGCTTTCTAACTTCAGGCATGGTTTTGGTGTCAATTTGGGTAACTTAATTAAACCGAACAGGTTACTTCCAAAAAAAATATTTGGTTATGTACAAACAAATTAAAAAAGAAAAGGAAATTATGGATAATTCATATCTTAATGCATCACATACCCTGCCATTTTTACTGTGTTCTAATGTATTGATCTTCCCAGCTGTAGCCCCCCCCCCCCCCCTCCCCAAATATTTTTGATTATCTCGAGTTGAATTATCTTTGGTTATTTTTGTTTATCTTTTTCAGACGATGGAGGGGTTGACATTGGCATGGGTGGCGTCGTTGGCGCTGATGAAGCAGCAGGTACGTTGATAACGAAATGGAAGGTAACTCTTTTGGTCAATGGGGTAATACAGAAGGTATTTACCCCCCAGAGTTCCCCGATGTTTTTAGCGTCAGCGCACGTAATTTTTCAAACGTTTGTATAATTTTTATTAATCATCATGATCTGGTTATTTTGTTAATAGAGGTTGTAGCAAATCCTAAATTCAATAAATTTAGTGATTGAAAAGTGGTTTTTACGAAATGTCTGTCTGTCGGTCGGTTTGTTGAATCGTGGGCAAACTGCCAAATGAATTTGGATGAAATTTGTCATTTAGGTTTAAAAAAGTCATACCTCAGGACCATTTTTTTTTTGTAACTCAATTTTGGGGGCTTCACCCTAAAAAAAAAAACAAAAAGAAACGGCTTAAAACACTTTCTAAAAAACAGCTCAATCGATTCTTTAGAAATTCAAATTTATTGAAGTCGTTGTTAATATAAATAAAACGCAGTAGGGAGCTTGTCCCTTGAATGTTTGTTTCTGAAAAAAAAACAAGTTTTCATGAAATGAGACTAATAATAATTTTTCTGTGGAACGTACATATTTATGCTTTCTAACTTCAGGCATGGTTTTGGTGTCAATTAGATTAACTTAATTAAACCGAACAGGTTACTTCCAAAAAAAAGTATTTGGTTATGTACAAACAATTAAAAAAGAAAAAGAAATTATTGATAATTCATGTCTTAATGCATCACATGCCCTGCCATTTTTACTGTGTTCTAATGTATTGATCTGCCCAGCTGTAGCCCCCCCCCCTCCCCAAATATTTTTGATTATCTTGAGTTGAATTACCTTTGGTTATCTTTGTTTATCTTTTTCAGCCGATGGAGGGGTTGACATTGGCATGGGTGGCGTCGTTGACGCTGATGAAGCAGCAGGTACGTTGATAACGAATTGGAAGGTAACTCTTTTGGTCAATGATGTAATACATAAGGTATTTACCCCCCAAGAGTTCCCCGATGTTTTGAGCGTCAGCGCACGTAATTTTTCAAATGTTTGTGCAATTTTTAATAATCATCATGAGCTGGTTATTTTGTTAATAGAGGTTGAAGCAAATCCTAAATTCAATAATGATTGAAAAGTATTTTTTACGAAATGTTACTGTCGGTCGGTTCGTCGAATTGTGGGCAAAATGAATTTGGATGGAATTTGCCATGTAGGATTAATAGGTTGAACTGTCTTTGTTTCCTTTTTCAGCCGATGGAGGGGTTGGCATTGGCGGTGGCGTCGTTGACGATGAAGAAGCACCAGGTACGTTGATAACGAAATAGAAGGAAACTCTTGGTCAATGAGGTAAAACATAAGGTGGTTACCCACAGATTTTCCCGATGTTTTGAGCGTCAGTGCCGTAATTTTTGAAGCGTTTGTATAATTTTTATTAATCATCATGATCTGATTATTCTGTTAATCGAGGTTGAAGCCAATCCTATATTCAATTATGATTGAAAAGTTGGTCAATTTTTTATGAACTGATTGGTTATATTTTGTTTAGTACTTAGTAGGATTTTGAGGGGATAACCATGGATGGGAAAATCGGGATTTTCTTGTGGTCCCTAAACGACATACCTGTATGTCTATCAAAGAACTGGTGCGAGTGAACCCGTACATGCTTTCCTATTTATCGATGAGTCTACGCAGGTGCCGAGATGGCTGAAATGAGTAGTTGCTTGGTAATCAATTGTCTGTAACGTTACACTTTTTCGTGCATGCACCCAGTGTTCCAGCCAGCGCTCATCGATTTATTAGACGTTGTCACGTCAAAAAATTACAGTGTATTTAGAACATAAAAAGTTACGTTATGTAAGTTATGATCTACCATTTCCAATGGTTTTCATCTTACTATAATATAATTTGATGTCACTTTTAAAAGGGATCTACCCTGGGCTACTACGGTTAAATAGGAAAGCAACAACCTATTGTTGCATTTATGCTTGTTATTTTTGGTGCTAAATGCAATCTACCGTACTATTTTCCAAAGGTTAACTCAATTTCATCAGTTTAAATTTCTTGCTTCAGAGAGACGTAGCCGTAGGCGTAGAAGTGCCCGGATTATGGCTGGAAAAGTGAGTATTGTTTAAGCTTTCGACAAAAATACTTAATTGGGTCAGCGACTTTTCTTCAATTTTTGTGATTCTATTTTTTTCTAAAATGCCACCAGATCATTTCATAATTTATGGGCTTGTGAGTACGGTATTCGCACAAAACAAGTTGCATTGCTGATATCATATCTGGCCCTGCAAATCGACCCGATTGATAAAGGGGACTATCACTGAGTTACATTGCTGGCATTGGGTTTATGCACAAAGATGATCATTAGTATCACTAGTATGGTAAAGCGATGCCGCCGCGACAAGAATCACCCTTGGGCCTTCCTGAAGTTAGTCAAATGCTCTGATTGGCTCTTTCATTGGTCACGATTGTCTCTGACCAACCCGTTTTTCCTGTGTCTGTATCTATATATAAAAAAAAATATACTACCTCTTTTGTTTCAGGGAAAACCTTTGGAATTTCCGCCTGCTAAACGCTAGGACGAGCAGTTTTTCTTTTTAATTTAATGTTGTATTTCAAGTTTTATGTCTTAGTTTTAAGTCGAATTAAGGTAGGTAGGTTAAGTTACCATGCGTAGTACTACCCAGATTCAAAAAGTAAGAAAGGGTTACCAACTTGAATTCAGGCGCATAGAAGCCAAAGAATATAACGACGGTCAAACTCATTTTGGGATAAACGAACTTGATGTTAAGAAACATTAACCTTTTGCATTGATGAACTGATTTTCAAACGCATTTTATTCAGGAACTGAGCGTGCTACAGTTATACTGATTGGCCTCTAAAATAGATAAGTGCTTCAGAAGACCACGGTGCAGTTGTCTCAAAATTTCAAAAAAAAAAAATTGCAGTTATACGCTTTGGCCCCTGTTAAAAACTATAAAATAATATTAAGGTTCACAACTTTTCATTTATTAGAGCAAAAACGTTAGCGATAATTTCAAAACATTAAGGTTGACTTCTTTTGTTTTTTCTCTCTTCTTTTTTCGAACGTATACAAAACCCAGTAGCGCAACGACATCCTCCCACCAAAGAAGGTATCTTCTTTCTGCTTTAACGTAGTCGGCCAGCAGGCAAAACACCCGTCCTCGGCTGGTCACTGGGGGCCGGGGGTCAGACATAACTTCTTCCTTCTGAGTAGATTCATCCTCCGGTTGTAGTATGTTTTCTGTCTTCTTCTTCTCATCATCATCCTTATCAAGGTCATCATCATCGTCATCAAGATCAATATTATCGTCATCGAGATCAATATCATCATCATTATCATCATCAAGATCAATATCATCATCGTCATCGAGATCAATATCATCATCATGAACAATATCATCGTCTTTATCTTCATCAAGATCAATACCGTCATCGTCTGTCTGTCGCCCTCGTACAGAGCACATAATGGTCCCATGTCTTCCAGAACATCCCCTGCAAGACACATGGGCCACACAATCGTTGGCTTTGTGATTAAGTTCTGTGCAAAATAAAGAAGCCCGCTTTCTCATCAAAATCAATTTCTCATCGAATTTTATTAGTTCTACTTTGGGTTGTTTTAGATTTTAGAATTTCCCGTCGCTTAATTGCGCACTTAGATTACCCTTACAAAATCCAGTAAGGTTAACTACCCTTGAGCAACAACTCATTATCTTCTCTTGGCAATCATTGGCACTTGCATTCTCGCTACATACATCGTCTTTCGTCACTAACTCATCAGAAACAAGCAAATTCACAATATTCTCGTCTAATTTGACTAGTTCTTTGCCTTTCATCTCAATTGTATGGGTTTTTATTCGAAATTCTTCCCATTTCTCATCGTCATAGGCTAAATCTGCGTCCCGAATGGCTTTGGTTATCATCATTCGTAAGGCCCCTCTTTTTTTTCTCAAACAATAAAGACTTGCCGTTCCGTCCATGGATGTCCTTTGTCACGGTCGCCACTTGTTAAAAACTATAAAATAATATTAAGCTTCACAATTTTTCATTTATTAGAGCAAAAACGTTAGCGATAATTTCAAAACATTAAGGTTGACTTCTTTTGTTTTTTTCTCTTCTTTTTTCGAACGTATACAAAACCCAGTAGCGCGACGACAGCTCCTATACGCCTCAATTGCACGTTCCACACCCTCCTAACTTGCATTTCTGTCAATTTAGTTATTATATGTTTAAATGTTTAGCGGCAGTATGCAAAACCTAATGTGAATTCTTTCTACACTACACAAATCGATTACAGTAGGCATGGTGACACAGTACCAGATAATTTACCGTACAGTGACTACTCGCACCGGGTACGCCTGCAATTTCCTTATTAAACAAATCGATTAAAAGTTCTAAAGGCTATATTATAAAATGAAACATTAGGTTCACTAACAACAAACTTTTGTTTACACTAATAAGGAATACAGAGTATGATTCCTCCTGTCATGGGATATCTAGGTTAAGCATTGTATCAATAAATTTAATTGTTTGATGTGTTACGCAGAGTCATTTGCTCCTTGCAGTGATGATTTTGTAATAAATTGTGAAAAAATAGTAGCTCAGTCATTATACCTTTTCTGCGAAATGGTAAATACACTAGTTATCCACAACATTAAATTTTTTATGACTATCATAGTAACATGAATGAAAATAGTAGCAGATTTAGCGTCAAACCAGCCCAGGGGTGTCCTCACAAGAATTGCCTCTGCTACAGTATTACAAACATTGAACAACCACATCCAAAGATACCCTCCCTTTAGTTTCTCAATATAATTCTTGAAATAAATGTTTCTAGGGGGCTCAGCCTGGTAACCACTAAAATGGAATTAACACCATCCTCAAAAAAATAGTACACCTTCAAAATTTCTTCACACAGATCTAACTTCAGCTGAATGTTTTAACACTGATATAATTTCCAAAGAGCAATTTTTAAACAAATTTGCAAAGCCTTAACAGATTTTAGTTAAGTTTGTACACCCCTGATTGCCTGTTGTTAACCTTATCCTTACAGGTAATTGATCGATTGCAAGTTCATAAGGCTATTATTATAAACTAAAACAGTAGGTTTAATAACAGCAAAGTTTTGTTTAAAGTAATAAAGAATAAGAGTATAAGAGTATAATTTAATTGTTTGTTATGTTTCGCAGAGTCATTTGTTCCTTGCAGTGATCATTTTTTAATTAATAGCGAAAAAGTAGTTGCTGAGTCATTCAAACTTCTCTGCCAAATGATACATAAACTACTTATCCACAACAGTATTAATTAAATTTTGTAAAACTATCATAGTAACTTGAATGAAAATAGTGGTAGATTTAGTGTCAAGCCAGCCCCAGTGTATCCTCACAAGAATTGCCTCTGCTGCAGCATTAACATTTAAAAACCATATCCAGAGACATCCTCCCATTAGTTTCTCATTATAATTCTTTAAAATATCGAAATATTGACATTGTTAAAAATAAAGCCGAAGTCAAATCCCATTTCTAAAAAAATGGTACTCATTTAAATTTAAAATATCATCACATACAGATCTAACTTAATCTGAATGTTATACAACCGATATAAATTCCAAAGTGTAATTTTAAAACAAACATTTGCATATTCACATGATAAAATATATTAAACAGACAAAATAATAATGTATAATCAGTCAGGTAAAATTTGCGCCTTCCGTGGCAAGGTGGTAGTGTGCTTCTACTTGTGCGAGGCTCTACACACCCTGCGATCGGAGACATGTCGTTACCTTTAATGTGAAGTAATAACGCAATGATCCACACTATATATTTTATTATTGTTATTATTATGACCGGTTTCGGATACAATCGATCATCAGATACGCAAACACATGAAAATACACCAGCTTATATACTACGGGGTTGGAGTGGGAGGTGGAGATTGGGGGTGTGTACATAAATCAAGGACAGGGGACACAGGTTTGAAACATTATATTGTTCAAGCCTCCTTATTCCTAAAAGCCTTTCTAATCTCTGAACTTTCTAGTAGTCTACATTTATTTCAAAAGTGCGGAATTTACATGAGTGCGAGTTACTGGATGTGTGGTCCGCAAAATATGATGTACCATGATTTTTGCCAATCGCATTTTAATGCGTACTTACGCGGTATTTAAAATTGCGTCTACATTGTAATATGTAATTCCTATTAAAAAAGCTATTGTAGAAAGCCTGCATATATTGGTGACTTTTGGCTGTAAACCAAGGTAATAATTTTTTTTAAAAATACCCAGGCCCGCGCTGTTAACAAGATTTTTCGAAATCTCAACCTCAATTACTTGTACAAAGTTTTATAAAACAATTAATATTTGACAGTAAACCCGGGGTTACAAGTTATTTGTTCTTTTTTAAATTATTATATAGCCCTACATCACTAAACTTATGACTTTTGGCCGAAAATGTACAATATGATTGGAATTTGGCTCGTGCGCTTCCGCGCACGCTAATATTTTCTTTGTTATCTTATTTTGGCACGGATGTTATTTTTTACTTTTTAATATCTTAGAAGCATCTCACAGGGTTGCAAATCTACCGTATTTGGAATCGCAAAATTCAGCGGCACATATGGAGTACCTTAATATGACAGTTATATAATTAATAAATAAATAAGGACTTTTTGTTCTATTACTAAGCCAACCTAGCGGAGTTAGGGCTATAAAGCCATCTCTTACACTCAAATAGGAAGGCCCGGGACCGCCTGCTTTACTTGCCCTCGGAAGCATGGCCAGAAAATGTAGGAAGTGTAGGACTCGAACCAACCTTTCGGGTGAAAGTCAGAGTCCGTACCACTACTCTACATGTCTTGACTATATCATGGCATAGTTATGTATTTCTGGCAATATTGTCACGGTTTAAAATGAAAAAATATGCCAGCTATGTCAGATTACAAGGCTAGAAATCGTAATAAGATTATCAATGAATAATCATAGAAATCATAATCCCTCATAGTTTTGATAGCCGTTTTTGGCATAATTAAAGTTACGGATACACTCGAAGCGTGGCCTGGAAACGTTCTCTGCAAAGAGGGCATTTTGAAAGAGCAGATGCACAAGTGGGGCAACTTGTCATATGGCAGCACGGCAGAAAAACAATCGTCTTCTTTCTCGAATAGCAGATAGAACACAATACCGTGTCATGTAACTCCCTATAACAAGTAAGCAACTATGAGGACGTGATTTGCAATGGAGACAACCGCCGAATTCGGTCACAGCAATGGGACAAGAGTTTTTCCAAACTGAAAAATGAAATTCTCAAATTGGAAAAACCCTGCCACAGTCACAGTTGGCTTGAAGTTCTTCTCGAGTAAAAAGTGTAATCCAAGTACCACCCATCGTGAGTAGATTTCTGGGCGTTGCAGGTTCACCGCGATAACAAATAATGGTGGCGGCTGAAATAACATTCATTCAATTATCGATCAGCAACACTGCTATATCAGTTTAACCCGCTTTAACCAAATCAATCCTGAAGTGCGTTCGTTTAGGTGACACTATGGTTGGCTTAGTTTTCCGTTTCTACGAGTGTTAACTAAACTCGACTGAACACACTAAACTAGGGATAACCATTTAACACCAATACTGTGAATTCGCTTTCTATTAACGGCAGCCTAATATTTGCACATTTTAAAGACAAGCATGTGTTACTAATAGCCTGTTAACAGCTATACATTTTATACAAGAAGATGCAATTCAGCTTGAGATACATAACGAGGATGCAAGCATAACTTGTGCAGAAAACGATAGGTTCAGGGGTGGCCGCGGTCTCTGTGTCTTTACTTTATTGTAATGTAATGTGCTTACCCCTCACTGCACTTCGCTTCGGATTCGACCTCCTCATTCACCGGCTCATAGGCCTTACTGGGACCCGCCGCGGGGTACACTACTGCCTTTCTCGACTGAAAAAAAATTAACAAATAACAATTAGGTTATTAAATTCACATAATAATTGTTCGAATAATTAGACATAACCATCGCTATCGCCTCACACGGGCTTGCCTATCCGTTCCTGATGGTTTCGTATCCGGCAACCTTGCACCTTAGGAGAAAATGAAATTTTAAAGGAGATATCGATCGTAGATTCTACCTACATTCTACATATTTTCGACACATAGACTGCAAGTGTGTGAAGTTTGCGTTTTTTTAAAGAGCAAATCGGACACCCTTACTACTAGTTTTTTGTACAAAGGCGGATTTCACAAGAAGTAGTAATTTTAGTGTTATACAAAATATCATAGGCATTAGATATTCTATTCTATATTTTGATACATGGAGCCATCACATACACCGAATGGCCACTATTATCAAATTCCGTCTGCATGCGGACGCCTGACCAATAGTTTTTTTTTTCTTTTTTTTTACAGATCAATTTAGAATTGGTGTTTGTGCACCAACAGGTTATGGGCCCAAAACAGCAAACCCTAGCAAGTAAACCAGTGTGTAACAATAAAACAGTGTTTTATATATTTTTTTAAATGAGTGAAATAAAAGGAACTTTAATCTGTCTTCGAGATCCCGAGTCATAGGGGAAGTAGAAAAAACAAATGTTTTTGTAGCCCGGATGTATGGCAGGGGGTGGAACCGAATGAAGATAGAGAAGATAGTAAGAAGAAGGTTACGCCAGATCCGAAAAAAGATTCGTTGGAACAGCTGCTCGTCGACACGTCGATGACAAGCACGGAGCCTTGCTGGCAAGTTGTCATTTGTATCAACTTGGAAAAAATTCTGTGTCTTGTATGAACATTCAAATGCTCAGCGACTGGATAGGCTGCTGGAAGAATTCTTTGCTATAAATTTCCGACTCAAAAGAAGATAGCTGCAATTGTGGGGACTTTGCAATAATATTATACTACTATGTAAATTGCGATTTGTTAGAAACATGTTCGTGTGAACTCCCAGAACTTATTCTTGTAAGTAGAATTAGTTCAATACTACCTAATGAATATTTCGAATTTGAAGGCAGTATGGGAGAGTTTAAAACAAAGCAAAAGAACTCTTTAGTTGAACGTTTGAGACTAGTCGAAATGAGACTTGAAACCAAAACAAAGAAAGAAGTTGCAAGGCAACTTTCTGTCTGTAGCAGGAAGAAATTCACACTACGCAGAGACAAACAAGTTGGAGACTGATGGCTACTGATACCAGTGATTCGCCAAAGTCAGTCGAGAATTCTAGCAGGATAATCGACAGTGGGAGCTCAAACCATATGACTTTTGAAAAGAAATTGTTTGTTAATTTTAAGACTTGGGATGGCTCAAGTAGAAAAACTGCTAGTGGTAATAATTTAAAATGCCTTGGAAAGGGTACAATAGGCATGGTGAAAACCTCTCAAATTAGTCATGACAAGAATCTGTCGTTGAATGAAGTATTCTATGTACCTAGGCCTACATTAAAAATTAATTTACTTTACGTCAAGAAACTTTCAAAAAATGGTGTACTTGTGATTTTTAAAGATACAAAATGTATAACCAAAGAAAAAGATAGGCTAGGAAAAATTACAGCAAGGTTGTTAGAAAATAATTTTATTCTAGATGCAATGCCATGAAAAGTCAATGAAAGTTATTTTTTGGGTAAGCCAAATAGTAGAAATGGCAATAATTACAGTATTGTTTTTACAGGTTCTTACTTTATGGGTAACGTTAAGTCAAATGTAAAAAATGTTAATAATGAAACTAATTTTACAAGTTTTAGCACAGCATTAGAGAAGTTATGGCAACAACGTTTAGCTTACTTGGGTATTCATAATATGAATCCTTTAAAGATACATGGTCTGAAATTCAGTAATAAAAAAAATTTGAAAAATGAATACATGGAGGGTAGGATGACCCGAACTGCCTACTCCCAAGGAGGGGAAAAGTTTAAGGCTCCTGCATTCTGATTTGTGACGACAATTTCCACAAAGTTCTGGTGGTTAAATAAATAAATTAATAAATAAATAAATATTGACTTTATTTGATCTATTACTAAGCCAGCCTAGCAGAGTTAGGGCTATAAAGCCCTCTGTTACACTCAACTAGAATGACCCGTGATGCCTTCTTTACATGCCCTCCGAAGCATGGCCAGAAAATGTAGGAAGTGTAGGACTCGAACCAACAACCTTTCGAGTGATAGTCGGAGTCTGCACCACTACTCTACATGTCCTGACTCCTGATATTCATGCATTTTATAGATGATTATATGCGTGAAACTTTTGTGTATTTCATGAAAAATAAGAGTGAAACTTTTTCAAAGAATTTTGGTTAGAGGCTATGAGTACAGCAATCCATGATTTATATAAACACCCCCAATTCTAACCTCCCCCTCCAACCCTGTAGTATATAAGCTAGCGTTTTTTCATGTGTTTGCTTATTCGATGATGGATTGTATCCGAAACCAGTCATAATAATAATAATAAAATATTTTAACAGTTATATTCTATCCAAAAATCCAAAAAACCAGCAACTATTTGTTACATTTTTCAATGAGGTAACTTTTCTGCTATTTTTTTAATATTTTGTTATATTTAGTTACTTTTTTGGGTGTTTTTCGATTTATTTTAAATTTTTTAACTATAAAAAATAGCTTATCATGCAATCATATGCAATAAAATATTTGACAGTAGTATTTCAAATGAGATGTAATCCATCAGTCCTCCGGTTACTGCTCTGTTAGTTAGCTCATGTCCTCCAATTAAAGCCAGTGATGAAAAAAATGTCTATTGATGAATTTTGGAGAAATATATTTAATTTAAAAAATTTGGAAGGACAGACATGGTTTCCTACCACTGCAAAAATTGTGAAAATGTGTTTATCCATATCCCATGGAAACGCTGACGTTGAAAGAGGCTTCTCCTAATCGGGAAGAATATATACCTGGGACATAGCTTCGATGTCTCTGCGCATGTTAAATGCCAGGCAGTGTATTAAAGATAATTTAAAAGGGTGTAACAATCGGGTGGAAATCATACTAATTTTTTCTTTTTTTTTTCTTTTTTAAAAAGATAAATCGCTTACAAACAATTTAATGAATGTATCCGATTGACCTTTTCAGTCGCCTCTGTAGGTTATTACCCGTGATGAGTACGACATGTCTCCGATTGCATGGCGTGTAAAGACTCGCACAAGTGCAAGCACGTTACCACCTGGCCATCGAAGTCGATATTACAATTCAACTCCTGGAAATGGCGAGAACGACTAGTCCATCATGTATGGCATACATAGAAAAAAAGAAATGACGAGGACCAAAAAAAGGATGAAGTAGAAAGAAAGGAGAAGGGCGAGGCTGAAAAAGAGGCCAGTGAAGAATTAAAGAAGCGGTAGAAATCCATTGTGGAAATGGTACCAACTTACTTAATTAAAATCAGAAGAAGCCAGGAGGAAAAACAATGAAAAGCTGTTTGATATTGCCCAAGTAAATTAAAAGAACCGGTACGAGTGAACCCGTTCATGATTTCCTATTTATCAATTAGTGTACCGAGACAGATAGTATGAGTAGTTCAATGATAAATAATTGTCTTAGGGTTAATTTCGGTTTCCTCGACTTTCCCTAACCAAAATCACTGAATTGATAGATAGGACGTATATTATAGGGGTGATGGAACATTTACTTCGCACCAAAAAACATATTTCAAATTTTTTGGGTCACTCATCTCATCTCCAGTTATATGAAGGCGTAGAAGGTGGCCCAAGGATTCAAAATATAATTTTGGGCGGGTTTAAATGCCTCAACTCTCCTTTATAGTACTCCACAATTAACAAAGCCATCGCATTCTTTCACGCAAGGGATATCAAAATTGTATCACTTACCCTTGTCAAAGCTTTAGCTCTGGTCACAAATTCGCGGCCCTTGTGCATTAGCAAGAACGGGCACTTGGACAGCCAGCGCGCATGCTCAATCCACGGGTCGTCTCCATCCTCCCAACGCTTGAGCCCTCCAGCGCAGTAAAAACATGCGGCTTCATCATTCTCTCCTCTGCAACATAATACAAACGAACAGTGTTATGAGAAAAGAAATTTAAGGTTAAATCGCGTAAACAATTTCACGAATGTATCAGATTAACCTCTACAATTGCCTCACTAAGTCACCTAATGTCGCGACACGTCTCCGACCGCTAGGTGTGTAGCCATATACTCGCACAAGTACAAACACGCTACCACCTTGCCATCGAAGTCTTATAATGAGGAGGATATGGAGTGTTGAAAATTGTCACCCCAGAATGAGATACTCTTTTTTTTTTAAATTTACTAATCAAGTTATTAAACATTCGGTCTATTCAAGTTGGACAAAACTGTTTCATACACCACATTATAGGTTAAGTTTTTCAGAGGGAAATTTTAGTACCCAGTAACTTCCGTGAAAGCACTGCTGTGCCTGAAATTAATAATGCGATTCCACAAATGTCCGTTCTCTGTCATCCAGAACTCTAGGTTCACCTTACGTGTAAAAGAAACCAGCGTCGGCGAGGTCCTTGGGTTTGACAGGGCAGTTGGTGGGCCAGCCGATAAATGACTTGAGACGGTCCTCCATCCTAACGTACTGCGTACAGCTCGGCCCCGTTGCTTTGCTAACACCCAGCAACTCCATCTCAGAAAGAACTTCTTCCTGGGGTCCTACAACATGAAAAATTGAAATTATTATTGCACTCACAATGTTATAGTTGATGTGACACACAGAGGTGAACTGATTTTGGTAATGTCTTGAAGGGCGTTTTACGGACCTGCAAACGACCCCGTTCCCCTTTCAGACATTATTTACAGCCAACAAACGCATTTCATTTAAAATTGTTAATGTTTTGTAATTTGAACCCCACTGGCCATAGCTTGTGCAAATACAGTGCTTCTTATCAATAATCGATTTACAGCAACCTCCAGCCCGACCTGAAAACATTGTCCATCCAATATACTACTATGTTCGATTGCCTCAATGACTGTGTGTATGATAGACATTGCCAGTAACTTATCAGATCTGGCACACATGCTGGCCTGGTGGGATTTGGTGATTGTGTGAGGCAGTTATTGAGTTGCTGGTAAAAGCTGTGTTGTAGTGGATAACGATCTGGATGGAAGTCACGGGTCCCATTCCGCCACCTATTCACCCCAGTCTAATTAGAAATAATTATTCATGAGAGAGACTTTTTTTACACTATTTAAATAGATTTTTGCTGGAGGCATCACTTTTATGGAATATCTTTTCAATTGTTTCCTTGAATATTAGAGGCAAGTGTTACCAATTGCAAGTTCGGGTGATCCGCAAGTGTCGGTCCCTGTGTCCCCCATTGGGATATTCCAAAAAGGTCGTCCCTCCACAAAAGCACACTAAGGGGACCACTTCACGTGGTCCACATGGGCACGGTCTCCTTTTGCCCAATCGTGCACCTGCAAACCAAACAATATAATATATTAATACAACAAAGTGTGCCAATGGCATGCTTTGTGGAGAAAGTGCTTTTTGTTGGTAATCACGGCTTTCAATTACTCCTCTGCTTGGAACACTGTAGTCCATTTCACCAATGAGATCGATAGAGAATCCTGTAGCTCATCACACTGTATTCCAGCTCCTGCTGACTGATCCGTCCGTGAAGAGCACATCCTCTGGATTATAAGGAACGGCTCCGTCAGCTCAATCGTTTGGCTCTGGGAGTAAAATGTCCACCTTGGAGGGAACATCTTGCTTTGGGCATCTGTCTTTAAGCATTTGCAATTCGGCCAACTTGATACTCATATCAGCGTGGACGCTTTTATCAGGGTTCAGCTGCTTAAGCTTAAGATGCTTCAGTTTAAGCAGGGCCATGTTTGCTACTCATTCAAGATAGATGTGTTGGTATGGAAGGCACAGCAAGTGTGCGAAGAAGGACAGTGGCGTATAAGAAACAACGCCGAAATAGACGCACTACTCAACAGAGAAGACAAATTCCGGTTCGTAAAAGCATAAGATGGATGGAAAACGTCATAAGAATGTCGGAATGTTCGGACGACCGCATGCTAAAAAGAAAGTACAAAGACAGGAAGACGACTAGCCGGTCGTCCTCGAAAACCCTGGAAGGATGAGTTGGAAACTAACATTGAGTTGGGAGTACGTAGATGGTGGAGCGTTGTACAAAACCGAGATGACTGGAGGAGTGATGTCGAGCAGGCCAAAGCTTATCAAGGGCTGTAAAGCCAGAAGAAAAAGAAAAAGACAGAGCAAAACGTCAACGGCGGCTTATGGCACCGGTGATTGCTATGGAACCAATCACCAATCTTTGTAGCTGGCTTGTTCTGACATGTAAGAAGTTTTTCCCTCTTCCACCAGACTAGACATCCATAACATAACATAGGTCTTATTATCAGAATGTACAGGAGGCGAACAATTCGAGGAAGGAATCCCGAGAAGCTTCCTGTGCATTAACGAAGAACGTAGAAAGAGGATTTAGCAGTGGCCGCATTCAACTAGGCCCTTGCAGCTATTATTAGGGGGTGTCTGGGGGACACGGAAGAAGCCTCCCCGCGTACGATTTCTTTTGGCCATCTGTCTTAAGTGATAAATCGTCGGCGTCCCCTGGGCAACGTACAAAGTACGGCTAATTCTTCCACTACCAAGCGACCAAAGAAACCAGACAAATATGAATTTTTAGCTATTACTAGCTATGGAAATTGCATTAGGTCTTGAACGAAATTAGAGGATATGGAAAAAACTGGGCTTGGCGGGATTCGAACCCACGATCTACGCCTAACCGGGGCGTCGTCTTAACCGCTGGACCACAAGCCCCGGCAAGACCAGTAATCTGCAAATCCTCTACATATGCTGTAATTGACATGATTCGTGTTGCTAGACAGGTTAGCACAACTACACAACTATCTAACCGAACAGGCCTGTGAGCTGACTTTATTGCATAAAGGCAATGCTTTATTCAATACATTGTAGTATTATATAGTATAAATAACACTGACATTTAATTAACTTTGGTTGAAGAGGTAACCTCCGCGTTATAAACGAAATTAGAGGATATGGAAAAGACGAAGCGGTTAAGACGCCGCCCCGGTTAGGTGTAGATCGTGGGTTCGAATCACGCAGTCACTGTGAGTGGGTGATACCAGCTTCTTCAAACCACCCTCCATCCCACAAGGCTGCTGCTTTCCACTCCATGGCACATCGGATGTTCAATATCCCTATGAGCGAAGACAACTTCAAGGCCGAGAGACGTACTATACTGGAGATAGGAAGAAACAACGGGTACCAAGAAGGCGACACAGAAAGGATTCTGTGGAAACATGAACTCAAGAGCTTAGCACGGATGGTGTACGCAGGACAAGACGTTACCAAGGAGAACAAGCAGTATGTCAAGTTCCCGTTCATAGGAGAAGTCAGCATGAAAGTCGGAAGACTGATAACCCGAACTACTAACAAAGTTGTATCCTTTAGCTGCCCGCCCTTAGGAAAAACTTAGGAAAACTTAGGAAAATTCCTCATCAACTGTAAGGATAAGGTTAACAATAATAGGAAATCAGGGGTTTATAAAATTTCTTGTAATGAATGTAGTGCGAGTTACATTGGACAGAGTGGGCGCAATTTTAAGTTTCGCTTACGTGAGCATAAAAATGCGATCGGTAAAAATGACTGTACCTCAGCTTTTGCGGACCACCTCTCAAGTAACTCACATTCATGTAATTTTGAAGATTTTAAACTTCTGCATTGTTGTAATAAAGGTAAACTATTAGACAGGTTAGAAAGCTTAGTGATTAGAAAGGCTATTAGGAATAACGAGGTTCTCACGAACGATATAATGTTTCAAACTGTATCTCCACTACTCGATTTATGTACTCAACCCCCGCCTCCACCTCCCACTCCCATCCCGTAATATATAAACTGGCGTTTTTTCATGTGTTGTTAGTCTGATGATGGATTTTATCCGAAACCGGTCACTATTAAAGTATTTTACTGTGGATCATTGCGTTGTTCTTCCTCTACTTATGGCATACTTTTCCATTCCAAATTAACAAGAACCGGTCCGAGTTTACTCGAACATGCTTTCCAATTTATCAAAATTAGTAGATAGAGAAAATGAGTCATTTCATGGTAAATAATTTTCCTATGGTTAAATTTCCGATATCTCGGGGGGGGGGGGGGGGGGTGTCCACCTGACGTCACTCGTCACTGGTGGTGAGGTAAATTCTAGATAGGTCAGACCAACACATCACCACACAGCAATACTGGCAGGGCACGCAATGCATTTGAGCGTGAATTTTCTATCATTTTTTCAAAAACAGTTTTTTGTACAAAACCAAATACTTTTTTGGGAAAGCAACCTGTCCGGTTTCGTTACTCAATTTAACACCTAAAACATACCTGAAGGTAGAAATCATCGATAGAAAGGTGTCGCAGAAAAATTATTTTTTAGTCATTTTTCATTAAAATTTAGTCATTTTTATTTTTTTACCCCCAGAAGCAAACTATCAAGGGGCAAGCGACCCCCCGCATTTCATTAACATTAACAACAACTACAATATATGTGAATTTAAAAGAAATCGTTGGAGCCGTTTTTGGGAAATAATTTTTTTAGACGTTTTTTTGAAGTAAAAAAAAAAACAAATTGAGTTAGCCCAAAATAAAAAAAATGGTCCCGAGGTATGATTTTTGTGAACCTACATGCCGAACTTCATCAAAATCGACCGAGTAGTTTGCCCGGAAATCGACGCACAGACAGACAGACATTTCGTAAAAACCACTTTTTTGGGTTCCTGGGACCTTAAAACGTGTAAATCCGTTGAAATCTCGGAATCGAAAATTTCGACCGTCACAAAGCTTTCCTTATACTACGTATAAATTGGAAAGCAAAAAAACATCAAAATGCAACTTAACATTTATTTTAAAGACTGATTGAGTTCACCATCTGCCTAGTATACGATTTAAGTTAATTTATATTTTCAGTGTGCCTTTAAAATGTTCCTACCATAAAATGTTTCATAATCAATATCAGCCCATACCGGCAATGCAAAAAAGTAAGTAACTATGATTCGCCGATCTTTAATTCTTTCAGAAAAAAGGTTTCTATCAAGCTCAAAAACCGGTACATAGCCAAATTTTGTTATTTTATAAGGGGTAGCTTATCTAGACCTATCTATTACTATGCTTACCTAATTAGATTAACTTTAATAACTAAAAAACTAAGAAATTACGACAGTCAAGAAACCGAATCGTAAACAAACTGCACTCTGCACTCTGCAGTCACTTTCTTTTCTACTGACACGTTGAAAAATGCCCAAAATGCTTTACCAATGAGGTTCATTTGTGGAGTCATTTTGTAGATGGCAGCACCAGTTGCTAAGATATCAAGGCACTGAACTATATATACCATAGACATAGTAAAACTAGTTTTATTAGCTCCATGATATATACATACACTGGAAAAACACCAGGAGCGCTATGGCTGTCGGCAACGGACAAAACCTGATATCTTGGATATTATGGCAGAATCGTTCCATGCCATATACACTTAAGTGTAAATTTGATATATTTCAATAATTTTTTTAATACGATTAATTGACATTTTCTGCTTTTGTAATATTTATTTATTTATTATAGAACAATATTATATGGTCACACACCGGCATTTATGAAGATTTATTCATATTTAGCTAGGAATATGTTACTAAGAAATATTGTGTCAAGCAACCATTTAACAAAAGATAGTCAAACTATTTAGTCCAATCTAACTATGTTCGTCTATTTAATTGCATTGGGACTAAATTTGAAGTGTTCAACTTCCTAAATTTAGGCTCCTACCTATACCAGCCGTAGATCCAGCCCATGGGGGGGGGGGGGGGGGGGGTAATTTGGCTCAAAATATAATAATCATATGTAGTATCCTTTACATTATAACGTAATAAGTTAGGCAACTTACAAGTTACAACAGGCTAACTTATAAGATTTTGGGGGCAGCTCCCCCCTTCATCTGTCCTTGACTACACTTCAACTAGAATAAGCAGAATATAAAAAGAATAAGTATAGTCACTCTGGCTAGACCCCATGGACGGATACAGGGAAGCAGGTTCCCACCCCCCTGGATCCACCCCATGGACGGAGACAGGGGGGCGGATATCCCCTCCCCCCCCAAAAAAAAATCAGTAAATCTATTTTATAAGTTAATTTTTATAACGCTCTGATTTAATCGATACTACATAGGTTTTTCCTATTTTGACCCACAGCTACCCTCCCCCCCATGAGCTGGATCCGTCCCTGATCCACCCACACCTGCATTTGAATTTTTAAATCTCATAGCCTACTTATTATGCTTACACGATGAGAATATTCTGTGTGCTATCATCGATGAGAAAATATTGCTGTGTAGTAGGCCAATGCTGTTGATTTAGGGATGTCAATATCAATAAGCCTAATAATTTCTAGACATTTTGCAGTACGTGTGATTTGCAAGAAAGCCACGAAATTCACCCAAATGGAAAATACAAACACTTTTTTCCTCTGTAAATTTGCCTTATAGTGATCTAAGATCAATACTTAATTTGACAGTAAAGCGCTAGCAATAAGTAAAACTGCAATTATTTGAAATAATACAGGTGAAATACGGAACAGGTACGTGACGCGGGGCCGACGCCATAGTTATGTATAAAATGGATATATTAATGTGCGGAAATTCCGTAAGAGAGCGCCTCGTCCGTGTGGACTGGAAACTGGAAAGTTGTTGACATGTCATGGCCGATGATAGAGCAATGCGCATCAATTTTTATCCAACGTTTTGTATTAAATTCGAAATAAATTTGTGCCAAATGCCACCCACCCAAAAAGGAAAACAGTTTGATTCACGAGCGCCCAAGAAAGTGAAGGGTGCACGATGGTGGAAACGAGATGCTAAGATCCTAAGAAGTAAGTAATGGAATAATTGTAATATCTGAAATATCAGTGTTAGTAAATAAATGCCTTTTTTGTGCGGCTACAAGGTATTGTAATTGCTTGACGCGGGTACTATGCTTCAATACCTAATAATTATGTGCTTAATACGGTAGGCTGCACCTTTTTGACATTAATAAATCATTCGTTATGAGGTTGAAAAGTGATCTGGTGAAATGGCACCTCTGCTACATTTGTCAGTAATGGCCAATGGGCTAATGGCTACTTTTGTAATGGTTTTATTTCTTATTTTCGAAGGAGAGCTGATGTTTTTATGCGTCGGGAGATGATGACCAACGTATCCCCTGACGAAATACCATGTGCAGCAGACATTGAGAGTGACAGAGACGGTACGTATCATACATTGTAAAATAACTTGTTTTTTTTTTCCTCCCGAACTATCCCGGGACCACTTTTCAGTATTTCTTCTTTTTCTTATTTCTTCAGTAAGCCTGCTATACTTGGGAAATGAAAATGCGGGAACTTTCCAATTGGGGGGGGGGGGGGGGTGCCAACTTCCACCATATATTTCTCTAGTATTTGCATGTTTATGGCACTAACAAGGTGGTTTTGTTTTAGATGTACGTGTTATGGATGCCACGCCTACAATGGAAGCGGAAGGATCCATGGAGTTGGCATTTCAAATGCCTTCTTCCACACCTATTCCTTCCTCTTCTCGTGGTACGTATGTTACATATACTTCGTCATTGCTTATTATTAAGTGGTACGTTCTGTTATTCTTGCTTATGCAGGAAATCGGAAGGCCTCCCATGCACAATGAAATACATACAATAGAGTAACAAGTGGAATGTTAAAGGTATACCTCTGTTTACTATCATTATTTAGCACATTTCGTATCTCTTAATGTCGACGGCATGGGCACATGTGAAGTTTGGTTCAATTTCCACCACAGGTTTCTCTAGTATTTGCATGGCACTAACACGGTGGCTTCGTTTTAGATGTACGTTTTATGGATGTCACGCCGACAATGGAAACGGAAACGGAAGCGGAAGAATCCATAGCTTCTTCCACTCTTCCCTCTTCTGCTGGTATGTTTGCTGCATATACTTTGTCATTTTCATTGAGATCAAATAAAAAAATAATACATATTTATTCCAATTTTTGCGACAAGACAAGTATAGTATACATAAAATGCTTAATTGTCCCACATTACCTACATTTTCTGGCCATGCTTCGGAGGGCATGTAAAGTAGGCGGTCCCGGGCCTTCCTAGTTGAGTGTAAGAGAGGGCTTTATAGCCCTAACTCCGCTACGTTGACTTAGTAATAGAACAATAAAGTCCTTCTTTATTTATTTAAATTGTATAAAATTAAAATTAAATTTAAATAAGCTAAATTAAATCAAGTTATATTACATTTATGATGTTGCGAGGAACTACATAAATAAATAAAGTTTGACTTTTTGTTGTTCTTTTACTAAGCGAAGGAGTTAGGGCTGTAAAGCTGTACACTGTACACTCAACTAGGATGACCCGGGACCGCCTGCCTTACATGCCCTCCAAAGCATGGCCAGAAATTGTAGCCAGTGTGGGACTCGAACCAACCTTTTTGTATATATATATTTATATAGCATTGACTCGCAATCCCCTTACTCTCCTTCACCTAACTTGGCGGACGATGTGGTGTTGAGGAGTTAACTAAATCCCTAGACTGGGACATTGATGTCCTAACTCCGGAATTTTTTAATCCAGAAATGTCCCATCCCGACGCCACTCCTGGCGAAAAGGCCGACTTTTTAGATATGTTAAGAGGATGGCTAAAAAAAATTAGTAACCCGCCTGGGAGAGTCAACTGTTCGGAACACACAATTTATTTAAAAGAAAATGCCGTACCTGTGCGCCAAAAACAGCGCCCTTATAATCCCACCCAACTTTCCTTCATCCATCAGGAAGTAGACCGCTTGTTAGCCAAAAATTGCATTGAGAAATCTAATTCCGAATGGTCGTCTAGGATCGTACTCGATAAAAAAAAATCGGGCGATTTTAGGCTATGTTTGGATTACACTGACCTCAATGCTCGTACTCACTCCTTAGCTTATCCGATCGGGAATTTACGTATGCTAATCGACTCTCTTAAACCTGCAAAATTTATTTGTACGCTAGATATTCGTTCGGCTTTTAATTCTTTTCCTCTAGCCGAAAAATCTCGCGAACTAACCGCATTTTCCGTGCCTAATAAAGGCCTATTTCAATGGCGGACGTGTCCGTATGGGATTTCTTCCCTTCCTTCCGCTTGGCAGCGCTTCCTTGACGGCGTCCTTGCCCCTGTCAGTGCGTACACCGTTGCGTACATTGATGATATTTTAATCCATGCCAATAGTATGGCAGATTTAAAAACACGAGTTAACGAAGTGTTGAAATTATGACGATCCGTAGACTTGCAAATTCAGTGGTCAAAATGTCGATGGGTAGTATAGACCGTCGAGTATCTTGGTTTTATTGTAGGCTCCGGAAGTCTATATGTCTCACCGAGCCGTATCGATGTAATTTCACATTTTAAGCGCCCTACTAATGTTCATGAATTACGCTCCTATCTTGGGGTTCTTTCTTACTGTCGCAAATTTGTTCCTGGCTTTGCCAAAATTAGTGCACCCTTGTGTGAACTTCTAAAAAAGAATCGTGCCTTTTCTTGGGGACCAGAACAAGAAACGGCTTTTATGCACTTAAAAGAATGTTTGGTGAATGCCCCTGTACTTAGCTTACCTGACTGGGATAAACCTTTTGAGATCCGCGCGGATTCTAGTTCGACCAGCCTGGGCAGTACGTTAGTACAGTATATTGATGAGAAACCATGCATTATTGCTTACGCTTCGAAAATGTTAAGTTCTGCTCAAAAGAACTATAGTGCTTGCGAGCGAGAACTCTTGGCCTTAATCTGGGCTATTAATTATTTCTCCCATTATGTCTATGGCAATAGATTTATAGTCGTGACCGATTGTCAGAGTCTTAAGTGGTTAAGGGGAATTTCAAACCCAACCGGCCGCTTAGCACGCTGGTCCAGTATATTGGCAAATTATGATTTCGAGGTAAAAACCATAAAAGGAACCGATAATCACATCCCTGACTCGTTGTCCCGTATTCAGTTGGCCAGCCTAAATGCCATTTTGCCTACAGTGAAGTTGCCTGACATAGAAAACACCAAAGATCCTTGGTACTTGGAGCTTAAGAATAAGATATTGTTAAAGCCTAAAGCTTATCCCATGTTCACTGTAGATCAGAACCGCATTATTAAATTAGTTAAAAATACTATTAATAAAATTTACGAGAAACGTGTTGTAATTCCTAATGACTTTCGCGAACTGATGTTAGAAAACGCTCATTCGCCCCTGCTAGTGGTCACCCTGGGGTAACCAGAACGCTAAAACGCCTGCAAGAGCAATGCGTATGGCCAAAAATGCTGTTGGATACAAAAAAATTTGTTTCGCGTTGTGTCGTGTGTATGCAATACAAGCCCGATAACAGGCCCCCTGCTGGATTGATGAAGGTAAAGGATGCCCCTAATCTGACAGTGGGTCGGTTATGGGCAAGTGATTTCATAAGTATGCCTCGATCCAAGTCGGGGTACAATTCAATAGTTATATTCATTGAAAGTAGCAGTAAGTGGACCATTGGTGTTCCCCTTAAGAAAGCCACCGCTACTACCCTTATCGATGCCTTACATAAAAGGGTAGTCATGGAGTACGGCAGCCCTTCCATATTGCTGACCGATTTTGGTCCTCAATAAATCAGCAAATTGTTTGCGGAATACTGTCAGAATCATAACATAACTTTAGCTCATAGTCCCGTATATTGTCCCAGCATGAATTACGCTGAGAGATATGTTGGTTTTGTAAAACGTTGCATATCGTACTACCTGAAAGGTTGCCAAGATAAATGAGACATTTACCTACCTTATGCTCTGCTTTGCGAACCACCGTTACAAAAAGTACTTCATATACACCCTCCCAAGTGTTCCTCGGTCGCAACCTTCGCTCTTGTTTTGAACTGATTGCTCCTGACTTAGATTCTGGGGTCACGCCATTTGATTCAGCGAAGCATCACAGCGAACAGGAAACTGAGCTACGATTAATTTTTGAGGGTATTCAGAAAGCATACAAAAGGGCTAAAGAAAGCGAAGCCCAGTTTTATAATTTAAGACGGAGAGAAGTCATCTTCCACCAAAACGATTTGGTTTGGAAAAAGTCTCATTTTCAATCCAACGCTGCAAATGGGTTTCAGGCTAAGCTTGCCGAGAAGTACGTTGGCCCATATAAAATAACTAAGCGGTACCCAGACTCAAACCAATATGAATTGTCCGACCTACATGGGAAACCTAAAGGCAAACACCATGTATCACAATTAAGAGCTCATGCAACTTGAAATAGTTAATCTTGTATATCGATGGTAAAATTTCTCAAAATATACTATTGTTTAACATTATTTTCCTTTTATTTGCCCGCTAGCTCATGCAGAACAAATTGTATTAAATTGCTTCGCTGGGTCAAGTGGCGAGACCTCACGTTCATTTTGAAATTGTGATTGCACTGTCTTATGCATTGTATTAATTATGTATTTGGTTGAGATTTTGTGTCTTGTTGCCCAGCAGGAGAGTCCTTAGAGGTGACCGATGTTGCACAGTCTTTACATGGTTATTGTAGAGTGTTTGTTCGGGATATCCGGTATATACGGTATCCTATGTTGGTTCGGTCACCAGCGTGCTGGTATAGCCTATCGCGGCACTTATAATTCAAGATTATTATTCATTCTCAATTAACATAACATTTTACTACTCTTTTAACGGCAGGGTATGCACTTGTTGCTACCCTTGCTCGTACTTTAAAGTATTATATTTCTATAGTAAAATTCTGTATACAGGATAACCCCGAATTTCTATTCCGGGTTATCTTGTTCTTTAATTCTGAATGACGCTCTTCCCCCACCTTCTAGCAGCGTGCTATCCATTACGTTTTGTATGGTGCGCGCCGCTGAAGGGTGGTGGGAATTGTGTCCATTATCACCGTTTATATCATTATAGTGTATACAGTATTTACTGTTGCACTTATACTCTGTACTACAATATTATTTGTATACTTTTACTTGTACTTTTTTCATGTGTACTTCTCTTCTTGGGTGTTTTCAGGTGCTGCGGTGGTGGAGGTACAATACTCGATGTCAATTCTCAACTTTCGTCCATCTTTTGTTCCGAGTGTCCCCGCCATTGCACTGCCTGAGAACATCCAGGAGGAGCTGTGACGATGCGGAGGTGGCTACTTATGCGCGGCTACTGGAGGAAGCAGCTGAGGATAAGTAGCCTACTCATTTTATATATCTTATATTTCTGATACTGTACTGATTACTGTATACTGTTCATTAACAGCCCCTTAATATGCATTTATTGATTTTTCTTTACCTGTCCTGTGGAAGGAGCCTAATCATTCTTCAACTACACCAGCTCGACTGGTAATAAGTCATAATAATTTAGCATTTCCATATTTCCTATATTTTGTCTACCGTATGTATCCTTATCTCTTTTAATTTAATAGTGGTTTATCCACACGGCGCCCAACCCTGAGTTTTGTTTTCCTTTGTTTTCCGATTATCTGAGCTTGTTCCTTGTTTGTTCCTTTATTTCTACTCTAGCCCTGACCAACGACTGGGGTAGTTGAGGAATGATTTGGCAAGAGTTAGCACTCTGTCAATGTGACGATGTGACCTGGTTTTCTCTACTACTTTTATCTTCAGTTACGTTGTATAATGACTATGTCTTTGCAGACATAAATAATTAGATTACTCGTGACTTCGTGGTATTTCTTTTTAATAAACAAAAAACAACAAAAACTTAGAGTTTTAGAAAAACTTGTTATAACAACCCGAATTAGTAAAACCCAAATAATCGTTAAGAAATTAACTTTGTCTAAGAAACCCACTTGTGTTAGTATAAAACCCTGAGCGCTTTCGGCAAGAACTGTCATCTACAGAGGGAAACCCACTAGCACAGTTACACCTTATCTGCGATTTGAGACTTGCTCAACTCGAGGAGAAGATGCAAATGTGACTAGGGAGAGGAAACCATGGTTTACATAGGACTGGGAGCGGGGGGAGGAGGGGGTGGGAGGGGGCGTGGCTGGTTACCTATTCCTAACCTACTAGCTAGATCTATTAGAGGGGATGATTGTGTGAATGTTATGTCGTTTGTTAATTTTTCCTCATTGTGTAAAGCTCTTTTGATTTCAACATTTTCAAAAAAATGTAAAGTGTAACTTTTCTTTATTTTGTGTAGGGCTGTCCAATTGTGAGGATTGAATGTGTGATTTTCCGAGTTAAGGTGTTTCGCGAAAGTGCTGATGGTGTTATACCTGGTCCTATACCTGTTATATGTTCTCTGACCCTAGTTTTAAAGCTTCTGCCTGTTTGGCCTATGTAAATTGCGTTACAATCGTTACAATTTAGACGATAAACTCCATTGCCTCTTTCCTTTTCTGGTTTGGTTTTGCAGTTCATGAGTTTATTGGCTAAATTGTTGCGGTTGTACGGGGCTGGTGTTTTGTCTGTTTTAGAAGAAATGAGGTTACTTATTTTTTCTGTGATTTTTTCTATGTATTGTATCCTGAAATATGATATTGGTTTCCGGGTTTAAGCTCTCTGGGGGGTAAATTAGTTTGAGGTTGTGTTTGATTTTGTGATGTTGTAGGATTCTGTCTATTAGATTGAGATTGAAATTGTTATTTTGGGCAATTTGACAATTGAATTCTCAAAAAATAAATTTACAATAGGTAAGATCACTGTCGCCATAGCCACCCCCGAAAAAAATCCTGGCTACGGGCTTGTGTATATGTATTGGGATGCCAATGGTCCACATTAAAGAACACTAGCGACAATACTGTTGGGGGGGGGGGGGCAAATTCGACCGTGACCCCCCCCCCCCCTTAAAAAAGTCTGTATCCGCCTCTGGGAAGGTGGTCCATTCTAAAAAGTGAAGTTTGAAACTTTCACATTTCAAAAGACCGGTTAAGCGGTCTCGTGGCTGAGTTTGTGTAAAGTAAATGTTTTTCGCAAAACATTACTATGGCCCTATGTGTTAATGCTTGGAAGATGCTACATATGAAAATTAGGTGGCAAATTTCTGCTACCTACAATCTATTCTTTAATACCTTTAAGTTCAATATTTGGCGGTCAATTTCACTTTAAACCAAATTAGTCACGTGGGTGACGTTCCATTGGCTCTTAAGGTGACACATTATACATCAAAATGAAGCGTTACATTTACACTTACTATTTCTTCATTCTTGTGTGTCGCATATTTTATGAGATATTGCACTTCACTCAAACTAACTCGCATATGGCCTATCGCATTGTCCTTTCAGATATTACATATTATTAGTTACATATTAATGAAATGAAAACCGTATTAAGTTATTGGAATAAGCAGCCGTGTTATTAACACTTCCTCCGACCCTGGTACCTTGTCAATTGTCTCCTTATACTCGTATATAGTTATGTAATTACCATGATACGAGATACGAGACCTGCTTGCGTCTGTCTTGCTCATCTTGCACTATCAAATGTCAATCGACAATACACATTTTTAAATTGTACATATTCAGAATATCTAGAGTATCTCAGAAAAAAAATACGACTTATGGAAAACTTTCACAGATGGTTAGAACTTAATGTTTTTCTATACAAACGTAATTCCTGTGTGTCGAAAAGATCCAATTTTTATACAAGTCATACAAAGAGGATAGTTGCCTTGAAATAAAAAAAAATAGGAGGACTACTGGACATCACCTAAAATTAGAGAACTTGTCAAATAAGACGTCTGACGTCTGGTCACCCTATAGCTACCTCCATTTTTTTAGAAAGTTAAACATTGATCAGCTTCAACTACATCTCCAGCCAGTCCAAGACTCCGCGGTTCCAGATTCAGAAAGAAGTTCCGGGTGATGCGGATTGTGATTTTGAAGCTACCAATTAATTTCCCATTTAAAAATCTTTTATATGTATTTAACGTCTCTCGCACAATTACTACATGTGTTTGAATGTCATGTTTCCAACGCCTGCTTTTAGCATTTCTGCTTTAAGCAACCCTGTCAGCCTGGTGGGGGAGTGAGTCTGTTTATTAACTTGAGGCACCCTAAGGGCAGTTCACCTCGGGGGAAAGGGGAGTTGACTGACATGGCAAAAGGTTAGGAATGTTTATACGAGTTAAGAGTTTAATGGCGTGGCGAGTGAAAGAGCGATTGAGCAAAAAATACCATTGTGATTCCAGAGCTGAGTCGTCTTAGACCGGCTCGCCGAAGTAAAAATGCATATGCCTGTCCTTGCTATACCAGTCTTTACCCAGGGGAAAAACCAGCTACATCCCTTGGACGTGGAAGGGATACGAGAAATAGCTACGTCCGGATACATGTGGAGAGGATAATAATTGGATGCTTAAAAAAGAATTTCACTAGATTGCATAGGGGGATTCCAATATCTACCCTTGCAACCTCTGGCATTGGTCACTGTATTAAATCAGGAGGTACTCCTGGCGTCCAGTATTATAAACCTTTGTAAGACGCAGGCCCCTAATTTGTAAGAGTTGTCATGAAGCCATTGGCGTAAATAGGGGGGTCCTGGGGGGGAGCTTAGCCCCCCCCCCCCCAGGTCCACCCGTAGCCCCCCATCCCCAGGATTTCTGGTGACAAAGACATTATGGAGGCGAAAGGCATAGTATCCACAATAACGAAAGGGAAATTAATTCTTGATATGCTTACTTTACATGAAAGACGTCACGACAAAAAATCAACATATTGACCAAGTACTTTCACAAAAAATATATTACTCAAAATGCTTAAAACCCCAATATTTCAGAGATATTTTCTCAAAAATTATCTTCGGGGGAACCCCCGGGCCCACAGTGTTAGGTTTATTCGTCGGTAAAATCTCAACTGTACTGCTTGCAAAATTCGCAAAACCTCACAAATGTGGGCCCATTTATCATTTTTTTCTCCCCCCTTTCCCGAGGTTATAATATGCGTAAAACCTCACTAATATGGACCTATTACCTAGACCTCCGCACCCGCCTTTCTCCAGGCCATAAAATGCGCAAAACCTCACTAATTTCGGCCCATTTGTCCATTTTTTCTCCAGGGGAAACCCCGGGCCCCCCGTTGTCCAGGGTATAATATGCGTCAACCCTCACTATTTTGGGCCTATTTATCAATTTTTTTTCACTCCAGTTGATCAAAGCCAGGGGTCCTAAAGCCGCCCCCCCCAGAAATTTGGGAATTTACGCCAATGCATGAAGCAATATAATTTCAGGTACGTACTATCCTAATATTTAAATGACTATTCGTTCTTAAAGACGCCTGACACCTTCCAAAGGCAAAATAATATTACTTTTAGGCCTAAGCCTCAAAGTTCATTTTTTTCTACACGGTTCAGACTCTAAACTAGGGTGACAAAAGCCGTAAAAAAGAGGTCCTCCCTAATAATGCAGTACGGAGTAGCGGGTAAAATGTTTTTGTGGCGGAATAGTTCATAATATATGCACAACGAAGTGGCACCTAAAAAAAAAAAAAATATTGACTTTTGTTGTTCGATTACTAACTCTAAGTCAACCTAGCGGAGTTAGGGCTATAAAGCCCTCTCTTACACTCAACTAGGAGGACCTGGGACCGCCTGCTTTACATGCCCTCCGAAGCATGGCCAGAAAATGTAGGAAGTGTGAGACTCGAACCAACAACCTTTCGGGTGAAAGCCGGAGTCTGTACCACTACTCTATATGCCACTCTATATGCCCTGACATCACTGCGACAACAACAGCGCATATCTTCAACACAAAGCAGACTACTTCGGATCGGTTCGCTTATGAGGAAATTAATAGAGGAAACAGATTTCAAACAAGAAGAGAAATATATTAATTTAAAAAAAAAAATCAGTTCCTATCTCTTGTGAAACCTTATCTTATAATTCAGGAATAATTACATTTTTATGATACAACAAGGCTTTAATTATTGTTTGATTCCAAAAATACCTGGTCCACTAATACCCTCTCAACGAAAATATCTTCCCGTGAAAACAATATAAAATCGGCGAAACTAAGGTTACCAGCAAACATTTGAAGTTGGATCTGGAAGTAATAGGCGTGATTTCTCTTCAGCCTCAAGCCATTGTCATCCCTCTCTAAGCAGGAATTTTCCATCGCGCAATGCCTCTAATGAATATTAGCAAAGCAGCAATGTAAGTCCAACTAACGATTGCCACTAACCTTTACCAATTGAAGCATAGTCGCCTCAAATCTGAATTAGTACCTGGGGTTTTCGGAGCTGTACCGCAGTATTTAAATAGTGTACTGCTCCGAAAACACCAGGTCTCAATTCAGAGTAAATCTTTCTTTACCTTGTATGCCTAGCCGTGGCGACTAGGCTATAACTATTGTAAAGTACAAATACCATGATTACAATACTTCAGATTAAAACGTTCTCGAAAACAGTGGAGTAAACTTTTGTAACAGAACATATGACAAGACTAGGCTCCAACGTTTTTTTTTTTTTAATTACAGTCGTTAATTTAAACCAAGCCCACTTGGTCGCTTTTTCCTTGATGGTTCGTTTCAGGGGACAAAAAATTAAAAAGGCTCAATTTTCATGAAAGGTTACTAAAAATTAATTCTTCTGTGGAACCATTTTTATTGGTGATTCCTAACTTGAATTATAATTGTTCATTATTATATTATACTGTCCATTCTAGTCCATGCAGCTATTTTATCAATGAATTCAGTCGAGACAGCCGAAATTAAACACTAGGTAAATTACCAGTGTATTTATCATAGAACTAATATGATTATCTACTTCGGTAGCTATGGTAATAGATAAATAGGGAAACATGTACGAATTCACTCGTACCGGTTCTTTACACTGGCTCGGCTCTAATCACATTGCTTTATACAGACCAAGTCATAACAAACAAATTTTAATTGTCAGTTACAAAGAGACTTAGAAATTATAAAAGTTATGTCAGAATGATTTTTATCAGCATGAACACTTTTTCTTTTGCTCCTGAGGGGTGAGTGTAAGCCGCTCTTCGTCGCGTTCTCGAAATTCCGAGTCCCCCTGGCGCATCATCACGTCCACCAAAAAACTGAAATTGAATCACCAATTAGATTACAACATTATAATCCCCAACAAACATTGTCAAATATATCCAGAAATTAGATAGGGAAGAAAGTCCCAGGATTGCAATAAAGAAAGAAACAAGAAAATTGCCTTTATTATTTTCCATATCTTCTACAAGGGAATCATTTGCATTTTTTTTTTTTTTTTTTTTTTTTAAGAAAGATAAATCGCATACAAACAATTTAATGAATGTATCCGATTGACCTTTTCAGTCGCCTCTGTAGGTTATTACCCGTGATGAGTACGACACGTCTCCGATTGCATGGCGTGTAAAGACTCGCACAAATGCAAGCACGTTAGGGTAGCACTCACTACCTAACTATAGCCTACCTAATTCATTACTGTCATTTGTTGAGTTCGACCCTGGCCCATAGTCTTATAATTGTCCTGTATGTTGCTGTTCTTGTGTTACTGTTAGTGTTGTCTAAAGGGGGGTACTTGTATTTGTTCACGTGTATGTCCTTGGTGAGTGCGTTGTAAAGAGTCGTTGCCTTGTATCGTAGGGATCGTCTTGAGTTGGTCAAGTTCCAGTGGGGAAGCGGTAATAGTAAGATAGGCTGCTGATCGTGTTACGGCTCTTGACTAGGGATGCACGTGGTTGTGCCTGCAAAATTTTTTGTGATAAACATTAACAAGTTTTGACAGTAAAGAAGATGTATGGGCAGCAGTTCGTGTGTTTTATATACCGAGTTTGAGTGCGCCAACCTCTGGTTTCTTGTAACGGGTTTCACTGTGTAATTCTGAGCGGTACGTAAAGGTTGTAAATGGGTTGCGGCGGCTCCCCCCCCCCCCCCCCATAACCCTATGCAGTAACTTATCTTGGCTTGGTACCAGGCTTTATACAGCGTGATTATCACAGGTTGTGGAAGAAACTAGAGTAAATTGAATAGAATGTAACTAATGGACCGAAGGCTTTTTTGTAACTTAGTAATATGTGGTTTCCACGACAACTTATTATCTATGGTGACATCCAAGTATTTTATTTCGTTCGTTTCCTCAATTGTTTGACCGTTAAATGGAAGGGTGCCATTTACACTGCTGTTTTGCCTGTAACTGGGGTACATGACTTGGGTCTTTTTTAGATTAGGAATGAGTTTATGCTGTTTTATCCAGGCCATGACTTTTTCTGTGTCATTTTCTATTTCTTTTTGCAGTGTTTCGCTGTCGGGGGCTTTGACTACAAAAACCTATGTCATATATGTAGAAGGAAGGAGTTATTTGTCAAGACCCTTTAAACCGTCTTATATTATTTTCTGTTCTTTTTGATTGAGGAGAAAACGCCACATTAATTACCCTCCAGCATTTTAACACACCATCTATAATATAAACAGTGATTTCAGATAATAGTTATAGGTAACTCAGCGTTGAGTCGGGGGTTGGGGGCTTGGGGGTAGGCTATTCGTACCACTGTGTTTTGCTCGACATGGCGCGTTTCGTTGCTTTTTCTCTGACAAATAGTCCCATGTTGTGAGCCGTGAGGGATAAGGAACACCCACTTTTCCCCGAGATATTGACCCATATTATGAACTTGTTCGGTGTACGAATTGTCCCATTATTTATTAACGTATATAAGTTTACTATTTTATTCCTCTTAGTTGTAGACCACCTTTATTATTTATCATTGATCTAGTCTTAGCTAAACCTACATTAGCCAAATAGCCACTTAAATAGACTACAATACTGAATAAATCACGTTTCATGAAATTTAAGCGGAATGGAAAATCATCACAATTTAAATTAACTTTATTATAAATTAACCATTCGTATGGTGTTATTATTCAAATGGAAAGAAAGTTAAAGGTCTACTACGTTTTAATTCGACTTGTATTATCAAATTACAGAGTGTTTGTGAAATGCTTTTAATAGCAATATTAAAAATAACTGGAATAATGCTTATTGGGCAATATATAGCACATTTCTTTTGTTATGCTTTCTTTTTATTGCATGATTTTGAAAAGGCAGTGAAATAAAAGCCATGTGGCATTGGATTTGTTATGGTATTTCCACGATCCGATCCGATTCCTTCTACGACGATTTTTTACGACCTATTTTTTTCCTTATTGGCAATAATTAGCTAACTATTCTATTCTATTCTGTTTGGTCCGACTCCCCCTAGTCCAGTCCAGACCTACAGATGTCCATGCACGAACGTAGCGCCTGGAATGATGATCAAAATTAATAAACGAGTCTGGTGTCTGTCCGGTGGAGTCGGTCGATTGCCGGTTTTCCAATCGGGGCCAAGTCCTGGAAAGGTATACAGTTACACATTGCTAGGTCTGACTAGACGGACGTAAAGAGCAAGGGAGCCAAGTGACCAAAATATCCTTTTTAGAAAACGGAAGTCAATGTTGGCCTTTCAATTCCAGCCGAAAATAAAGAATCAAGAAAAACAGACACAGCAGGACTCAAAGCCATGGCCTATGCCTTTCTGTGGCATCGTGTTACCACTACCACAATAGAGGTTTTCTACACTTCAGTAGTAGTGTTAACACTATGCCCTGGAACGCATCGTGGGCTCAAGTCCTGCAGTGTCCATTTTATTGGATTCTCTATGTACAATGTCCTGATGAGGTTACCTCGTCAATCTAATCCAATTTAATGTCAAAAATTGGCCACACAAATTTACGCTGGGTGCCTCCTATCCAAACACTCCAGTTACTGTGAAGTTGTAAGCTTCTAAAGTCGATAAAAAAAAACTCGATGCAGTGCTCCAATTTTAGAAATATTCACATGGCTCCCTTCGTCTTTAAGCTCCTTAACTGATGTTAGCGTTACGTTGTAAACTATTGGAAATGCGTCTAGTCAGCTGTCGCACACTGGGATCTTCTAAGAGTAAAGTAGTACCTCATTGAGTCATTCACCATCAGGCCCTCTTTGGCTGAGGTCTCCGTCCACCCAATGAAGTTATGCTCCCTGTAGAATGTTTCGACGTCCAACAGATCCACTTGCCGATGCGATAAGTCACACTACAACAAACGAAAACAAAAATTACTACATTAAGAGCGAATTCTCAATATTCTCCTTTTCAATGAAATTATGCCTTTTTTTGTAGAAATACAATAAAGCTCTATTGTATTGTAATGGTTACAGAATACGCATTAGCCGCTGGTCCAAACAATAGGGAATGTCCAATTCATGTTCAGTACTTTGATATAATATTTACAAAATACTTGTCAGTAGTAATTAGAAACTCTACGAGGAAGTAGTAGCAAGCTTCGACCAGGAATTTTTTTTAGACAAATGGCTTAGTGCCAGCTGTGGATTACAGGTCCTCCGGTTGCTTGTTGTATATACGAGTGCCTACAGCGATATCGGGAAACATCTTCTGTGTCATAGCTAGGTGGATTTGACTATATCTCAGCAATTCTGATATATGGCTTCCTAAGTAAAAACAGACTATGTATACATAAATAGAAGCTATAAGGACATCGTGAAACGTATTCTGATCTCGACAAGGGTAAGTAAGTAGATAATGTTCAGCAATTTACATATTTTACATTTAAAATGTCAACCCCAGCACGAAGTACTCTATACAGAGACTTGTATCGCTGGTGTGTCTACATGGCTTTGCCACAATCATGCGGATTGCTCTTTTTTGGAGGCTGAGAATTATTTCCGAGGATGAACCCCAGTTCTTATGGAAATCTTAATGAAATTCAGTGACTGGAATAGAACCTCAAGTCACAGGTGGAAATTACTGACAGACAGGTGAAACTAAGTATTTTATTCAAGCCACCACGGTGATATTAAATATCATAAATTTTATGCTAGTGGATAATAATTCAAACTTTAATTATTATCTGAGAGATGAAAATCACCGTGGTTAAATAAAGAAAAGATCATCTCTGTATCAGTAATTTACGTCTGCGTTTTGAGATTTAATACACCCGCCAAAATTAGTTAGGTACCTACCATTGAGATTTGCCTAAGAGCTGGTTTCGGCCGTTTGGCCACCAAGCCTTAATATTAACGGTATAAGGCATGTAGAATTCACAACATACATTACCAGTGAGGCATACAGTGTACCTGTAATGGCTTATGAGCTACTCAGCCGAGCAAGACTTTGTTTCGACAATCCGATTTCCCCAAATAGGCCCCTAGGACGAGTATACAAAAAGAGAAGAAAAACGTCTTCCCGTCCTAAAAAGGTTAAGTTAATTAATGAGAGAAATTAAAAATTACACAAACCTTATTAGCCAATAGCATACAAGGAATAGGTCGACCATCTGGTAAGCTGCATTTAGAATCCACGTCCCTCTTCCATTTTAGAGTGTTGGCAAATGAATTCTTGTTAGTGAGATCGAACATTATCACGCAACCATTGGCATCTTTGTAGTACACACGAGTCATCCACGTGAATCTCTCCTGCCCTAAAAGAAAAATTAGTCTCACAGACAACTGCTGTTGGTGGTCTGTGTCTCAATTAGAGCCCACAATAGTACTGTGTAGTCCACAAAATTTCACTGAATCTGTTAATTGTTCTGAAGTGAATCCATCCAGTTCATTGTCAATTAAAAATTATCTGTCAAATCAAACAGTTCACTTGGTGAACTGAAACCGGCTATTGGTGAATCGACAAGGTCTAGTCAGGCCGACTAAACTGGGAACTGGAAATCAACAAGTGAATTGGTTTAAGTGGTGAACTGCTAGTGAACTGATCCAACAGTTCTGTTCACCAATGAAGTACACGGCGCTAGCTAACAGCCGCAACACTGTGTTATTATCGAGTCTCGTCCCCGCTAGCGAGGCCGTACATTCGAAACCGAAATCGAGGCTTGCTCTGTAGTGCTAAGAAAGAAGGTCCGGGCCTATAACATCACTAGTTCGCAAGTGTACAAGAAGACCGTGTCATTCATGGAAGTCCGTTAACACTGTAGCGAATTACATTTTTGGTGAGTGCGAGGGATTCTAGGAACGTAAGTTGTGTTTCAGTCGTGCTCATTGGCTATCCAAGACATGGTCTTGTTATGATTCTCCTTCGGCGCAAATTAAGCCTGTCGCCTGGTTTAAGCTATGTCACTTCATAGATATATCGCTCTACGATCGATATTTCCTGTGATATTTGAGTTAGTAAAAAATCAAGATGTCCGATAGTCTTCTAACATGATGAAGCAGTAGTATCCGGGCTGGTGTTGATCTACAAGAGTACTTACAGACGTTTCGTTAATATCTGCGACATCATCAACGTCGACATTAAACTAACCTAAAAACTACTGAGGCAATCGTAGTGTAGTGGGCTACGTAAAGTGTCACTGATAATTTCCACCCACCGTAGATGTCGACAAAACGTTTGGAACGGCCCATCTGCTCGAATTCTATTGCTTTATCATCTGACTCCGACCTTTGTAATTATATGGTTTCCTAATGGCCTAGTCATTAGCGCGAATTATCATGTCATCAACCTACTTTACCTGCAATATCCCAGAGCTGAAGTTTAACAGTTTGCGTGTCAGACCACTTGAGAATCTTCAAAGCAAAGTCAACGCCGACGGTCCCTTTATAGTCTCTCTTGTATGAATTCTGAACATATCGCTGAACAAAAGAAGTCTTGCCCACTGTAGGATCCCCGATTATTATAACTTTAAATAGTTTTTCGGGCATACTGACGTCACCTAAAATAGAGAAAATGATATATTATAATGTATAACTTCATAAGAAAAGGGCAGTTTACAGCTTAGCTGTTATGTTATGCTACAGAACAAAATCAGGAAGAGAAGTGGGGGCAAGGAGAGCGGCAATGATTCTTGCCAACGCAGAAGTCTTGGCTGGTGCGAGTGAGTGTGCGACTGTTTTGAGTAATGCGGTGAAATACTCTCGGCTTCCGAAGCCAAAACTAAACTATTCATTTGCGATTTTTGCATGTAGGCCAATTAAGGCTACAATAAATGCCTAATGCTACTGTAATAGCTGACTATTTTATTGTAATTCAAATTCATTCTAAGTCTGTGGCAGCTTAGGACTACCTAACTTATGAAGGCCTAAACACTGCTAATAGTTGCCATGGTTGGCATAGAGCGTCATCTTACCCGGCAGTAAAAGTCATCTTACCCGCACTGTCGCCTAAGATGACGAATTCGACATAGGCTCAAATTTGGTCAATGTATGACAAACCCTTACTTATTAAAGGGTGTGGTCATTATGAAGCATGATGCTTAAGGTCTATTAATGACATTTTGAAAAAAAAATTAAGTCTAAGACTTAATCCTGGGCTATAAAAAATTCCCAAACCTTAAGGTCGTCAACTTACCCGACTCTCCCCTACCCAGACTGATATCACTAGATCGAATTTCAGAAATAGGGTGAAGGCATTGATTGCTCCAAGGGTGTTACGTTGTGAACAAGTTCAAGGAGTGTGAGAACTAGTTCTAGAATGCTATTTTAGTTTTTTTTGTTTATGCGGGTGATGAAAAGCATGGGTTTTTGTGTATAAATGACTTTTAAAGTGTTAATAATAATAATATATTGACTATTGGCTCTGCTCTTCACGGGGTATAAAAGTATGGTTAAATTGACATAGGTTGAAGGGGCAACCTCTGCACAATATACACATATATTATATTATTCGTCTATGCCTATAGGTAAATGTTTTAAACTTGTACGGGTTCACTCGTACTGCCTTTTTTGTGCATGCTTTCGAGCTGCATCCATGGACTGCATGTACACTATGCAGGTAAAATGACATTAAATACACATTTGATTTGCTTACTAGGTACTCTGTATGATGAATCAAAATACAGATGAGCATTTATTATATGTATTCTACTCTCATGTATGGCTTTATTATCGATATTACATGAGAAATTCAAGTTCGTCCAAAAAGAACCGCAGCGGAAATTTCCGATTTAAAAGTAAGGCCTTTCCACAACTCGTTGAAGTCAGCATAGCTCTTAAATTGACGACGCAGGATATCACAATGAATCTTGAATGCACTTTCGGAGCTACAGACTCGCGCACAATGCCAAAACAGGTTAGGCAGGTAAGGCTACCTACCTAAGAAACTTACACGTCGTGTTGTTTATCGCAGTTGAGGCTAGCTTAGAGTCTGTACACTTAAGGCTATGTCTAGTCATGTCAGGTCACTATTATTTTGTTTCTGTGATTAAACCGTTGTGTACACTTTGATAAGTCAATGCAAACTAGGCTAACAACGCCTGCTGGTTAGGTTACAGGCTTATGTTACACCCTACGTGCTGCAACCCATAAAGAGGAGTTGTAAGTTCGTAACCCCCCCCGGTCGAAGAATTTGAGATTTTTTACTTCTTAACTTTGGTTATTGTAGGCCTAATGGAAGCGTTTACTTTCAATCTTGACAAAAGCCGGACAGATGTAATGTAAACAATAGCTTTTTTTGAATGGTATGTCATATTTCATTACTTACAATACTGGTAGAAGTTACCGTAATACATTTCAGTCTCTTTGTTAGCAATTAAGGCAATAAATCACAGATAGTAGGTTGGCAAAAGCTAATTAGTAGAACTTGGCACTGTATTTACATTTATTTGACGCCATATTCATTGTTCATGTTCACAATCAAGCAGACGACAACATTATGAAAGAGCATGGTTGCTATCTAGCGGAATATTAGTAAAGCTCTTAGTAATTGCGCCAATATTACTTGAAAACTTTTATTTATGAAATATATAGCCGAGATTTTGGATTGAAGTTTGAAGCGTTTAAGTTATGTGCATAAATATTTAGAACCGTTATTTATGCATTTATTACATGCAAGGACCGAAGGGCGTCCGCAGTTTACTTAGAGGGAGGCAGACATCAGAGTGAGACGATATCTTTTTAAATTCCCCCGCCCCCATGAGAAATACCAGCAGGATATGGGCTAATATGTATATTTTGTAGACAAATACGTGGAGCAAGTATTTTCATATACATACGCATGTTTAAGTTAAATACTTATATATTATTATATTAAAATGCGTAATTAACGATACACACACGAGTACAAGATTGCATAATGATAAAATTGCAGGAAATAAGGATAGAAATAGATGTTTTTACAGTCGCTTCCGGGATCAAGTAGGTAATTCTAATATAATTTGTATGTATGTACTGTTATTGTATATGTTCCTTTATTAGATTGGGGTGATTACAAAACCCCCATCCCTTGACAGACAACAGCAGTCTCTAAACCAAACTAACTAAATTATGTATCATTTATATATCATATTACACAGTTCAATTTTTGCTTTCCAATTTATACGTAGTATAAGGAAAGCTTTGTGATGGTCGAATTTTTCGATTCCGAGATTTCAACGAATTTACACGTTTTGAGGTCCCAGGACCCCAAAAAAGTGATTTTTACGAAAGGTCTGTCTGTCGCTCTGTCGCTCTGTCTGTCTGTTCGTCCATTTCCAGGCAAACTACCGGCCGATTTTGATGAAATTTTGCATGAAGGTTCACAAAAATCATACCTCGATAATATTTTTTTATTTTGGGCGAACTCAATTTGGGGGGGGGGGGGGGTTTATTTTCAAAAAACTCCAAAAAAACGTCTAAAAAAATTATTTCTCAAAAACGGCTACAACGATTTCTTTTAAATTCACATATATTATAGTCGTTATTAATGTTAACAAAATGCGGGGGGTCGCTTGCTCCTTCATAGTTTGCTTCTGGGGGTAAAAAAATAAAAATAACTCAAATGTAATGAAAAATGCCTAAAAAATAATTTTTCTGTGGAACCTTTCTCTCGATGATTTCTACCTTCAGGCATGTTTTAGGTGTTCAATAGGGTAACAAAAACGGACAGGTTGCATTCCCAAAAAGATATTTTCTTCTGTGCAAAAAATATTTTTTGAGAAATTTTGGAAAATTCACGCTTCAATACATTACGTGCCATGTGTCATTGTTACTGCTGTTACAATGTATTGGTCTGTTCGTTCCAGAATATGCCATTAAGTTTTAAGGGGTTTTTAATATATTGAGGTGCCCCCCCCCCCCCCCCCCCGAGGGATCTGAAAATTAACCATCGGGAAATTATTTCCTATGAAATTACACATGTCTATATCTGCTAATTTATAAATTGGAAATAATGTTCGAGTAAACTCAGACCGGTTCTTTTATGTTGCCATAGATGTATCTCTGCCGAGTTTAGTGTATTGAAACCCCATCCAGTTTTATTAAGCCTCCGTTTTTATGCATTTTATTACATGCAAGGACTGAAGGCTGTCCGCAGTTTATTTTCTAGAGGGCGGCAGACATTAGGGTGAGGCGAAATCTTTATACATCCCCCCCCATGAGAAATACCACTCGGGTAGCATGGGCTGGTATGCATATTATTTTTTAGACCGATCCGTAGTAAATACACGCATATACATAGTTACATGTTTAATAATACGTAATTAACGATATAGGTACACACAAGTACAAGATTGCATAATGATAAAAGTGCAGGAAATAAGGATAGAAATCCATATTTTTACGGTCCCTTCCGGGATCAAGTAGTTAATTCTAATATAATTAGTATGTATTTACTGTTACAGTATGTCTTCCTTAACTTATAATTATATCATTTATATATTATATTACACAGCTCAATTTTTTTATGTTGCCATAGATTTTAATGTATTGAAATCCCCATTAAGGGGCCCATTCCACAGACCGGCTAGGGCTATTTACAAAAACGGTGACATGGTAGCAGACATTCAAGACTTAGGTGGCGTATCCACCGACCTCGCATTGCAGAATGCAAATGACATTGACGGAAATTAGAATTTTTCTTTTTATAGAAATCTATTAAAATGTTTGTACTTAACATATCCCATGACGCTATTTTTTAATTTAAGTTTGTTTGTATGTACTGTATGATCATTGATCAATTTTAACTATGGCATAGAGGAAAATAAACATTTCCGTCAATTCTGCAATGCGAGGTCGATGGAAACCCCGCCTAAGTCTTGAATGTCTGCTACCACGTCACTGTTTTTGTAAATAGCCCTAGCCGGTCGGTGGAATGGGCGCCTAAGTCTCCGTTTTTATGCGTTATGTTGCATGCAAGGACCGAAGGGCGTCCGCAGTTTAATTTCTAGAAGGCGGTAGGCCTTAGGGTATGGCGAAATCTTTTTACATCGCTCCTAACCTCCCCCCCCCCCCCATGGGAAATACCACTTGGGTAGCATGGGCTGATATGCATATTTTGTAGACCGATACGTAGTAAATACACGAATATACATAATTATATGTTTAATAATACGTAATTAACAATATACACACAAGTACTATACAAGATTGTATAATGATAAAAGTGCAGGAAATATGGATAGAAATCCATATTTTTACAGTCAGACAGGGTCCATATCAAACGTAGCTAATTATTTCTACTTCTTCATGACTTCATACTTCATTGGTTAATAATTATTGTAAGAGTGGGCCTTTCGGCCCGTATGGAAAATAAAGACAATTTTCTTTCTTTCTTTCTCATTTATGACTCTAAGATCGATATTATCTGTCAAATTTGATCCCCCCTCCGTCCCGGTTGTCTCTTAATAATAAACTTACTTCTGAAAAAAGAGTAAAATCGTCCATCGCTCTCGGGTTCACTATCTTCTTCTGGTGGTGTTTTATCCAGCCTCATGGTAAGGTGGTCGTCGTCGTCTTCTTCTGGGCTACTAGGCGGCCGACTGTGTGTGTCTTCCCAAAGGGTATCACTGCTCTCAGCAGATGCTACCAACATATCACCAGAACCGGAACCAGATTAGGAGAGGGAAAGGTGTGGTGTGGATAGATTGAAATTAAAATTTGATTTTGTTGAATAGACGGACTGCACTCCGACTCCAACGGGGCCATAAGAGACAACCGGACAACCCCCCTCCTCCTCCCCGCAATCTCAGTTTTATAGCAGAAAGTGTGCTATTACTAATAGATAATTAATGACTTTTTCTTCTATTACTAAGCCAATCTAGCGGAGTTAGGGCTATATATACACATAACTAGGAAGACTGGGATTGCCTGCTTTACATGCTCTCCGAAGCATGATCAGAGAATGAAGCAAGTGTGCAACTCCGTATCATTAATCTGCATGTTATGTTACTCGTAATCTTCGTGTTATTCAATTTTAATCAAGAAACAATAAAATAAATACGTGTTTTATTAAAGTTAAGTAAATTGAAGTTATTAAAACTCAAATTAGCGATAAAATTTCAACTTTGTCGAAGAGGAGCACCAATGTTAGTTAAAGACCCTGAGTGCTACCGGCTAGAGAAGTAGACTGTGAAACAGAAGGTTGAGGTTCGAAATCGACATAAATGTAAAAATATTTCGCCTGGCTTCGTGTCCAACCCTTACCACCAGCGGCATCAACCAACACTGCTGGTGGGCATGTTACTGACCACAAAATCACAAATGGAACAGTGGTCAAGAGGGTGTATCCTCTACCAGTCCTCAAGCCTAGACATCATAGGGTTGTCGCTTAAGAAAATTAATGTTTTATTACAGTGGTCAATCAGTATGTGGGGTAGCCACGTTCAAATGAACAGGAACTTTGCATCAATTTAGGTACTCATAAATTATCATAACTATTTTTTAAAAAAATAAACAATACGAATTTACAGTCAGCATATAAAATACGACATGCAAGGTAAGTACATACCACTTGAAGGTCTAGTCGGTGTTATTGAATAATTCGAACGATCAGTCGACTTGACCGAGAGCTCCCTCTTTTCCTTATACATTAATGTTTCTTCTATTTAAACATTTAGAAATCATCTGAAACCAGCACATCAAAAATCACATTAATTTTGAAATCTGAACCTAACATGTTTATTGCTTTCCAATTTATACGTAGTATAAGAAAAGCTTTGTGACGGTCGAAATTTTCGATTCCGAGATTTCAACGGATTTACACGTTTTAAGGTCCCAGGAACCCAAAAAAGTGGTTTTTACGAAATGTCTGCCTGTCTGTGCGTCGATTTCCGGGCAAACTACTCAGTCGATTTTGATGAAATTTTGCATGTAGGTTCACAAAAATCATACCTCGGGACCATTTTTTTATTTGGGGCTAACTTAATTAGGGAGGGTTTTATTCTCAAAAAACTCCAAAAAAACGTCTAAAAAAATTATTTCTCAAAAACGGCTGCAACGATTTCTTTTAAATTCACATATATTGTAGTTGTAATTAATGTTAACGAAATGCGGGGGGGGGGGGGTCGCTTGCCCCTTGATAGGTTGCTTCTTGGGGTAAAAAAATAAAAATAACTAAATTATAATGAAAAATGACTAAAAATAATTTTTCTGCGAAACCTTTCTATCGATGATTTCTACCTTCAGGCATGTTTTAGGTGTTAAATTGAGTAACGAAACCGGACAGGTTGCTTTCCCAGAAAAGCATTTGGTTTTGTAAAAAAAAAATGTTTTTTTGAAAAAATGATTGAAAATTCACGCTCAAATGCATTGCGTGCCCTGCCAGTATTGCTGTGTGGTAATGTGTCTGACCTATCTAGAATTTACCTCACCTCCAGTGACGTCAGGTGGACAACCCCCCCCCCCCTCCCCCGCCCCCCGAGATATCGGAAATTTAACCATAGGAAAATTGTTTACCATGAATTTACTCATTTTCTCTATCTACTAATTTTGATAAATTGGAAAGCATGTTCGAGTAAACTCGGACCAGTTCCTACTGTTGTGGAGGCACTTAGGCTACTAATAAATAAAATAATATTTTTTTATTTTGAGTAAGTACATATTATTGTATTGATAATGCATCCTGTAGGGTTACTACCCTACACAATATATTTAAACAAATAAATAAATAAATAATGTTTTTTATATAAATAGATATATATTTCTGTTAAATATATTATACAATCAAGTAATGGACAGAAAGTAAGATCGTCAAAATATCGCTAAAATCAGGTAGTTCTGTCATTGTCATTGGATGTGCTAGTACTTAAGTGACAGTGTAGAACAGAGCATATTTTAAGGAAGCCCCCCATTGGGGCAAGCGTGCCCCCCAGTGAGGTGATTTTGCCCCCTACTTTTGGGCATATTGCCCCCATAGAAATTGGGCCCAAATTTCAAATTCGAAGACTAAGAAAACTAGAAATTAGAAAAAAATAGTCAAAAGTTTCGTTGTCCGTCGTATTTATTGCGCCAATGTTGTTTTTAACGTTTTGCTTTTTGAAATACAGGTATAAATGGTTTTGGTAATAATAAAAAAATGTGATTATTTAGAACTAGGTATACTACCCATTATTAAAAGTAATAGACCTAATCTGATCTTATTTATGGAGGAGGGGGGGGGGGTGGTGGTGGATACAAGCGAAATTTACACTATATAGAATAGGATTTCAATTTGTGCCACCCAGTGAAAATTTCTTAAAATATGCTCTGGTGTAAAAAGCTTTCTCTAGGAGATGGTCTTCAAGTAAGTTAGGGAAGTTAGTAGCATTTCTCGCCGCTCTCAATTCATTCGGGAGTTTTCTAAGGTCGTCAAATCCTTATTGTAGTATAAGATCCAGTTGCTCAAATTGGCTGTATGTGGTGCTGGCCTTACCAGGTCTACTCTTTGCATCGTGTTATGGGTGTGGGTATCCCCCTTAATGTGCCACCCTCCCACGCTTCGGCTGGAGGGAGCACAGGTTGTTATTCCATGTTCACATGTTCATTTTTGTTGAGAAATACACGGTTTTCTATCTATATCTATCTATTTTGCTTAAATTTCCATCACACCTCAGGCTTTAAGATGTGTAAAAACATGGGGCTGTCATAGTTTTTAATGTTATGAAGTGAGAGCGACAACTGTCACGAGGTCCCAATTTTAGCAAGTAGAGGATTCCCCTCTTCCCCTCTTTAAGTTCTATCCTAAGCCAACCAAGTGGTTAGGGCTATGAAGTCCTATCTTACACTAAACTAGAAAGGCCTGAGACCGTCTACCTTACTTGGCTAAAATAGCCAGAAAATGTAACAAGTAAGGGACTCAAACCAACAACCTTTCCGGTGAAAGTCAGAGTTCCGCTATACTTAACACCTGTGCTGTCCCATCCAATTCCCCGGGGAGGGACCCTCTCCACAAGAGATGGCTCGTTTATTAATTTACAGTCAACTACGCATCAACAGCTTGGGGGAGCGAAACTAATTTTCGTTTTAATTCGGGACTGTGTTTGTGTATCCACCTAGAGGAAATCATGTATCCACCCCTGAATGCAGTGTATTGCGGTTTTTAAATATAATACCCTATCTGAAAAACATTACTATTGTAACCAAGAGCTGTTGACGGTAGTGGCGCAGGCAAGGGGGGGGGGGGGGTCAGCGGGGTCCGGACCCCCCCCCAAATTGAGCAAAATAGCAAATTTTTTAGATATTTATCTAAAAAAAAATTCCCCCTTTTTCCAGTTTTCTTAATAAAGTTATCGTCTGCAAAATCAAATTTTTTTGCCGACAAACTATTTCAGGCCTATCTTTTAAGAAACAATCCCCGGGGGGGGGGGGGGGGAGTACAAAACTTATGGGGGTCCCATTCCAAATTTAATGCATTAAGGTTACAAGTGAACATTGCTTATTTTTTTAGCTAAAATTGTCGATCTGTTGCACTTTTTACGAATTCACGACTCCAATGTCAAAATTAAAATTAAAATTTTCTGAATGTTAGTTAATTGTCTTCAACTACTGTAGCACCGTTAGTGGAACGGTCTTAGGGTCGTCATAGAAGAAAATCAAAGCAATATGTATTGTTATAAATATTATTAGTGCGTTTCTTGAATTTGAGAAATTTATAAAATTTTCTTCTTACTATAATATATTATAAAATGGACCAATTTGAAAGTAGACAGTTAATTTAGAAGTTAAGGGCATTCAGCCCACAGAAAAGAGTGGTAAGCCTTACCAAAGGAAGTAGGCCTAGTAAGAGGAAGATGGAAGGCCAAAGCAGTGAAACTGAAGCAACATTTCCGCATAAACCGTTTGGTAAGGCAAGCAAATTCACTAGCAGGCATGAATGATGATCATAAACCATTGCGAACTATTTAAGGAAGTTGAAAGTTATATCAGTGATTTTTTGTCAGATATGCGTCAATTCTGATATAACAGAGTCTAGGAGTCCGTCAGGGTATAAAATCAACAAAAATATAATAAGGAAAAAAGACGTCAATAATACTAAGCGATCTCGACGAATGTGATGAAAGTATCATAAGGAATCCCATAATTATGTATATTCATCCTAGAATGATTGCTGACTGTTAAGCTTGGACACCATGCGACAAGAAATATTAGAGCTTGATGGTCGCTACCAAATGCCCAAGGAGAGCCTCCGCGTATTTATCACTAGGCGTCTTCACTTCAGGTAAATTAGCAATCTGTGCTCTGTAGTTACTATAGGCTATATGAAAAGTAGTTCCGAGAGAAATGAATTTCAATTTGCTAGTATTAGTATTTTGGTCTGATAGATACAGTATTTCTAAAGACTTCTCCATAATATAAAGAAATCAATGTAATCAATTATTACTCGCATCAGAACTCATTGTGAAAATATTTTTCTTGGTTAAGTTTGAAGTAATAAAATAAAAAACACAACCAGTCGGTTGAGGAGACTATTATGTATACACGCATCAGAAGTGCAGCAGAAACAAAGAAGTCAAAATTTCAATGCTGTGCAGATTTAAGATGTTTGACAAAATACAACGTCTTGGTGGAGTCGCCACGCACGCTTTCTTGGCGTTATAGGTATTTACAAGGAATCCGAAACGCCAGGTCTGAAGGAAAGCGCATTGTATACCTTGGCGAGACCCTTATTGGCGTGATACACAGAAACTCTTTTCTGTGGCCTGTACTCTCTTAAGTTAACTTTCTACTTTCAAGTTGATCCATTTTATAACTTTGGTTAAATAAATAAATAATCAGTTATTTGCAAATAGACCTAAAAGTCCAATATAATGCAAATCTTATACAGCATTATGGTTTGCAAGTAAGGTAGTTTATTTTGATAATAATGCCATTTGTAATATTGAAGTAAGCTCACGAAGTTCGCTCCTTTTTCTTGTGAAAGCGGTTATTCCAACATAGGAAAAAGAAATAAATGTGGAGGTGAGAGGAAAATTACAAAAGCAGGCTGCAGTAAGGATTTGTACTGTTCAAGTTACGGATGGAATTATTTGACTTTGGCAGGATTTGAGAGACTTTAATGCCTTTTCCTAGATCACCAGGAAAACATGATTATTGTCTGTGCGCCTTTGTCTATGAGGGGGAAGAATTCGTAGAATTCTGCTCTGTGACACGTTACATTGTGGTTTTAGCTGTTGGTCATATTGCCCTAGGGCCTGGATGCAGTAATATAGAAAATAGGTTGTGCGTCATTGAGAGCTTTGCCCGGGGGCTTCAAAAGTACATTGTGAAAATGTAACGCTCTTTATTGTAGTTCTCCAGAAATTTCAAATTATCGAGCCATCCTGTTTTGTACTCTATTTCGAAATGTGGTGTAATTGGATGGCCCCAGATTTTTTGAATTTTTATTTTTATTTTCGATATTAACATAACAGCTCTTACCACAACCCTCTCATCTATTCACCCTTATTATCCCGCTGCATGGAATATATTCACCAAATCTACTGAAGTGCTTGACAAGGTAATGATAACCCCATATTTGATCAAAGGAAGTACCGATAGGGAGAGAGAGGGGGGGGGGGCAGGGATAACACAGAGATTGAGCTTTATAATAAGGTGGTTGATGTTCCACTTGTGTTTCCTACAGAGCTAATTGGCTAGTTTCCTTGCATACCTATTAAAACTTGAGTGACGCTGCCAACACTCAAGAGGAGAGGACTAAATTCAATCATTTTCCTACCACGATAGTCTTCAGGTGCTTCTATATTTCCGCAACGCAATAGGATCCGAAAACAATTGATGATAAAGTTAGGATAAACATTTGTACTCTTCAGCAGTGGGCGGACCCTTAAGCCAAAAAGGTCAATCGGATACATTCATTGAATTCTTTGCATGCGATTAGCCTAAATATAGTTGCATGAGCACCCCCAACCTTTTTAAAAATCAAGTGCAATAATTTGTAATTCGATCGGTGTTAGCTGGCTATTCCACTTGTCAATTTTTCTTCAACGACATTATCAAAATTGAAGAAAAATTGACAAGCGGAATAGCCGCCGTAGTGACGGTTATAAAATTGTACATAAATTTTTGGCTTTCCAATTTATACATAGTATAAGGAAAGCTTGGCGATGGTCGAAATTTTCGATTCCGAGATTTCAACGGATTTACACGTTTCGAGGTCCCAAGAACCCAAAAAAGTGGTTTTTACGAAATGTATGTCTGTCGCTCTGTCGCTCTGTCGCTCTGTCGCTCGGTCGCTCTGTCTGTCTGTTCGTCCATTTCCAGGCAAACTCCCCGGCCGATTTTGATGAAATTTTGCATGTAGGTTCACAAAAATCATTCCTCGAGACGATTTGTTTTATTTTGAGCGAACTCAATTTGGGGGGGAGGGGGGCTTATTTTCAAAAAACTCCAAAAAAACGTCTAAAAAAATTATTTCTCAAAAACGGCTACAACGATTTCTTTTAAATTCACATATATTGTAGTCGTTATAAATGTTAACAAAATGCGGGGGTTGCTTGCCCCATGATAGTTTACTTCTGGGGGTAAAAAAATAAAAAGAACTAAATTTTAATGAAAAATGGCTAAAAAATAATTTTTCAGCGAAACCTTTCTATCGATGATTTCTACCTTCTGGCATGCTTTAGGTGTTAAATTGATTAACGAAATCGGACAGGTTGCTTTCCCAAAAAACTAATTGGTTTTGTGCAAAAAAATATTTTTTTGAAAAATGATAGATAATTCGCGCTCAAATGCATTGCGTGTCCTGCCATTATTGCTGTGTGGTAATATGTTGGACTGACCTGTCTAGAATTTATCTCCCCTCCAGTGACGTTAGGTGGACAACCCCCCCCCCCTGAGATATCCGAAATTTAACCATAGGAATATTATTTACCATGAAACTACTCATTTTCTCTATCTACTAATGTTGATAAATTGGAAAGCATGTTCGAGTAAACTCGGACCGGTTCTATATTTTCATTATGTGAGACAGAGCGTATTTTAACAGTGCCGTCTAGTCGAGGTTTTCTGCCGCCTAGTGGTACACGTTTATGCCGGCGGCAATAAGACTCCCACAGGAAGGCCGAATTCCAAATTTGTACAATAACAACACGATAACATTCTAAAACAAATAAACAATATTTGTAAAACTAAAACAGTATCGTCACTTGAACTCTTGGTGCAGTTTGAATTTACGCGCTACGAGGTTATGTCACTTATGTGTTCACTTAGGAATTATATATATTTTATACACTATATAGAATTCGCTGCAAATCAATCCTTAGATTGCAACTCAAGAAGAAGATAGAATCGGATTTTGCTTAGTGCTGCCTAGTGAATATTCCTTAAAATATGCTCTGATGTGACTGGTTATTTTTATTGTATTTATTTATTGTGTAGGTATAGTTGTAAGCAGTTCTTAGGTTAGTAGTAGTAGTTAGTAGATAACGGAAACTAGCAAACTGGTATACGTACTCGATGTCAGCCTACACTGGCAAGGGGCAAAAATTTAGGGGGGGGGGGTCACAAGTTTTTTGTAAGTTTAAAAGGTAATTTTGTTGTTGTTGAAAAGTTGAGTTTTATTAATTTTTTTAACTAGGTATCTTATGAATTTGCTATGAATTTACTCAATTAGGGAGGGGGGTCATGAGCCCCCGACCACCTCCCCCCCCCCCCCGTGGATCCGCCTTTGTAACACTGGCTACAAGTGGCAATGGACAAGCTATGGTAGGCTGACATCATGTGACTTAACTTAACCATGTTCGAGTACTTAATAGATAAGCTAAACGTCATCATTAAATATATTACCATTTATTATATAAATAAATAAATAATGACGTTTTGTTGTGTTTCTAAGCCAACCTAATACCTCGGAATCTTCTCCCTTTTGTTCTTATATTAAAAAAACTCAAACCTACAGCTTCAAATAAATCTAAAAATATATAATGAAAGGCTCCCGCTCTGATCCGTGGAGGGTCGCCTCTACAAAGGTCGGTAAAACCTTTGCTGATAAAATATTTTTCCCGACAAGCGGCTACCACCCCTTTTGCCCTCACTGATGGGTATTTTATTATGATTTAAACACGGCCATCTAAGTTGGATCTAAATAATCTATTCTATGTTATGATAGGCAGTTATTCGGCCATTGTATGGTAACACATTTCTAACATTTTATCAATTTTAAAAGCCTTGAAACCATTTCAGAAGGTTTAGAAATGTGAAAGGATGTTAAGAATAACAAAGATTTTTACGAACGATGTATTGATTTGTTTAAAGCTATACAGGGAATTTGAGGTCGGAAGTCATATTATTACACTTAGTCAGGATATGAGGACGAGGAGTAGTGGTATGGACTCTTAGAGTTTTTCATTTCCAATTTATACGTAGTATAAGGAAAGCTTTGTGATGGTCGAAATTTTCGATTCCGAGATTTCAACGGATTTACACGTTTTGAGGTCCCAGGAACCTAAAAAAGTGGTTTTTACGAAATGTCTGTCTGTATCTCTGTCTGTCTGTCGCTCTGTCTGTCTGTCTGTCTGTCTGTTCATCGATTTCCGGGAAAACCACTCTGTCGATTTTGATGAAATTTTGCATGTAGGTTCACAAAAATCATACCTCGAGACATTTTATTTTATTTTAGGCTAACTCAATTTGGGGGGTTTTATTCTCAAAAAACTCCAAAAAAACGTCTAAAAAATGTATTTCTCAAAAACGGTTCCAACGATTTCTTTTCAATTCACATATATTGTAGTCGCCATTAATGTTAACAAAATGCGGGGGGTCACTTGCCCTTTATAGTTTACTTCTGGGGTTAAAAAAATTAAAATAACTCAATTTTCATGAAAAATGATTAAAAAAAACCTTTCTATCGATGATTTCTACCTTCAGGGATATTTTAGGTGTTAAATTGAGTAACGAAACCGGACAGGTTGCTTTCCCAAAAAACTACTTGGTTTTTTGCAAATTTTTTTTTTTTTGAAAAATTATAGAAAATTTATTCTCAAATGCATTGCGTGCCCTGCCATTATTGCTGTGTGGTATTGTGTTGGTCTGACCTATCTAGAATTAACCTCACCTCCAGTGACGTCAGCTGGACAGCCCCCCCCCCCCGAAATATCGGAAATTTAACCATAGGAAAATTATTTACCATGAAATTATTCACTTTCCCTATCTACTAATTTTGATCAATTGGAAAGCATGCTCGAGTAAACTCGGACCGGTTATTTTTTTTTAGAATGACTGTTTATACTTATATAGTGGCCCGTAGGTCCCTCGTCCAATGCCAACGACCCCATGGATTTCGGAAATTATTTGTATTGTTTCTGTAAAATATTTTGGCCATTGGCAAACTGGTATACCGTAAAATGGGGCGAAGTGAATCAGATGGGGCGAAGTGAATCACGCGTGCATTTTTTTAAATTTGTCGCGTTTGCGTAGTTGTGACAATATTTCATGTCGTTTTGTTCGCATTTTGTAATTGTTTGGTTTTTACGGCTACCAATTCTTATATTTTGGTATGCATTGTCATATTAGTTGGCGAGTAATTAATATTATTTTTCAACTTATGAATTTCTGATATAAGAAATTTAAAACTTTAAACCTGTGTGGAGCATTAAATTAGGCTGTAACTGAAATATTTTTATTTTGGTTACCGAAACGTATAGGTAGGTAAGCGAAAAATAAATTAAGCGGAAACATTTGTATTGTTTCGCTGATGAATTTTTTAATAATTTTTCGTCACCCCATGGGGCCAAGTGAATCAGGCTTTCGACACCCATAATTATCTTAATAATTATCATAATTCATTTTCAGTACTATTTTATAGTTTAATTAAAAACTAATGATGATGGCCGATATTATTTGGGGATTGTTACTGATGTTCGTGACGATGCTCTTATGGTAAATTTTTAAGGAAGGAAGGAAGGAAGATAGCAAAATGTACGTTTTTCCAGACATAAGTCACATAACGGATGATCAGGAGGTTAGCACCTGCTATATGGTAAAAAAGGTAAAGGTCAATGATATGCGGCATGGCTGTTTCGAACTGAAAAAAAATCGTTCATTATTGAGCAGCCCAAAAATATTTTTTTTAGCTCGAAGTTAATGGTTTTAATTATTTATTTTAATGTCATAACATTTCATTAGCATTAATAGCGGTGACAAACTGGAGTAGAAGTGAAGAAATAGCCAAAGCGCAAGATAGAATTACATAATTAAGTCAGCAGAGTATTATTTGCTGCGCAGGTAGCTACGTCTGTGTTGCGGAAACGTTTACATTTTGTTAGGTTGGCAATTCCGTGCAAAAATAATTCGATTCCCTACACCCCAGGGCAGGGTGAAGAGAATCAGACAGCGATTTTAAGGTGTGATTCACTGGGTCATAAACTATTTGTTATTACTGATAACGTCTAATTAATAACAGGACTAAGTTAATGAATGATTAAGCTTAGCTCTCTGTGAGTCAGCGAGTATAGTTCGTATTTTAAAAACCTTAAAAGTTTAGAAAACCGTCAAAACTGATTCACTTCGCCCCATTTTATGGTACGTTCTCGATGTCAATCTACATCGGCTACAAGCGATAATGGAACGGCTGATACAAGCTTACCATCAACGCAATGAAACAGGCGAAAGCATGACTTAACCAAGTACAGATGCGACTCTTACATTCACACAAAAGGTTCTTAGTTGGTGCCCCACTCTTGTGGCATTTTTTGGCTATACTTTGGAGGGTATGCAAAAACACGAAGGTCTTCTTAGTTGAGTGTAAGAGATAGCTTTTTAGACGTAATATAACTATATAAAGTCATTTATCGCTCCTTGATTAGCCAACTGTTTTAACTGCAAAATTACATATTTCTTATCACATCAAACAATTTCATTCCCCCCCTTTTTTTACGTATCTGCAAGCCTGTAAAAAAATTGAAAATTTCTTGGCTGAAGTGTAGTCGATACATAGATTAAAACTCCCGAAAAAAAAAACTTTGGAACGCTCCCCTGAAAAATCAGCATTTTTTTTTTGTTTTTAATTGGGGTACAGGTGTCACCTGTGTGCACTTAAGCCTATTGGGCCTATAGTGCCCCCTACAACTAAGTATCTACATCACTTCCGTGAGGCCTACCTCCCTCAGCATTTTGCAGTTAGAACAGTTGCGATATTATAAACGTGTAAATCCACTGAAATCTCAAAATGGAAAATTTAGACCATTATATTAACATATAATTAGAAAAGCAATAAAAAGAACAAGTCACACAATGCGAATAATCTCTTACACTCAACTAGGATGACCCGGGACCGCCTGCTTTACATGATCTCCGAAGCATGGCCAGAAATTGTAGGCAGTGTGGGACTCGAACCTTTCGGGTGAAAATCAGAGTCCGTACCAGTAATCTACATATCCTGACTAAATGCCAGTTATGGATTTCAGGCCTCTGGAAGATTATTATATGTACATCTATAGCGATATATATATTTTAATTTACTTACGTCCGAGTAATTCACACGGGCTGGGGACGAAACTTGAATGTGTGAGATGTTAGACAGGCCAGTGTATACTGTCCTATGGGTGGATCCCTCATCACTGGTTACCTAATATACATGTTACGTAACCCACATATGGAACACCTTGCACTTGTATCTTCTTTGTTTGCTAAGTATATTAAATTATAGGTAAACAGCAGTCCGTATGTCCAATGTAGCCTAACGGTACTCATTTAAATAAATAAATAACTAAATCATGACTTCTTGTTGTTCAATTACTAAGCGTACCTAGCGGAGTTAGGGCTATAAAGCCCTCTCTTACACTCAACTAGGATGACCCGGGACCGCCTGCTTTACATGCCCTCCGAAGCATGGCCAGAAAATGTAGCCAGTGTGGGACTCGAACCAGCAACCTTTCGGGTGAAAGTCGGAGTCTATTACCTACAACCTGAAGCATGTTTATATTTCTAAAATGAAAAGTTTACATGCAGGAGCAGAAAACCTCAGCTTTTGCATTCAATTCCAAGAATGAGATATAGAAAGGTGAAGGGAAACTCTCTTTGCGGTGAAGATTTTAACGGGGAATAAATTTTCTGGTTGTAATTTGTGGTGTCGGTTTTAACGGTGATGTTCCCTATGTCATTTTTCATCTTCACTATTGTAAAGTTGTTGTCTGTGCTGTAGACGCCTAGCTTAGTAAATATGTTTTTATAAAACAGGCCATTGTTCCGTTGGTTTTTTTTTCGTTTTTATGTTTTTGGGGTATTGATTCTGTTATTTCCCACCCAAAATTCGAGGCAGAATATTGCCAAAAATTCAAAAAAGAGGCACTTCTCGCCAATGTTCTCTGCCAGTAGCTCGAAGGGTATTAACGCTTTTACCTCTTCAACCAAAGTTAGTTTGTTAGTTTGTTTCCAACACCTGCTTTCAGAATTTCTGCTTTAAGCGACCCTGTCAGCCTGGCGGGGGGAGTGAGTCTGTTTGTTAACTTGAGGCACCCTAAGGGCAGACTCCTTCACTTCGGGGGAAGGGGAGTTGACTGACAGGGTGGGCCTCCTGATTATAGTGGACTCCGAACCACTCGGGGAACATAGTAAAGTCACACGATTAAATCGGAGGTGACCAGGGCTCGACACGCACGTATAGATTGACTGGTATATAGGCCAAGCGCCGTTTTTTTTTTTTTTTTTTTTTTTTTTTAACTCCATCCAAGTGGGCGTCACGGGGGGGGGGGGGGGTTTGCTTCAGCAGCCGCCATCTTGAAAAACAGGTTTTATTGAATATCTTGCGAACCGCGCATCGTACGATAAAAGCAGTAAAAATCATTTTTATAGATAAGAATATTTGCCTAATTTTGTTTTTTTTGAATCTTTTTTCTGCTGTTTTTTATTTGTAGCGCTTCAAATTTTTTACAATATGGTTTTTGTTTAAATATTTAGTTAATGGTCAATGATGAATTAAAAATGGTGGTAACTCATTTGTAGAGCATGAAATTTCCTATAAATTTCATTAAAAACTTTTTCCCGTAGCACTTACAGTTTAGTACCTGCATGCAGCTTGGCATGTAACACTGTCATTATATTAACTTTGGTGTAGGAGGTAACCTCTTTGTTATAACCGAAATTGGAGGATATATGCGTGCAAGGCCGTAGCCAGGATTTTTTCCCGGGGGGGGGGGGTCAGAATTTTCATTGGATATTACATAGTGTTATTTATTTTTCCTTTCAAAATCCGATTCTATATAGTATCAAGCCATTTCATTTCGGGGGGGGGGGGGTTTGAACCCCCATGAACCCCCCCCCCCCCCCCCCCCTTGCCTACGGCCTTGTATGCGTGGTATAGATGCGACTTTGATGGCAAGGTGGTAGCGTGCTTGCACTTGTGCGAGTCTCTACACACCTTGCGGTCGGAGACGTGTCGAACCTCGACACAAGCAACGATTTGGTGACTTAGTGAGGCGATTAAAGAGGTTAATCGGATACAATCATTAAATTGTTTGTATGGGATTTAACATTAAAAAAAAACCCCCGAGTGAAGTCACAAAGAACTGAAATTGAGTTCTTGTTACCGATGAATTCGTCTGATTGAAATCTAGCCACAAGGAAGAAGATCTATTGGCAGACCGAGGACAACCCTCGAGGAAAGGATGGAACAACTCGCCGGAGCAAGAGGGAAAACAATGGTCGAGATTAAGGCGTTAGCGTCACACCGAGGCGACTTCAGGACATCCTCCCCCAAGCCGCACATGTGGCACTAAGGGGGAAGTGAAAGAAGAAGAAGAAATCTAGCGATTTAATGTATCATCTGAAACTGATTCTGGCATCCTCTATTGTAACACTAGTTCAAAGATTGCGTTTAGAAGCAACCACATCGCAATTAGCTACAGTTTTTTTTTGGCTCTCCTGAAAATTTAACAGCAGTGGACTTTGTCTGGTTTTACATAACATGAATATGTCTTCATGTCTTTTGTGGTTGCTATTATACCACTCATATATAAAAACTGGACTTGTTTGCTTCAGCCGCCATATTGAAAAACACGTTTTATTTAATATCTCACAAACCGCGCATCGTACGATAAAAACAGTTGATATATTTTTATATAAAATAATATTTGCCATCTTTTTTATTTAAAACGTTTTTATGTAAAATGTATAGTTCTTTATTTGTAGCGCTTCAAACTTTTTACAATATGGTTTTTGCTAAATATTTAGTTAATGGTCAATGATTAATTAAAAAAAATAAGAAATAGATTTTTATATTTTTATATTTTATTTGATTGGTTAAATCATTTAAGTAGGCCTAAATGGATTTTGTATTATCAATGTTTATCACAGGAGGTCTTCCAAAAACAATTTTGCCAACGGCTATGGGTACCGCGGAACGGAAAATTAATTAATTAGTACTCGCGCCATGTTAAATTTCTATTTAAAAAATCGAAAGAATTTCCTTAATGAAGCAGTAAAAGTCAAACAAATAAATGCAAAAACAGCATAACACTATGCTACCTACAGTGTTGAAGAATGTAAGAGAGGGTTAAATTGCTGGGGCGAAACATTCCATAATAATGCACCTTTGTCCTTGTCTGACTTTTTTTTTTTTTTTTCCTTCGTGGGGCCTACTCGTTTGAGTTCCTATAAGCGTCGACCTAGAAGGTCTTTTGCTTCCACGTTTGCCGTCTACGCCCATCTTATAACACCAGTCTTTTTGATAAATTCTAGTGTTTTTGTGATGGGATTAGATCGGATGGTTTCCTCTTCAGACCTAGGGTGGCCAAGAGTTTGGTATCGAGTTTGTCCCAGCGCTTCACATTCAAAGAGAATGTGTTCAGCTGTTTCTTCTTCAACTTCACACAGTCTGCATCTACTGTCGTTTTTCACGCCAACTCTATGCATGTGTTTGTTGAAGTGGCCGTGGCCCGTAAGCGTGCCAACCACCCTTCTAGCTTGCTCTCTACTTAAAGAGAGAAGCTGATCGGTGAGCTTCTTACTAGGACCCGGAATAACCTTCTTAGCAAATCTGCTTTCCGGGACTTTCTTCCATTCCTCTGCAGTTTTTCTCTGCACCCATTTTTGTACAGAAGTACGGGCCTGGCAATAAGCCATCCCGTACTTAGGTTCTGCACCAATGAATGGCGTTTCTGCACCTTTTCGAGCCAGCTCGTCGGCTCTTTCATTCCCATCAAAGTTCGAGTGCGCCGGGACCCAAATCAGCGAGACTGAGTTTTCCCGACACACCTTTATTAGGAGGTTGGTGCAGTGCCACACCATTTTTGATGTGATCTTGTCTGACTTTACCTCTCCCGATCACTAAATAAATGAGCAGCTCCCATACATTTATGTTTTAAAACCTTTCCTTGCCCTGACTGCTAAACTGACAGAGTCTCAATAGCATACGAGTTGTTAACGTACGGTGCGGCTAGGGCACAAAGTGCTCACGAGGTTTTTTAATTTTATGCATCACGCGAGTACCATTCAAGGGCGGATCCAGCGGAAAATTTAGGGAGGGTCACAAGTTTTTTGTACGTTTAAAAGGTAATTATGAATTTACTCATTTATGGGGGGGGGGGTCATGACCCCCCGTGACCCACCCCCTGTGAATCCGCCACTGGTACCATTAAAAAGTAACTATACTGGAAATTTCGCATACTGTATTGAGTATAGTACTTTACAAAACAACAACCATCCAAACGTAAACTAATATATTGACAAATTGAAACACGAGGCTTAATGTGTAAAGTCAAAATTTTTCGAAAACATAAAACAAGCGTACGGAAATAGACGCATGACACTGTCGATATGCTACAAGTCAGGGCCTGTAGAGTAGTGGTACAGACTCCGACTATCACGCGAAAGGTTGTTGGTTCGAGTCCCACACTTGCTGCATTTTCTGACAATTATTTAATTGCCAAAAAGATAGTCTCAGGGGTTATGTACCACCATGTTCCCCTGCCAACGCTGTGCAAACCACTAATAAGTTTGCCGTAGTTTGAAACGTACTCTGCTCTCTTGGATTCAACTTGGTATGGTGACCGTTGGCAAAGGCACGTCCTCGAAAACGCTGGAAGGATGAGTTGGAAACTGACCTTCGCGAGTTGGGAGTCCGCAGATGGTGGAGCGTTGTACAGAACCGAGATGACTGGAGGAGTGTTGTCGACCAGGCGTAAGCCCATCAAGGGCTTTAGCGCCAGTTTGCCAATGGCCAAGAATTCTTACGGAAACATTACAAATAATGTCCGAAATCCATGGGGTCGTTGGCATTGGACAAGAGACCTATGGGACATTATAAGTAGGCCTGGGTCCATAAAAAGTCCTTAAAAAAATTACAATTACAATTACCCTAGTCATTTTAAATTCAGAAATATAGGAAAGCACAGACTAGTACTGAGAATATAGTTTTCCCTCAGCTGCGTACATAACTGAGAGCAACATGTCAACATAGAATTATGCACAATGATTCCTGCATGAGCAACAAATTAACACAGTAATGACATGACATTCTCAAAATTACCGTTAAACCTGAAATAGTGAGCCGCAGGATCTTGCTGTCGTTGTTAGTTATTACATACTATACCGGGTAATCACTTATTTTACAATCTCAGTATTTAGCCAACCGTTAATTTAGTTGCCATATTCGTTAAGCCTTTAGCATGCTCTGTCGATCTCTGCGTTCAAGGGTATAACTGTATAAGAAGGGTACATGGAAGATATTGTTGGTGAATATTATTTAATGTTGACGCATACTCTGTTTTCATTTATAAATAATTCCCTCCAACACTACAGCAGGCTAAACCATGACAATCCTTTAAAGACATTGTAATATACCCACTATAAAAATCATGTACAGTGTAGGTAGACAAATAGAGTAGTGGAACGGGCTCCAAATTTCACCCGAAAGGTTGTTTGTTCGAGCCCTACACTAGTTACATTTTCTGACCATGCTTCGGAGGGCATGTAGAGCCCGTAGTGGCCGTAGTGTCCCGGACTTTCCTAGTTGAGTGTAAGAGGGGGCTTTACCACTAGGTTGGCTCAATAATCAGTGGCGGCGCTAGAAATTTTAAGGCGGGGGCCATGGGGGGCATGACTTCTATCTGGGGGGCCAATGAAAAAATAAAACATTTTTCATTGGGAGTAGCATTGGCGTAAATTCCCAAAATTTCTGGGGGGGGGGGGCTTTAGGACCCCAAGACTTTGATTCATTACTCATTCCCTGCTGAAGTCGGCCCAACAAATTATATGGCTTTATTATTATTTAAATTCTATTTTTTAATGTGTATGAAATACATTATACACTAAACTATTCAAGTTAAGCAAAACAAAAAAATTAAAATGTAAACTTTTTCGAAATTTTAAAAATAAAAAAAATTGTTTTTAATCACCTGAAATTTTTTACAAGTTCTGACACGCTCAGCGACCTAGTCGTCTCATTCTCTATAATGCATGACGGCGAAATTGCTGAACTTGTTCTGAATGGTGGTACCAGGCGCAGAGAAAGGTGGGCCCGGAGTTTTCCCCGGAGAAAAAAAATTGATAAATGGGCCCAAATTAGTGAGGGTTAGCGCATGTTATATTCTGGAGGAAGGGTGGGCCCCAGGGTCTCCCCCGGAGAAAAAAAAATTGATAAATAGGCCCATATTAGTGAGGTTTTACGCATATTATATTCTGGAGTAAGAGTAGCCCGGGGGTTTCCCCCAGCGAAAAAAAAATAGATAAATTAGTGAAGTTTTACGGATTTTGCAAGCAGTACAGTTGAGATTTTACCGACGAATAAACCTACCACTCAGGGAGGCCCGGCCCGGGGGTCAACCCCGGAGAAAAAGTTTGAAAAAATAGGTCAGAAATATTGGGGTTTTAAGCATTTTGAGTAATTTTTATATTTTTGTGAAAGCAATTAGTCAATATTGTTGATTATTGATTTTTTTTTAATGATGTCTTTCATGTGAAATAAGCATACTATAATTGAGTTAATTTCCCTTTCGTTATTGTGGTTACTATGTCTTTCCCCCCATAACGTATTTGTCACAAATAATCCTGGGGGGTGCTACGGGAGCCCCTGGATCCCAGGACCCCCCTGTCCACGCCAATGGGGAGTAGGTACCGTAATGAAAGTAAGTAACTTGTTACCAGTTGTGTCGGAATTTTTTGAATTACGGTACAATAATTTTTCAATTTAACAAAATGCCAAGTATGTCAATAGTGGGGGGGGGGCAGGAGGGGCCGGAGAAACTGTTGGGGGGGCAGGCACCCCCGTAGCGCCGCCACTGTCAGTAATAGACCAAAAAGTCATTATAATTTTTTTTACCATAAAATCTTTTTAATAACTTGACAACAATAAAACCGTATGCATAGCTGATTAAATCAAAACATTTTCTGGTGTAGGCCCTAATATAATTACAAAGGCTTTCGCGGCCGGAGTTACGTGACAAAGCAGTTGATGCTGAGCCTCCGAGATACAATCTTAGATGTCTATGCAGTTCCACTGAAGATGTCGACCGCAGATGTTGACAAAACGTTTGGAAGTACTCTTTCAGAACGACCATGGCCTATCATCCCATATTCAACTGCGCTCCCACCTCCCCTGAAATAATCCGGGCTTGCTGTATCATAATAGCTTAATTTCTTTTAATAACTTTATATATAAAAAACTTTATATATAAAAAATATTAATTTGTTTTCCCCAATCTCTCATATTCAGTCATGCTAATGATTACTTGAATGATTACTTACTTACTTACCTAATACACACCGTCACACAATGCTATTGGAAACCTGTCGTAAATCAACACAAGTATCAAGTGACATAGTGAGGCGACCATTGGTATAAAAAGCCGTAATACCTGGGAGGGGGGTGTTAGGACTCCATGTGTTCCGAACCCTTAATTGTCAAAATACCGGGGGTGGCCGGGTGGGGTGGAGACTTAGAATCCCAAAAACTTAAGATATTAATTATCAAGGATTACAGTGCAGATTCAAGCATAAATATTAAAAAAATTAAAGTCCGAAATAACATAGGCTATTATTCATTTACTTAATCAATTTGTTTTATTTCCTCAAAAACACTGGGGGGGGGGGGCTTGACAGGTACCTGGGGGTGGCTTAGCCCCCGACCTCCCTCTTTAGTTAAGCCAATGGAGGCGACTGAGGAGGTTATTTGGATGCATGCATTTAATGAAATTAAAAGGAAATGAATGAATGCAATTGAAAATCTTTATGAAAGGGAATTGAACAATAAAATCAGTTCCATTTCTTTTTTTAATCTTGTTGCTATTAAATAATAAATAAATAAATATATATTTCTGTTAAATTATACAATGAACAATTGTTGCATCCATATCCACTAGGAGGGCACGCTGGATCGGACACCTACTTCGGCATGATAACTTAGTCGGCTGCATCATTGAAGGGGCCATAGAAGGCATAAATCGACGGGGATGGCCACGAAACGAATATCTCCAACAAGTTAAAAATGATTTGGGGATATAACGTCCTATGTGGAGCTGAAGAGGACATGCCAAAATCGCGGAGATTGGAGAAATCGCTGCAATATGCTGCTGCCAACCAGCCATCTTCCGGCTGTATGTTGAAGTAAGTATACAATCAAGCAATCAACAAGTAATTGACAAGAAAGTATAAAGTAAAATCGTCAAAATCAGGTAGGTCTGTCATTGTTATTGTGCTAGTTCCTTAGTGACAGTGTATAGAAAGCGTTCTTTAAGAGATGGTCTCTAAGCAATTATTTAGGGAAGTTGGTAGCATTTCTCGCCGCTCTCAGTTCAATCGGGAGTTTTCTAAAGTAGACGAAACCTTGTAGTATAGGATCCAGTCGCTCACACTTGGCTGTGCGTGGTGCGGGCCTTACACAGGTCTCCCCGTTGCCTCGTGTTGTAGCTGTGGGTATCCCCGTTTTGTTTAAATTTCCCCCACAAGTCAGGCTTTAAGATAAGTAAAATACATCTAAACATGTAGTTCAGAATTCAACTGCAAAATTTATAGAGATGGTGTTAAAGGAAACAGGCCATAATAAGCTATAAGCAGATTCGAAATGCTGGCACTCGCATTAGAGTGCATTTTCTTCATTAATAAGGAACTGATGTTTTTACTTTAGATTCCTTTGTCGCCGATTGAATTTAATTTTAACACGGGCTTGTCTTGATCCCCTTTGTAATTAATTAGTTTATAAAGCCCATGAAAGCATTTTGCTGACTTAATTTACTTATCCCCCTCACGGGGTCAGCAGCGCGGATTTTCACTTTCCAGGCGCTCCTGTCTAGAACATCTTTTGGTGACAGACCAGGTGTCCTTACGCCCCCCTCACTTTTGTTTCTAAGATCATTATGTGTGCGATAAGTAAGGTTTTTGACAAAATTCTCAAACAAAGAATCTATGAGCATATTAAATCTGTCATTAGTCCATCTCAGCATGGATTTGTACCTAGAAGGTCAACTGCCTCTTACTTACTAACACTTACCGAAATTCTATCAGAAAATTTCCAGAAAAATAGTCAAACGGATGTTATTTATACTGACTATGCAAAGGCTTTTGACAAAGTGGATCATGAAATACTTATTAGCAAATTAAGGAAATATGGTCTTTCGAAAAAAACTTAATAAAATTACTTATCTCATATTTTTCGGACAGGAAACAATTTATTTTCTACGAAGGAATTTGCTCCGCACCATTTATCATCCTTTCCTCTGTAATCCAAGGTAGCACTCTAGCTCCTCTATTTTTTATTCTTCTGGTAAACGACTTACCCCAGATAATCAAGCATAGTAAAATACTAAAATTTGCTGATGATGTCAAACTGTTAAAAGAAATAACCAATGTAGATGATTGTTTATTACTTCAAGAAGATCTAAACTCCTTTACGATTGGAGCAAGAAAAATATATTACACCTCAATATTGCCAAATGCCAATACATAGCTTTTTCTCTCAAAACGTATCAAATTAATTTTACATATTCAATTGATTCTGTAAATCTTAATAGAGTAACCGTAGTTAAAGATTTAGGTATACTATTGGACTCAAAATTAACCTATAATAATCATATTGATAAAATAATAAACAGAGCCAACAAAATACTGGGGTTTATCATTAGAAATACTCGAGGTATAATAAGTAACCAAAAAATAATTTTTAGTTTATTTAACTCCCTATGCAGGAGTATACTCGAATATGGTTGTGAAGTTTGGGACCCCTATACAAAGGGCAACATAAAAAGTTTAGAAAAAGTACAAAAGAGATTTTTAAAATGTATGTACTATAGACAAACGGGTGTTTACCCACAACTAATGCCTTACGAAACATTACTAAATAACTTTCTGATGCCCACGCTTAAGACAAGAAGAACAAAAATTGCAATAAAAGTCTTATATAACATATTCCACTCACTACTCGATTCATCAGAGCTCTTAGAAAAACTTTTAATTAATACCCCAAATAGACGATCCCGAAACAATGACCTTTTTTATCTACAAACTCCCCGAATGAATATATGTGCGAATACTCCCATTTACAGGCTAACTAAAATATTTAATCTTAATGCTACACATTTAGACATCACCGATGGCAAACGTAAATTTATTAAAACATTAGCTATAATGAATCCAATAGACTACGTTTTATAAGATTACCATTTTTAAATAATAAAGACTGAATTAAGATGTATAAGAATGATATGTATTGGCAGATAGTATTACTTTATAGCATTACTTTTTATTTTTATCATTACTTACCAACTAGATAACTTGTATACAACTTATTTATTTAATCTTCATATTATCAAATAGATGTACGATATACTGCTTATAATTATAATTGTACAATAGTTATGTATCACACATGTAAATTATGATAAGCATAGTTAAGTAAGTTAAGTTAATTTGCATATTATTGGACATTGTCTGTTGGCAAATAAACGATTATTTATTTATTTATTTTATTTTATCCTCGGACGTCATCGTTGTCTCCACCGAATAGCCCCTCACACGTGCTAGCAGGTTGTCATCTTCTCTCCTCTTCGTGTGGCCCCATCATGCCAGTATAACCAAATTTAAAGGATTAAGAAAAAACTGGACTTGACTGGATTCGAACCGCTGATCTACGCCTACTGCTTTAACAGCGTTAATACGACGCCTCGGATAGGCGTGGATCGTGGGTTTGAATACCGCCAAGTCAAGTATTTTCTTCATCCCCTATATTCGGTTAGAACGAGGAGGTTACTCCTTCAATCAAGGTTAATTTAGTGTTACCATATTAATCATGAAATGAGTCGTAAACACGCAGATACCGCACTTCGGACTCCCAGTGTTACATACCATATAATACTGCAATATATTACCATCATATCAAACTCCGTTCCATGACTTTTACGGTGATCAATGCCAAGGCCATAGCAAAGGGGGGTTCATGGGGGTTCAACCCCCCCCCCCCCCGAAATGAAATGGCTTGGTACTAGATAAAATCGGAATTTGAAAGGAAGAATAAGAACCACTTTGTAATATCCAATGAAATTTCTGAACCCCCCCCCCCCCCCGGGAAAAAAATCCTGGCTACGGCCTTGATTGTTGCTGCTTTTTACTCCTGTCCGTGGTCGTTATGCCGCTCCATCGTTTCTACCCACAACCTGAGAGTACTTTCAGTTTTATCTCATGAGTCGCGAACCAGAACGATGTCGTCTGTGAAGAGAAGGATTCCTGGCGCTTGTTTTCAGACGCTGGTAGCCTCTGCCTCTTCGGCAATAAGTTCTAGTCATACTTATGGAAGACCCGTTGGCGAGTTGCTGAATGGACGTCTGGTCTACTGCCCAAAAGTGCTGGCACTTTCCGGCATTAGACCAGACGTCCAATCAGCAACTCGCCGACGGGTCTTCTATAAGTATGATTGAAACTTATTGCAAAAGGGGCAGAGGCTACCAGCGCAATCGTGTCGCCACCCCTTCATACATGAGGAGCATGTACGCAAAAAGCGATTTGTCACAAAAAAATAATTTTTGAGTTGGTAGTATCACTGGAATCGTTGCATTGACAGTTACAAAAAAAAATAATAATAATAATATTAATAATAATAATAATAATAAAAAGTCTATGGCAATTCCTATGTTATCAAAGAATATTAATTAAAATATTACATTCCATAATGTACCTGTTGAAGCATTTAGATTTTAGAAGTTTTTTGTCTTATCGCCCACATTGAAAATAAAGACAATTTTCTTTCTTTATTCTTTCTCTCCTGCATTTTCAGTGCCAAGTGACAAATCGTCTTTTGCAAACATGCTCCTCACATATCCTTTATAAGACGTAAGTGGTGATCTGAGATAGCTCAAAAACTAATTAACGAGTTGTCAGGGGTGAACCCTATATAATAAAGGGGACAGCAAATGACGCTTCGGTGTGGTTAGAAAAGAGGGTGGACTGATTCATTAACCCTTTCCGGTATGGTGGGCATACCAGTAACCCACCAACAAATTATTTTTTTTCTAGCTCAAGTACAGTGGGACCAGGCGCGGATAGCCCCCCCCCCCCCGTTAGGTTCCTCAAATTGCGTAAAACCCCACTATTTCAGCCCAATTTTTCACAAATTTTCTCCCGGGGGGGGGGACCCCCGGGCCCCCCTTGTGTCTAATTCTATTCATTACCTATAATATAGAATCCTTATTGCTCTGAAAATGCGTAAAACCCCAATATTTCAGCCCTATTTTTCACAAATTTTCACCCGGGGGGGGGGGACCCCCGGGCCCCCTTCCATATTTCCGAACCCTCTGACTTATGCGCATAAGACACGAAGGTCATTAATTTAAAAGCTGCGTACGTCCATGAGGACGGCTTTCACCATTTTATACACTTTTATGAAAATGGATCTTTTTGATTCGTATTTAATCTTAGCCCCCTCCTTAGCCTCATTCTAGATCCGCGCCTGAGTGGGACTGAGGCAGTCCCACCTTACCAATGTTGCGCGTAAACACCATTTACTGATTTTAAATTTCAGCGCGAAGTTGGTGACCATTTCTGTCTTCCATTGAGATTTCCTTTTCTTCAACCACCCTTTTTTACGACAGCAAAGTGTTGAATTTTTTAAATGTTGAGAAACATTTCTTTTGTTTCAATTTTTTCAAAACTAATTGATTAAACATTACAGAGATAAGTAATTTTGTTGTTTATAATTTATTTAATTCGTTTTCTTACTTATCAGCAATTTATGTGGTGGGTTAGCAGAGACCCCACCATTCCAGTTGGTCATTACGGACTGTGACAACCACTACAGCGTAAAGTTATTATTGATGCCAAAGAATTAGCTGTTTCATGGTATCTCCACTTTACGTTTGTATGTAAGTTTCAGACTTTTGCTGACATCATGTGGAAGTTAAAGAACCGACTGCTACACTTGGAAAATGAGGAAATACGGGAAGCAATACCATCTGATGACATGATTAGCAACAATGGATGAGAGTCCAGGGAGCATGAAGAAGGAGAGATTTCTGTACAGGAGGCATATGAAAGGGATGAAGGATTTCTATTTCATTGACGCTATTGTAGTAAACAGCTATAAGATTTACAAAGAAAGAAGAAACGCTCAAAACATATAAGTTGCACCTAATTTTAATGTTGGTTTTTGCCAACAGCCAAGCGCCGAAAAAAGTGGGGGGAAAATCCATTGTGTTGGTGAGACGAAACAAATCTACACCCCCCACGGAGAAGCTACGGGGGTGCCTGAGGGGGCCTGGCCCCCCCCCAACAGTTTTTCCGGCCCCTCCGGGGCCCCCCCACTTTTGAGATATTTTACATGTTGTTAAATTGCAGAATAAGTGAACGGTATACCTACTCCCAATGAAAAATGTTTTGTTTTTTCATTGGCCCCCCCAGATAGAAGTCATGCCCCTCCACGGCCCCCCCCCCCGCCTTAAAATTTCTAGCTTCGCCACTGCATAGGCCAGAACCACGAGGAGACGCTTTGGCTTCTGCAGCTCAAAAACCAATGAAGTGAGGAGCTGCTGGGCTTGCCAATAATTGTCAATAAAAAGATGCATTGCAGGTCTTTCTTTATTAACGTTTTGGGGCTCATTGAGACTTAAACATGAACCCAGGATTTTTCATTGGGGGAGGGGGCAAGATTGAATATTTTATTCTCACAGGGGAAATGAGGAATCCATAGTAATTTACATGTAAGTAAAAAGACAACCCGATCCAGAATTTCTACTCTATAGTGGGCCGGGCAATAGAGTAAACGGTCCCTCTCCCCCAATTAATTGATTAAGTCAATTTAAATTATAGTTTTAGGACATCCCGAAGAGGGGGGCCGGGAGGGGAGGGGGGGGGAAATTAGAAAATGGAGGTGAGATAAAGACATCTTTAGTACATCTAAAGTAGGCACTTCATTCGTATGGTCATACATATGGTACCTAAAATTAAACATACACCACATCAATATAAAGCTGTTGAACTTGAATATGGTTAGTAACATAGGGACAGAAATGAGTTGGATAACCACTGGGGGGGGGGGGGCTGGGTACTCCCCCAGGGAAAACTTTTAAATGTATATTTGGTACATTAGTAAAATAGTTATTTCTATTAAACAAAAAATAAAAAAAACTTAGAGTTTTAGAAAAACTTGTTATAACAACCCGAATTAGTAAAACCCAAATAATCGTTAAGAAATTAACTTTGTCTAAGAAACCCACTTGTGTTAGTATAAAACCCTGAGCGCTTTCGGCAAGAACTGCCATCTACAGAGGGAAACCCACTAGCACAGTTACACCTTATCGGCGATTTGAGACTTGCTCAACTCGAGGAGAAGATGCAAATGTGACTAGGGAGAGGAAACCTTGGTTTATATAGGATTGGGAGCGGGGGGAGGAGGGGGTGGGAGGGGGCGTGGCTGGTTACCTATTCCTAACCTACTAGCTAGATCTATTAGAGGGGATGATTGTGTGAATGTTATGTCGTTTGTTAATTTTTCCCTATTGTGTAAAGCTCTTTTGATTTCAACATTTTGAAAAAAATGTATAGTGTAACTTTTCTTTATTTTGTGTAGGGCTGTCCAATTGTGAGGATCGAATGTGTGATTTTCCGAGTTAAGGTGTTTCGCGAATGTGCTGTTGGTGTTGGTGTCTCCTATACCTGTTATATGTTCTCGGACCCTAGTTTTAAAGCTTCTGCCTGTTTGGCCTATGTAAATTGCGTTACAATCGTTACAATTTAGACGATAAACTCCATTGCCTTTTTCTTTTTCTGGTTTGGTTTTGCAGTTCATGAGTTTATTGGCCAAATTGTTGCGATTGTACGGGGCTGGTGTTTTGTCTGTTGTAGAAGAAATGAGGTTACTAATTTTTTCTGTGATTTTTTCTATGTATTGTATCCTGAAATATGATTTATTGGTTACCGGGTTTAAGCTCCCTGGGGGGTAAATTAGTTTGAGGTTGTGTTTGATTTTGTGATGTCGTAGGATTCTGTCTATTAGGTTGAGATTGAAATTGTTATTTTGGGCAATTTGTTTTATTGTATTTAATTCATTATTATAGTTGGTTTGATTCATAGGGATGTTAAGGAGTCGAAAAATCATACTATGGAATGCTGCGTGTTTGTGCTGGAATGGGTGAGAAGAATCAACAGGGATTATATTATCGCTATGGGTTTCTTTACGAAATATCTTGAAGTCTAGGGTACTATTATTTTTGGTGATGGTGAGGTCTAAGAAGTTCAGGGAGTTGTTTTCTTCTACTTCCATGGTAAATTGGATTTTTGGGTGAATTGTGTTGATAAAACTTAAGAAATTGTCTAGTTGTCTGTTACTTCCTGTCCAAATGCAGAAGATATCATCCACATACCTTGTCCAGAAAGATATACATTTAACTAGGGGATTTTTATTGAGCAGAAGTTTGTGTTCGAAGTTATCCATAAAAATTTCAGCAAGAAGGGGAGAAAGGGAAGAACCCATAGGTAGGCCTATTTTTTGTTGGTAGTAGTCGGATACGAAACGGAAATAGTTTTGATGAGTGCATGTGTCTAACAGAAGGAGGGTCTCAGAAATAAGGCTGTTCGAGGTGTTATTGTGATAGAGTGACTGGGCAACTAATTTACGTACTTCGGGTACGGGAATATTAGTAAACAGATTTTTGACATCGAAAGAGACGAGTTTGGCATTGCTGGATAAGGAAAGGTGCTTAAGGCGGGAAACCAACTCGAATGAGTTTTTGACGCTGTGGCGGGGTGTGAAGTTTGATAGCTCGCGAATGTGTTTGTTGAAAAAACTAGCTACTTTGCTGGCTGGGGCACTGTTATACGAAACTACTGGGCGGATAGGTTGATTGGGTTTATGAAGTTTAACCAGACCAAAAAATGAAGGAGCTACGGGGTTCATGTTGGTAAATTTATAGTCTATATCTTGGGGTATCGTATTAGAGCTTTGTTTAATCTAATTATTTAATCTAATTATTTATAGTTATTTCTAATTATTGTTTCCCAGTTTAAATTTCATCGACTGTTCTGGGCTTGGGTGTCCGCAATACAATATCATTTTAATTTGTAATTAAAAAAAAAGATTATTCGCATACAAAAATTCAATGAATGTATCCGAATAACCTCTTCAGTCACCTTTGTAGGTAATACCTGTGTTGAGTTACGACAGGTCACCGATCGCATGATATTTAGAGACTCGTATTACTTCAGAGCTAAGCCTGTTTCGCACATAAATTTTAAAAAGTAATAGTTTTTTAAGTGTCATGAAACAGCTATAGACTAAATGAGAGTTTTATTGATAAAATTAAAAAAAATAATGATAATAAAAAAAAAAATTGATAGCATGAAAGTAGTATAGAAAGGGGGTTTCTGGCACAAATCCCAGCTATCCCATCTATCCCACCCCGTCGTGCTACCCCCCGCGGGTGGTCTATCTATTTTTGTGTGTTATCCCTCGTGGGTGGTCTGAGGTTCTGGCACAAATCCCACCCCCCCCCCGTCGAGCTACCCCATCTACCCCACCCCCCCCGTCATGCTACCCCTCGTGGGTGGTCTGAGGTTCTGGCGCTTATCCCCCCCCGTCGAGACCCGTGGGTGGTCTTTCTATGGCACCATGATCGTTTGATCGTTTTTTTTTTTTTATAATTACTAATTTGTGAGATAGAGTTATATATATATATATATATATATTTTTTTTTTTTTTTTTTATGGTGTTAATTGAATTAAAACGGGACTTACCCCACCCCCCGTCGAGCTATCCCATCTACCCATCATGCTACCCCTCGTGGGTGGTCTGAGGTGCTGGGACTTATCCCACCCCCCCCGTCGAGCTATCCCATCTACCCCTCGTGGGTGGTCTGAGGTGCTGGGACTTACCCCACCCCCGTCGAGACCCGTGGGTGGTCTTTCTATGGCACTATGATTGTTTTTTTTTATAACCCAGGTAAACATAAGCTAAATATAGACACCCATAGTATTTAAAGACCGTAAAATAAATTAATATAAGTTTTTTTCTTAATTATTTATTATCAGATAAATTTACATCGGTGAACACGATTGTGCTAATTAATAATGTTAAGTACACTACATTAAGTAAACATAAGCTAAATATAGACACCCATAGTATTTGAAGACCGTTAAATAAATTAATATAAGTTTTTTTCTTATTAATTTTTATCAGCAATATTTACATCGATGAACACGCTTGAGCTAATGCATAATGTTTAGTACACTACATTGAGTAAACATAAGCTAAATATAGACACCAATAGTATTTAAAGACCGTAAAATAAATTAATATAAGTTTTTTCTTAATTATTTATTATCAGCTAAATTTACATCGATGACCACGCTTGAGCTAATGCATAATGTTAAGTACACTACATTGAGTAAAGATAAGCTAAATATAGACACCCATAGTATTTAAAAACCTTAAAATAAGTTAATATAAGTTTTTTTCTTATTATTATTTTTTTTTTTTTATCAGCTACATTTACATCGATGAACACGCTTGAGCTAATGCATAATGTTTAGTACACTACATTGAGTAAAGATAAGCTAAATATAGAAACCCATAGTATTTAAAAACCTTAAAATAAATTAATATAAGTTTTTTCTTATTAATTTTTTATCAGCTACATTTACATCGACGAACACGCTTGAGCTAATGGGAGACAGGGATAGATAGACCAGTGAGGGTGAGCGCCATTGAATAATGCACATATTAATTACCTAATTTGAAACAGTGGACTACCCACGAATGATAGACGGTAAGGGTGGGACTCGGTGTTGCACTCAGTATCTTAAAAGAAATGTATTAATCCCACAATAGGTGCTCAATATACCCACCAGCCATGTTTATAAAAATGAATTTTCAATAATCCCAACTAAGTCTCAGTTTCTCACAATGGGTGTGCAATATACCAGGCAGTCGTGTTTTCTATGTTAGATTTAGTTACATTGGGCTAGGACAGGTTAAGTTATAATATTAGGCTAGGTTAAATTTTTATATCAAGTTAGGGTAGGTTACATTGGATTAGGATAGGCCAGATTAGGTTACATTGGGTTAGGTTAGCTGTTTACCTAGATTAAATTCATCATTTTTTTTAACAAAAATATTTTTATATCAAATAAATATGATGTTAAGTTAGGTTACATTGAATTAGGATAGGTTAGATTAGGTTACATTGGGTAAGGATAGGTTGAGTTAGCCACAAACAAGCTATTAATAAATCTACCCCTCGCTGACAGTCCATTGTAAGCTAAAGTGATTTTTGTTTTCGTAAATCTATCCAACACTTAGGTTGAAGCATGGTCATTATCGCATTATAGATATGTCTTAGGTTTAAAAGTTTGTTTTAAGTGATTGTATGTAAAGACATTGTTTATGAGGGAAGATTTTACTGATCATAATAATAATTGCACAATTATGAGCGGAGGAGCACTATCTAACGAGGGGAACTTTGTATGCAAACATCTATAGCTCTAGATGGTGTTGTAAAATAATACAATTATAAAAACATAACCATACGTCATGATCCCGTTGTATATTTACATAATATGGAAGGTGAGGTTGATTCAATTACAACTGAAAACATAAAACTTTTAAAAGTGATTAAATGGTATAAAGGACAAGTCCCGTGCTGGGCAATTAATAAATCTATCCAACGCACAGGTTTAAGGGAAGTATTGATTTAGTAAACAGATAACCGTGTGCAGATTCAAACCTGTTGAGAATCACCAGGTGCACTCAGTACACCCATCACACCAGGGGGTCCATTGTAAGCTAAGTGAATTTTGTTTTTACATCAGTTGCACCCGGCAATGATAAAAACTATACTGAAGCATGGTTTCTTGCTAAAAACGAACAACTTCTCCTCACTGATGACTCCACAATAAAATATCAACAAATAAACAAACAACATTTACAATATTAAAAATGGTAGGGGGGGGGGCCTTTAAAAGCAAAAGTGAACATTACAATTGCAAATACAAGTAAAGAAAAAATGTACGAATTAAGTAAAAAATTTTTTTTTTAAACGTTAATAGAAAAACAATTGTGCAGGCAGATAACTGAAGTAATGTAGGCTAATAATAAAATATTGGTTGACAATCGACACTGAGAGAACATCCACTTTACAGTATGTATCCCAATTTTCATTAAGTCTAGTTGCTAAGTAGGGACGTGATGTTATTGGGGTTGGAAGAAATTAGGTATTTTATGTGTCTTGAAACTTGTTATGCTGACGGAGTCCTTTATGTTGTCCGGTAGGGAATTGTACAATGGAATAGACTTATACATAATATGCGAATGCATAAAGTGTTCCGTATTCGGTTTCAAAGTTTTTAGGTTGCGTCCGGTACCAAGTCTGGTATTAATGTTATGATGGACGAAATCACCTTGCCCAAGAATGGTTTTTGCCCTTTTTAAATCGAAAAAGTAGAAGTTGTTTTGCACATAGCAATGGCAATGGGAGGGCATTGAATTCCTGAAAAAGAAGATTTGAAAGGTAGCGGCGAGGCTTCCCTATAGCTACCCTGATGGCTATTCTTACATCAGTTTCTAGGGAGCATATATGGGAAGAGTGAGCACCACCCCAGGCTAATATACTATATTGGAAAATTGATTGGACTAAAGCATGATAAACTTACCTTACAGAGTGTCAACGTTAAGTGTACACCTTAGCATCCTTAATTTGTTATAGGTTCTTCTAATTCGTTTTGATGTTAGGAGGATTTGTTCATACCACTTGAGATGATTATCAATGGTAACGCCTAAATATTTAATAGTATTTGCTTTTGCGATTATCTGACATGTGCATGGATTAAGGTTGCAATTATTATGGAGTATTAAACTGAGATAGAATAGAATAGAAGAATAGAATAATGTATTTCGTTCCTTCAATAATACATATACATGCACACCAATATAATGAGGTAGGGGTGGCCCAAAGGATTTCTCCCGTGCTGGGGACCCCTTAATACTATAATAACTAAGCTAAAACTTTATCGATAATAATTAATTTTATATAGACTCTAAGTAACATCACTAAGTAAGGAAATAAGTAAGATCATATACTAAGATGGTTTATCACTCTGTTGAATCCGGGGTTGTTATGCTAACGCACTATTGCTGGAAGATTTCTTAGTTGATTTTGGGACAGATGAAAGCTAATTTTACTAATGAATTTTTTTTTTTTGATGTAGATTTTTTTTTTATGAACTCAGGAAGGCTGTTATATAATGGAACTGATAGGTAAATGTGAGAATGTGTGAAAAGGGTAGTGTTATGATTGGGGATCTGAAGATTGCGACCAACACCAAGTCCAGTATAGCTAAAACTATGGAAGAATATATAGCCTTCAGTATTGGAGAGTTATGCTTTTAAGACACTTACCAATTTATGGCCTCCTCATTAGATTCAGTAGTTAAAAATCTTGTTGATGCGGATAAAAATAAATTTAAAATTATGAAAACATGTTTTGTGGATGAAAAATTAGACTTGATGTTGAGGAAGGGTGTCTTCCCCTATGAATATATAACGCACGAGTCACAATTTAATGAGGAACACTTACCTACAATCATTGCATTTTAAGTCAATTAACTCAAGAGTGGATTTCACAAGAAAAATATGAACATGCTCAAAAGGTGTGGAATGCTTTTGATATAAAGAATTTAGAAGAATACCAAGACTTGAATGTATTAAACAACACCCTTCTCTTTTGCGATGTTTTTGAAGCCTTTAGAGCCTAATGTTTTGAAAACGATAACCTCGAAATTTGTCACATGTACACTGCACCAGGGCTAGCTCTTCAGAGCTGTCTGAAAATATTAGTGGGTTTCGCTGGATGGAGGAGGAAGAAATCAAAAAATTTTAATGTAATGCTCGCACCTAATGAGGACGATGGTGGGTTCATATTACATGTGGACTTGGAATATCCACAAAAATTACATGATTTACATAATGAATACCCACTAGCAGCTGAACATTGTGTTGTAACTTCAGACATGATTTCTCCATATTGCAAGGAATTTCTCGCTGAAAATAATATATCTTTAACATCCACCATCTCAATGCTTATTCCCAACTTAAACGATAAACACAACTATATAATACATTATCGAAATTTGAAGCAATGTTTAGAATTGGCATTAAAATTAAAAATGTATACATAAAATTTTAGCTTTTAAGCAAAGCGCTTGGATGCGACCCTTTATCGATTTTAATTAGCTTGTAATGATTTCGAGAACAAAAGTATGGTGATAAATGATGAAATTCGCATACCAATCCATCAACAAGATATACTTATTACTCTACCATGTGAAAGCCGACTGCATATTGAAGGTGTGTTGGAAAAAGGTGTGACAACAATTGCTTATCAAGGTGAAGACTGGCTTAGCGCTAATGCTATGGCACACTTATTCTCCGAAATATGCTATGAACTCAATGGAGTAACTGTTGATCATGTGCGAAACCCTGTGCGAATGATTTCTTCAAGTGAAAAACCACGGTTTGCTATTATTGGCTTCCAAGCAGCACGAGCAGATGATATTTGAAAGACGCTACTGCCTTCGATCAATGTGCTGTACGACAAATGCAACTATTCCTCGGCTCAGAATGCTATCCATACCATCCGCTACAGGCGAACTTCAACAAAAAGGTTGTTGCTGTATTGTATGAACATTTTCTCAATTTCCGGAAACAATACTACATGCAGGATGAAGCATCCCCGAACGTTTCCCGGGTCATTATCGCATTATAGATATGTCTTAGGTTTAAAAGTTTGTTTTAAGTGATTGTATGTAAAGACATTGATTTCTTTTAAAATATGTGTATTATAAAATTTGTATATCATAAAATGGTTTACATTCGTTTAGCTCATGGTCATTATTGTATTATAGATAAGTCTTAGGCTTAAAAGCTTGTTTTAAGTGATTGTATGAAAAGACATTGATTTCTTTTAAAATATGTGTATTATAAAATTTGTATATCATAAAATGGTTTACATTCATTTACAATAGTTGATGTACAATACCAGTTAAAGGTACATATTCATATAAGCAGTCGCTGATGAGTAGACAGTCCCTTTATTTGCCATGCAGACAACCCTTTATATATTGGAGTGCATAAGGTCGGTGGCCATTTCAGTCCCCCTCGCATTAAGATTATGACACATCGCTATTAATTCAGGTACGCCGATATAATAAGTGCACTCAGCATCTTAAAAGAAATGTATTAATCCCACAATAGGTGTTCAATATACCCACCAGCCGTGTTTATAAAAATGAATTTTCAATAATCCCAACTAAGTCTCAGTTTCTCACAATAGGTGTGCAATATACCAGGCAGTCGTGTTTTCTATGTTAGATTTAGTTACATTGGGCTAGGACAGGTTAAGTTATAATATTAGGCTAGGTTAAATTTTTATATCAAGTTAGGGTAGGTTACATTGGATTAGGATAGGCCAGATTAGGTTACATTGGGTTAGGTTAGCTGTTTACCTAGATTAAATTCATCATTTTTTTAACAAAAATATTTTTATATCAAATAAATATGATGTTAAGTTAGGTTACATTGAATTAGGATAGGTTAGATTAGGTTACATTGGATTAGGATAGGCCAGATTACGTTACATTGGGTTAGGTTAGCTGTTTACCTAGATTAAATTCATCATTTTTTTTAACAAAAATATTTTTATATCAAATAAATATGATGTTAAGTTAGGTTACATTGAATTAGGATAGGTTAAGTTAGCCGCTAACTT